>CM068376.1:235594315-235851815 GCA_034769895.1 Magicicada septendecula
GTAACTGTCCTGCCAAACTCCGAAAAGAAGTTTAGTAATTGTAGTACTAACTGCCAGAAGTTTGTAACGTGTCAAAAATGTGGGTATTTTTATTTTATTTCATTTTCGGGGTTTCATAAAAATATATTGTAAAATTTAATCCCATTGTGACAGACCACGTGGTGAATGGAACAGTTTAGAACAAAGGCTAGACGCAATATAACATTGTGCAATCAGTACAGAGGTATGCAGCAAGCCTCATTTCCAAGAACTTTGTTTGAATGTGACAGCGCGCACGCACGCGTCAAGTGGGTATACGCTCGGGGTGACGCTACCGTCCAAAAAACCAAGATGTCAGGAAACCAATTTTATGCAGTTTCATTTACCATGAGGCCGGATATGAAAACGTAAGGTCCGCCCATTTGGTGACATCAAGCCAGAAGCGCCTAAATATCGTCGGCGCACACTACAGAAAAAAACCACTATGTATCATGCTCATAGCGAATAAACTGCAACAACTCAACTGTGAGCGTCGACGAAATTCGTTCGGCCGGGCATCAATATCCGCCCGCTTGCAATAGATGCGTTACGCAGTCCACGAGAAGCCGACTCCATTATCAGACGCTGATCGTGTTATAAGGCCCCGGTCGGCTGAACTATCTAAATGTGATCACTTCAATAATATCGTAATACCGACCGGGACCCGAGGAGTTAACGGAGGTAACCAGACTATAATCGGTGTAGTGTAACCGTGAGTCGAAAACAGTTAAAGAACGGATTGCGGGATCGCGGGACAAAGCATGTGTTCGGTCGGCATCGCGACAGTGATTGCCCGTAAATGAAACATGAATATGTAAAGGCAAACTATTTTTCTATTTTTAATATAATATTTTAAAGGGGTTTCAAATGGTGTGGTAGTGTGTGTGTGCAAAGCTGGGCTACTTTCTATAGTATAAATAGTATGTAAGGGTAAGGCCGATTTAACCATTACCAAATGTGTTTCGTTTTTTTGTGTTTTGTATGAAGAATTTCCGTCTTTATGTGAGTAAAAAATATTCATTTTCATAACATAAAAATGTGTTAGACTAAGTTATTTCGTCATTACCACTTTCTCATTTCTGTGCTGCAAGATTCGTCTAAACGTTCCGGGGATCTTCTGAATTATTATTGGGGGTGGTCAGATTGCTAAATTGTCCCTTGTTTTATTAAGGTGGAGTATAAAGGTTTTCGATATTTTAACCTATTAAAAAATATCGTGGCGACTCTGGTCTTCTGATAAAATTTTAATACCAGGTAAGTAGGGAATGAGTGCAGGTAAGTTCTGGCAGTATTTTATGTATTAATATATTTCGACCTCTTTTCTAACATCACATTGGCTCTCGCTGCCAGGATTTTCGTTTAATTTTATTTATACGAGATAGACCTATTTTAATGCACAGAAAATAGGATGTGGTAATGACGAATTTGTAAAAATATTTATCGCACATAATTACGCACGTGCGAGTAGGTTAGGTTTGTATTATTGTGATTTACAGTGGTGTTAGGCGTTTTGATTGTAGAAAAATAGTGGTTTTTATATATAAAAAGTATTATATAAATGAACTTTAAACATGGCTAAAATACAAGATAAAACAGAGTTAAATATGAGTAACCAGAGTAATGTAACTGAAGTTTCGGGCGGGCAATTGACCCCGACTTCAACAAAATGTAACGTCCAGTTCAATAGTGATGTAATGAGTATGTTACAATTACTCTTAGAACAAAATAAAGAACAGAAGAGTGATTCGGACGCTAAATTCAATATTCAAAATTCAATAACAATAACAAATTTGTTGAATTAAAAAGTGAGATTCAAGAAATGCATAAATGTTTTGAAAATAATAATGAACTAATAAGAACTAGTTTGAGTAAATTAGAGCAGAGTAGTGAGCGAATGGGAGTAGTTGTAATAAATCCAAATAAAGATAATACGAATGAAAATTATAATGACAAAGAATTAACAAATGATGATGATGATGTTGAAAATAATGAAAATAGTATTGAGAATAGTAATGTATTTGAAGAGTTAGTATCAGAAAGTGATACGGTGAAAATAAATAATGAAAGTACTGATGAGTTTGTAGAATGTGATAATGAAATGTTAATGTGTGTGTATGAGTTAGAGAGAGAGAGGAAAAGTAGTATAGTGGTAGAATGGGGGCAGAGGGTAAATTTTCCCCTTATTATTTATGATGATGATTTAATGGATTCACAAGTGTTGTTGTTGAAGGGCAAGAGTCCCGTGATAGTAGAAGATTGGAGTTGTTTATATTTGTTTTATAATTTTGTACCCTCTGTCTGGAATAATATTGAGAGTGTGATATGGTATTGTGATGAGAGAGATTTAAATAGAGAATTGTATGTTGAGAGAGAAACAGAAGTGTATAATTTGAATAGAAATTATGATGAATGGAAAGAAAGGTTAGAAGTATATTTAAACAATAATGATTTAATTGATAATACAAAAGTAAATAACCCGATAATGAATATAATTACTGATGGAGACTTAACAGAAATACTTAACGTAGACTCGGTGAATGATTATTATGGTATAACGGATAAATTGAAATTGCTTGGTTATAACACACAAGACAGTAGTATGTGGGGTAATAAAATTGAACAGTGCTATATAAAACGAAGATTAATCTATGACGATGGAGGGTAGGCCATAAAACAATAAAGAACAGTTATAAATATTTTGTTTTGTGGTTCTGACCTGGCAGATTTGGACATTGAAGTGTGAAAAAATGGAACAGTTAATAACAAGAGTTTGTAAATAAAAATGTAGTAAATTTATTTGTGTGTATTGTAAAACGTCAAGTAAACAAGTGTGCGTAGATAATTGTGATAATAATAATATTAATACTTTGCAATTTAAATAAATAACCGAATTAATTTGAAAGACAGTAATTGGTTAATTGTAATTGTTTTGGCAGAACTGAAACTTGTATTTTTCAGTAATTAATTTAATTAAAACAATCTGAGATGTGTTAGATATTTTGACTGATTTAAATGTTGTATAATGAATTGTTCTAACGAATTTAAATTGCTTTAGGAGATTTGAATCATATGATCCGTTAATAAATAAATGTTAAATTGTTTGATTTAAACTAACATTTGTGTTAAATGTTTCAGAGGTGAGGTGAAAGTAATGGTGTATATTATATTTTGTGTGTGTCATTTTAAATGGACTGTAAGTATAAAAATTTTATAGTACGAATCAAGTATGATAAAAATGTTTACAGAGGTAACTCAGATGAAAAGATTTTAATTCAATAATGAGATGATTTGAAATAATTGTGAAATAAAAATGATAATTAAAAAATTTAATAACAACTGAAAGATGATATATAATAATTATTAATAATAAATTTGAAAATTTTAAGAAAATTCAATGGTAGGAGGGTTTAATTTTTGTACTTATTATTTTATGTTAATGAAGGTTAAGATAGGGAGAGTTAAGAAAGAGATGTGTGTGGTTAAAACACCACCCAGACTAATAATGTCATTTCATATAAATTGTTAATTTTAATGTTACAAAAAAGATTTTACTTGTGATTCCCCGACTTTTCGGGCGATTACTGCCTTACCAGCACTAATCGTGGATTTGGCTAGCGGTCAGCTATGGCCATAATCAAGTCCCTTGACCATAGCTGACTTGAAATTGGTTTATAGTAGAAATTAAATGGGGGTGAAATTAGGGGAAATCCAGGAACTATGGAACAGCGGCTGCCACTCTGTCCACGTGGGGACAGCATAGCCAGGTGGTAGACCCGTTTTAAGGGCGTTTCAATATAAACGAGGATATGTTGATATCCGCCAATGTTAAAATGTAACTGCCGAAGCAAAGACACGGAGGTGTCCAATCCCTCCAAATATGCAGTCTTTGTGGAAGCAAATAGGCGCTACAGCCTAACATAAGTTGCAATAGCGTGTGTGGATGGGAGGTGGCTCAGAGGAGCCACGAATTTAAATTTTATATCATAAAAATTGCTGACTCTAATTTTGCTCTGATAAAAAATGTTTGTATTCCACTCAAATAAATATGTGCTCATACATTCAGTATAAGGTGTTCATTCTATAATTTTAAATGTAATATTTTATTGTAGTAGGTTAGATATAAGAATTGATAAAAAATATGTGTTTATATAATGTGTGTATTGTTGAAACTAAGCAAATAACTAAACTGACTGGCAGGCGGTTAACATAAATTATCAGAATCAGAAAAGGGAAACATTGATGGTAGATGTAAGTATTGATAAGCATATATATTTAATGTAATTTGCACAATTTTGAGATGTGTTTTCACTTTGGTGGGAATGTCAGCTGATCAGTAGGAAAATGTCACTGTTAGATTGTCTATAGATGTTCAAGGTAATTAATGTCATAAATAATGTTTTAATGTGCCAATGGTGTTATTTTATAATAATGAGAAAAGTAATTTAATGTAGTAAGATTTTAAATGAATTGTTAGAAATAATAAAAGATGGTGGGTGATGAATATTTTATTGGGACAAGTAGATCAGTCCAAGTCCAAGTTGAAGTTAAAGTTGAATTAGTAGAGAGAAAAATATTGTTTTGAAGTAATGTAATGTTGTTGTGAGTTAATGAAGTAGAATTTGAGGAGTATTGATGTTGACACAGTAGTTATGGAGAATATATGTAGAGTATTGAGGGACATATTGATGTTTATAATTGATGATGTTATTTTGTTGTAGTTGAAGTGAGGTAATAAGATTGAGATTTTGGGGATGGCAATTTTGTAATAGGGGGTAGTGTAATGTGGGAGCCAGCAACAAATTGGTTGGGACGGGATGGGACCGATTTAGGGGGAAGGGGTCGCCTTAGGTAGAATCCAGGGACCAGATTAAGGAAATGAGCTTTTTTTTGGGGGGGAAACACGTATCCTAAGTACAAAGGGTTAGAGAATATTTTTTTTATATATATAGAGAGAAGGTGGCGAATTGAGTTTAATGGTAAGTTGGGTTTAGAGATTGATTGGTAGATATTTTGATAGAGAGGGGTGTCAGGTTAATTAAAGTTGATGAGTATTAGAGTCAGAGGGGTAGAGATTATAAGTGTAAGCCTACCAAGTGGTAAATTAAATTGTTATAAGTATTTAAATCACCCACAGTAATGGAGAATAAGATTGTCAAATAAAGAAAGAGATTTATAACAAGAATATAAAATTTTTAATTGAAACCAGTGACAAATTTTTGATAGAATTGGGAGATGTAAAGTTAGAAAGTGTTTATTTTGAATAATCTAAATGTCAATTTGATTATTATTTATAATAATATTTTGTTATTTTAAAGGTTTTATTTTATTATATTTTGTGTGTCAAGACAGAATTTTACCAATGTTTAATGTGTTCACCGATGTAATTTGTACATAACGTATGTAGGTCAAGGTTTTGACTTGACCTAGTTTTGATCAGCTGATAGTGAGGTCATATACTAGGCATGTTTAGTATGGAAATTAATTCAACTTTTGGTTTTAATTGATTTGAACGAACTTTAAATAATTTCAATATGTAAAGAAAATATATTAATAAATTTAAATTTTTTTGGATTTAAAATTTTTTTGAAAAAAAAAAAGTCTTGATTTTGCGCCTGCCATCGAATTGATGTTGGTAAACTTTGATTATTTTATTGTTTGTGTACTAACCGTGGTTATTTTTATTGAATTGTATTGTTAGACTCTAGGTGTAATCACATGTTAGGTTAAGAACGTTTTTATTTTTAAGAAGTGTTCAATTGATATAATTTTCTGATAACAAAAAACAAAAACCAATGAAGAGAATAATTTAAAATTTATACAAAATTTGTGATTTGATTTTAAATGAAAACAACCAGTGAGTTGTAATTTGAGTAAATTTTCAAAGAATTTTTCAATTTTCAGTATGAATGTAAGTGTGTGCGTGAGCCCAGTATCTGCTAAAGGCAGCCCAGCTTGCATATAAGGGGGAACATATCGGTTGAGGATCTGGCATGATCTAAGCCAGGGATTGAGGATTTTTGGGGTAGCATGATAGAAGGTGAGGTGCGCTGTGGTGCGTGTCTGTTCGATTTTTCGGTGTTGGGATCTCGCCCAGAGAAGTCCAGTGATCTCGTTCAGATGCGTCCATAGTCGCCGAGCCAGGGGGTCGTTTACCCATGCAGAGTAAGAACAAAAGGGGGTTGTTGGCACCAGTTCCTCACCGGTCTTCTTAGGGGTTTTATCAATGAGATTTCTTCTGTTTTGACAGAAGATCTCTCGTTGAGGGGGTATTGTAACGTGTCAAAAATGTGGGTAATTTTATTTCATTTTCGGGGTTTCATAAAAATATATTGTAAAATTTAATCCCATTGTGACAGACCACATGGTGAATGGAACAGTTTAGAACAAAGGCTAGACGCAATATAACATTGTGCAATCAGTACAGAGGTATGCAGCAAGCCTCATTTCCAAGAACTTTGTTTGAATGTAACAGCGCGCACGCACGCGTCAAGTGGGTATACGCTCGGGGTGACGCTACCGTCCAAAAAACCAAGATGTCAGGAAACCAATTTTATGCAGTTTCATTTACCATGAGGCCGGATATGAAAACGTAAGGTCCGCCCATTTGGTGACATCAAGCCAGAAGCGCCTAAATATTGTCGGCGCACACTACAGAAAAAAACCACTATGTATCATGCTCATAGCGAATAAACTGCAACAACTCAACTGTGAGCGTCGACGAAATTCGTTCGGCCGGGCATCAATATCCGCCCGCTTGCAATAGATGCGTTACGCAGTCCACGAGAAGCTGACTCCATTATCAGACGCTGATCGTGTTATAAGGCCCCGGTCGGCTGAACTATCTAAATGTGATCACTTCAATAATATCGTAATACCGACCGGGACCCGAGGAGTTAACGGAGGTAACCAGACTATAATCGGTGTAGTGTAACCGTGAGTCGAAAACAGTTAAAGAACGGATTGCGGGATCGTGGGACAAAGCATGTGTTCGGTCGGCATCGCGACAGTGATTGCCCGTAAATGAAACATGAATATATAAAGGCAAACTATTTTCTATTTTTAATATAATATTTTAAAGGGGTTTCAAATGGTGTGGTAGTGTGTGTGTGCAAAGCTGGGCTACTTTCTATAGTATAAATAGTATGTAAGGGTAAGGCCGATTTAACCATTACCAAATGTGTTTCGTTTTTTTGTGTTTTGTATGAAGAATTTCCGTCTTTATGTGAGTAAAAAATATTCATTTTCATAACATAAAAATGTGTTAGACTAAGTTATTTCGTCATTACCACTTTCTCATTTCTGTGCTGCAAGATTCGTCTAAACGTTCCGGGGATCTTCTGAATTATTATTGGGGGTGGTCAGATTGCTAAATTGTCCCTTGTTTTATTAAGGTGGAGTATAAAGGTTTTCGATATTTTAACCTATTAAAAAATATCGTGGCGACTCTGGTCTTCTGATAAAATTTTAATACCAGGTAAGTAGGGAATGAGTGCAGGTAAGTTCTGGCAGTATTTTATGTATTAATATATTTCGACCTCTTTTCTAACATCACAAGTTTAGTAAAACATGACGAAACTGGAAATGTACCTATTAGAGTGGAGAATATTTTGGATCAAGCTGTCCCTTTACAAAGCAATACGCTCTTAGGCAAATTGACTACTGTGGCCTGGGTAGTCAGAATGATGCAACAAAGATGCAGTAGTACGGACACTTCCAAATTACTAGAGGAACTGCAGGAATTATTGAACAGATTTTCTAACAACCTCTCAAGTGGTGAGGTAAAAGAACTCGGACGGTTTTTACATGAATTTAAAGATTCTTTTGCAGTTCAAGGCCAATCATTGGAAAAAACCTCTCTCACACAACATCGCATCAATACCAGAGACACAACACCGACACACCAACCTCCTCAAAGGCCTCCATTATCTAAGCAAGAGGAAATGTCTCGGTTAGTACAGGACATGTTGATAGAGGGAATAATCGAGCCTTCGTCAAGTGCTTGGTCTTCTCTGGTAGTGCTGGTAGCGAAGAAGGATGGTGGATTACATTTCTGTGTAGACTACCAGAGGTTGAATGACACGACAAAAAAGATTGCTATCCACTACCTCGCATTGACGATACATTCGACACACTGTCCGGAGAACAGTGGTATTCCACATTGGACCTGAAAAGTGGATATTGGCAAGTGGGTCTTCATAAAGAAGACAAAGAAAAGACTGCTTTCTCAGACCCAAGTGACTTATTCCAATTTAAGCCATTTGGACTCTGTAAGACTTTCAGAGACCATTTGGAAAACCTTAAAGAGGTTCTAACCAGAATTCACGGTGCCTAACTAAAGCTGAGCCCAAAGAAGTGTACTCTGGTCCAGAAGGAAGTACAGTATCTGGGCCATCTGTTTTCGGCAGAGGGTGTTAGCATGGATCCTAATAAAGTACACACCGTAAGAGACTGGCCAGTTCCAAAGAGTAAACACGAACTTCAGAGTTTCCTGGGGTTATTCTCATATTACAGACATTTTGTGAAAGGCTTCGGTACTATTGCTAAACCACTACATGAGCTAATGGAGAATAAATGAATCTTCCAGTGGTCAAGAGAGTGTGATCTAGCATTTAGGACTTTGAAAATTGTATTATGTTTGCAGCCAATTCTCGCTTTCCCAGCTTCCGAAGGCAAGTACATCGTATAAGCAGTTATGTCTCAAGTGCAAAAGGGGAAGAACAAGTAATAGCGTATTACAGCAAGACGCTTTCTAAACCAGAGAGAAAGTATTGCGTTACTACGAAGAGTTGCTGGCAATCATCAGAGCTTTGGAACTCTTCCATAAATATCAGAGGGAGTTTTCACTATGCACCGACCATGCCGTGCTTGCATGGCTCTTGAGATTTCAAAATCCGGAAGGGCCGTTGGCAAGGTGGCTCCAACATATACAAGAGTACAACTTCGAGGTACAACTTCAGCGGGGGTGTCTGCATGGTAATGCAGATGGCTTATCACAGAGATCATGTCCGGAAGACTGCTGACATTGCCACAGAAAGGAAGAATAAAATGCAAGTGAACATGTTCAAGCCATCACTGTAGATTTCCTGGCAGACGGCTGGATGACACTAGATTTTCAACAAGAACAGATGACTGATGAAGACAATGGACTGATCTTGACAGCACAAGAAGAAGGTCACCGCCCGGGTTGGCAAGATATCTGCCATGGTTCAGAAGTGCTGAAGGGCACTTGGGTCTCATTGGGAATCTCTTACCTTAGAGAATGGATTGCTGAAAAGGGCTTGGGAAAGTGCAGATGGATGAGACGTGGTCATGCAGATAGTTCCCCGAAGTAAAGTGCAGTTTTTATTTAAGGAGATGCATGATTAAACATCTGGAGGCCATCTTGGTATTAACAAAACCCTTGACAAAATATGGAAGCAATTCTATTGGCTTCATCTTTGCCACAATATAATAAAGGAATGGGTTCAGACATGTGAAATATGTGCTGCAAGTAAGGGCCCACAAACCAGAAGCAGGGAAAAAATGAGACAGTATAATGTTGGACTGCCTTTCGAGAGAATTGCCATAGACATTGCTGGACCTTTCCCAGTTACTGACGATGGAAACCGGTACATCATGGTTATAGGTGACTACTTTACTAAGTGGGTGGAAGACTACACAATTCCAAAAAGGAGGTTACCACTGTGGCAAAGGCATTAGTTCACAACTTGTGTTGCTGTTATGGAGTGCCTATGGAAATCCATACTGATCAAGGGAGGAATTTTGAGTCAGCAGTGTTTAAAGAGTTATGCTGTCTACTCGGAATTCAAAAGACCAGGGCAGTGCCTCTCCATCCTCAGTTGGACGGAACAGTTTGAGAGGTTCAATAGGATACTTGAGCAGCATCTTTCGAAGGTTGTTGATGAGAACCAAACAGACTGGGACCAACGTATACCTCTATTCCTCATGGCATATAGGTCATCAAATGACACAACGGGCATGATGCCAGTAAAATTGGTGTTTGGGTGGGAGATTCATCTTCCTGGGGACGTGATGTTTGGATCACCTGAGACTCAGTCCCAAGAGCCACAGAACTATTCCTCCCAATTAGAAAATCAACTGCAAGAAATGAATAGCTTGATAAGAGGACAGCTGAAGACAGCCAGTGATAAAATGAAAACTCGGTATGACATTCGCAGCAATAGTGTGGGTTTACAAGAAGGAGATCAGGTTTGGTTGTTCAACCCAAAGTGCCATCGTGGTCGCTCACCTAAACTTTAGACTCCTAAACTTTAGACTAACTGGGAAGGACCCTGTTATGTGTCACTGTTAGTCAATGATGTTGTCTATTGGATTCAACAGGAAGGATAGCAAAAGTTCAAGGTTGTCCATCTAGATCGCCTGGGATGAACAGGCTTAAGGAGGGGGCAGTGTTACGCCATTACAGAACGTTCTACATGTTTCTCGGCTATTCCAGCAGAACCAGCTGTAATGTTTGTGCATACATGATTCTTAACATGTGTTAACAAGGCTGTTCCAGACTTCACCGGTCCGCACGCACTGTGTTCAAGGCTGCAAGCTATTATGCTCTAGTGTTTTCTAGTAGTGTTGACGCGTATCATGGATTATTCTGGAATCTCAGCGGGGTATAAATATAAGCATTCAGCGACGCTTAGTTTCAGTTTAAGTAGTGATTTATTCAAGTGAGGTTCGAGTTATTGTCGGGCGATTTACACAGTGCGTTTGAAGTGGTTTATTAGTAAAAAGTGATTATAGTGTGTGGGATTCTTTATAGCTGACATTATTACTTGTGTGGACAGATTAACTTGAATTGTACGAGAATAATCTTGTTAAATAACTTGATTACAAACTATTAATTGTGATAATTAATACTGGTTTTTAGTGGCTTTATTGGTCTTGTATTTTGTTTTTCACTGTACCATACGAGAATCAGTACCATACGTTGTAACAATATTGTTGATGAGTAATTTGGTGAATTTGATAAAAGTTATTTTTCTGGACATGTTACATGCTTGAATAATGTTTAACTAAATACATTAAACTCAATAAAGATATAATTAAGAAATGAAAATAGCTTTAATATGCTACATTACTGTTTTTTTTTTGTCATCATTTTGCACATTGGCATACACTATGCCTATACAGTTGTCCACAATTGTGTGTTCAGTAACTTACTCATTATTTCTTGTGTTACATTTTTGGTAACCCAATCTCTTGTATATTTTCCAACAGAACATCACCAGGTACCACATAAAAATGTTTTTTTCTTATGTTGGCAAGGTAATTAATGATTAACATTATATATAGGGCTCCGGTCACAGAAAATTTTAGATTAATTATGGCACAAGAACTACACACATTCTGAATCATAGCGACCCACTTTTCACTACAAGATCTTTACTTACAAGATTTACTGGAAACAAAATAGGAATATATGGTGTATCTCATCAATGACAAACATATTTTTACATTGAAATATTTATACTTTAAAAATTACAATATTCAGTTTCATAAATACTAAACAACTTTAATAATTTGCTTATTCCACTAAGATTTATCTAATAAATGTTAAGTAATATTTATCAAATACTTACAACAAAGGAGCTTCTTCAACATAATGTCTGTTAAATATGATCACAAGAAACAACTTATTATTCTGAATGAAAAACTCAGCATCAACAGGATTATCAGTATTAGAAATTGTCTGACGCAGAGTAAAATCCATCTTTGATGAAGCCGTATATAGCTGGCAGTGATCATTTTTCAATCCCAAAAGTAGAAAGAGTATATTTTCCCATTCTATACCCTACATACATAAAAAATATTAATAATTTACCTTATAATAACATTTCACATATATACAAACACACACAAACATGGGAATATCCATTATGAGTATTTCATCATTCATAATTAGACAACAAGCAAACCAACTAGAATTTTGTTTACTAAAGTATAACGATATTTTCAGACAAGGGATCAAAACCATATACAAAATACATAAATATTACTCTCTCTAAAAATTAGCCAGGATATAAAATGAACTCTATGAGCAGATAAACATAAAGTTATTACAATAAATAAATGAAAAATAGCTCTGCAAAACCTCAGTGATTGTGAAATATATAATACTTATTTACATACCAACTGATCATCATAAGTGCATCACAGGCCATATCTAAAAATCATATCTTCTAATACATTTCTTATTGTTATTATTTGATTATAGAAATAATAGCAGACAGAAAACATAAATCAATCTACAACATAAACTAGACACATATATGAAAATCCAAAAAAGATAAATAAGAATACAAATATACAAAAAACAAACATTATAAGTGTGGCAGAGGAGGAAGGAACATAAGATTATTGTAGAGTACAAAATTGGGAAAACTTACAAGTTTCGAGTATTTAATATCGCTGAGTGAAATAAGTAGAAGAGAGAATAAGGAAATAAATAACAAACTAGGTGAAGTTGGTATAATATAATTCTCTAAAAACAATTACTTGGGGAAAACAGAAGTACCAAAAGAAATAAAAGCTGAAGTCATAAAAAAAGATAACCGCTTGAAAGCTACTCACAAGGAAATAAAGCATAGACACTTATAAAAAAACTGAATTAAATTTCTAAGGAAAAAGAAGGAAAGTCAAAGAAAGGCAAATTATAAATGAAATCTTCAAACACAAGTTGAAAAGTAAAACTGATGGATGGTAAAGATATAAGCAAAACATTGGGGAAGTTTTATCACTTACTGTACCACACATGAACCTCACCAGAAAACATATAAACAACAGTACAAGCATTCAACGCAAGAGCAGACTAAGTTATGTAACCATAATTTTTTAATTTTTTATTATTGTGACATATAAAAAACATTAATACCAACTTAAACACACCACACCTGATGTAAGACCTCTTACTAACATATCAAATAATTACACTATATTTTTTGTCATGTTTATTTATATAATTTATATTATCAAAGACGGAGAGAGTGTGTGTGTGTTTAAATAATTAAACTTACAAATAAATTACTAAATGCATGCTGCTATTTCAAATGTTTAAACTATTTATAAATATTTAATATTTAAGATAAATTTATGGTCATGTTTGTTACATAAATTTTGGAAATACAGATTATCTATCATTAAACAAGTATAAACATTATAGTAACTGCAACTTTGGCTCTAATCAGGTACTGAATGCTATAAATACCCATGTAACATAACATTATTTAAGATGATGTGACTGTTCTTTTACACAGTTTATACACTGAATAATACAAAGTATGTGTACAAGAAAGTCAAGTCAGAAACTAAAACAAAAAAGAAAAAGAAAACATGAAAGGAAAAAATCGAATTACTGGTAATGTTAATGTGCGTGTGTGTGTGTTTTGACAGTCATCATGCATTATATGATGTTACTGTACCACTTTTTTTTTATATATAAAATATCTGCCACCAATGAGCTCAGCCACTCAATGTCATTTTTATTTTCTGATCACTGAGATTACAGCCACTGCTTTAAGTAAAAGAACAGATGGTAGTTACTTGACACAAATTCTGGCTGTGGTAATAAATTTTCCATCTAAATTTCTTGGTAAGGTAATTACTGTTCAGCGTGCACTGTCATGAAAGAAAAACAATCTCAGATGACAAGCATTCCATATCTTTTGTTCTGAAGGTTGTGTCTAAGTTTCTGTAAGGTTTACAATGAGATCAGGACTAATGACATCTGAGAAACTCCATAAGCAGTACATGTTTTTGGTCTCAGGTAACAGCAGATCTAACAGAAGATACATGATTAAACTTTATGGTATTCAGTGATGATAAATTGATTAATTTCATTGATTTATTGTTTGATTGTACATTTGTGTAGGAAATCATGGTTTATCTCCAGTCAATGAGTAGGAAAATTCATCTCCTTCAGTTGCAAAACACTGCAAAAATCTTGGGTATTTTTTTAATTATCTGTAAGACATTTTTGGGGCTTCCACCTGACAAGTAGTTTCTTATAGATCAGTTTTTTGCTTGTCATCTCATTTAGGAGAGAAAAAATGAATGAAAGTTCAAAAGTTGTTAAATTGACAAGTCTAACAAACTTTTAAAATCACTTTTTCAACCAAGTCATCAATACCACACTTGTCCTGATCACAATGGACATCAATTCACTGTCTTTAAATAAACAACAGAAAAATCTTCTTTATTGTTATAGGTACTTATAACGCAGTTGTTTGCAAATTTCTGCAGCACTTTTTTTCCAAGCAAAAACTATATATTACAGCACAAACCTCACACAAACCTGTTTTATTAAACTATACACAAATAAATCAATTGTATTCAGAGTAGGACAGTCAACACACAGTACACTGTACCAGGCAACTGAGTCACTCTATATTAAGATGAATTTTCACCTACACTATTTTACTACACAATAACTAATAACAAAGGGATCTTTCTTTATGGACCTTACTCTGTATTTCCATAAAAATAACAATTTCCCTTGAGTTACAAACAAATTCTCATAAACCAAATTGAATGCATTACAGGGTCAGAATATTTAGTGAATTTGCCACAGAAAGGAGAAATGACAAGAAATAGAAGTAATGAAATGAAATCCCATAGCTAAAATCCAGTTGGGATATATGAAGCTGAGGCAGATAATTACTTTCAAATAATGGGTAATATAAGCCCAATAGATGGAAGATCTAATAAAGACCTAGTGAGATAGCAAAGGATTTTTTTTTAACTTCACCTTTGTGAGTGCGTATCAGTAAAACTGATAGGAAATTAAATTCAAATAATTTACTCATTTTGTCATCAAAATGAATGAGAGATTTTCATTAGTGGACACTACAGGCCCTTAAAAATAAACATTTTAAAATCCCACTACAGAATGTTCAAATGTGTGTTTGGCCATACATTTCACTGAAGCTGTCATACAAAATAATCAGTTCACCCATAGAGAGTATGGATCAGTTGTAAACTGCACTGTGAACTCAGTGTTCAGTCGTGGGTTATGTAGTACAGAATAATGGACAATTTTTAAGATTCTAATTTTTTCTTAATGTTTATAAACCACTAACATAAAAATTTGAAAAAATAATTAAATGCAGATTAAAAACCATGTAAAATAACCACACCTGCTTAAGATTTGAATAGAATGAAAAAAAAACTGTTAATATAGAAAGTTTTAAGTTACTGAAGAATAAATTACTGCACTATAAATATTATAAACTAAGCTGGATACACTGCTGAAAGAATAAACATTCGTATGAGTATATAGGCTAAATACTTGCTAAGAGGATGTATGCCTAACCTCGATTGAAAATGTTCATACTGACATAATTAATTAGCCTAATTTTTTAATTCATCTTATATGACAAAAATTTTACTGGCACATTATTTTCACTTTCTTCACTTTATTTTCCCTTTATTCCTTGTAGGAAGGTGTTACCTCACAAAAACTCCCTCGCTGTACCACTTAACATGTCATGATGCTGAATGATAAGAGAAAAGATTTTTGATGGCTCCAGAGATTGGTTTGAAGCAATACATGATTTAGAAAATGGGCACTTATTCATAAGGTGGTCACCCATTAATTTATCGATGAGGATGCAAAGTTCAAGGCATAAAGTTTATAAAATATAAGTGAAACTTTCTAACATTTCACACTTTCAAAACTGTAAGAAACTGTTATATTTAATTTAAATTAATTCATGTGTGTGTGTGTGTGTGTTACCAGGTTCACAATAGAGACGTTATATTATCTATCCAAGAAACTTACATAAACATATTATCTCCTTAAGACTTTGTTATTATGTAAAGATTACCTTAACAAAGACAATTTGCTGTGAATCATGGAGTGTGCTGACAGGTACAAGTCTGAACGATGAAATCTCTTCACCATTGAGTGTCTGCACTGTTTCTCCAGAAATAATAAATAAGTTGCTGAATGTATTTTTATTTGAATATATCTGCTCAACAGTCACTCCTCTAGCATTTTCTATAGCTTCTACCCAAGTATTATTCCATGTAACGTTTAAAGATTTTGAATCTGCAAAATTACACCGAGCTTAACAATGTACTGAATCACTCAGTATTCTGAAAACAATATCTCTGTTCAAAACTGTAATTTTGTATGTATTTTCATACAACATCAATAAAGTTTGTCACAATTAAAAATGTATAATAAATTTTACATGAATTAGTGATAAATTTGACAACAGATATTTTTAACTATGGCTGACACGTTGAGAAAACATGAATAATTATATCCATATACAATAGAATGTCAATAACTTGGACCATCTGATGCTCACACTAGCAATTGCATTATGAATTTTCTATCTTTAAAGAGTGTATTTTTAACAGATCCCTCTGTAAGAATTTATTCTGTTTTTACAACAAACATGATTTTATACATGATTTCATGCACACACACTACTCTCACGGAATCAATTGTCACTTGCTACATATTGTAGGTGTTTTTATTTATTTATTTTTTTTTTTTGACAGTGCGTTCTGTTTTGTTTGTAGTTCTTTATCCACTGCAGTATCCTGATTTTTAAATTTTCAGGCTATTTTTTCAGATATTGATATATGTGAGTGTTATAATTTGTTCTTTTCTGTATGTCTGTTGTTTGTTTTTGCTTTAACATAGATTTTTTTTAAATTATTGTTCTATCATATTCATTGGCTTATGTTAAATATTTAATTCTATTTAATTCATCTATACAGTCTCTCTGTTCTAATTGAATGCTGTTTAGTCTGTGTATCATGAACTTAGGGCAGATAGTTTGTGTTACAAAAGGTGATTGGAGGTGTTATGTACCAGTGTGTCATTTATAGTGGGTTTTTTGTATATAATGAAAGGTATATAATCAACTACCGGAATGCATCTGCATACAAACTTGTGAAACATTTTAGACAAAATCATTAGACAGTACACACACAGAGCTTAAGAACAACACACAGCTCATAATAAATTAAAAGAAATACATATCCCTACAATACCACATTTGCCTCTTTTGACTTAATAAACCTATACACAAACATTCCTGCCTCTGAAACAATCTTATCCTACATGAGGTGCGTTGATGACAATATGTATACTACTATACAAATGAAACACAAGGCAATGTGAACAGCTACTAACACACATCAACAAAATCCACCAAAACATAACCTTCACTGCAGAATACAAAAGCAACAAAACCATAAATTTCCTAGTCATTGCCAACACAAAACAGGAACAGAGACACAAATTCAATATATACAGAAAACCATCTACAACTGACATAATGAAACATAACACCTTCAGTCACCCCACGCAACACAAAATATCAGCCTTCAGATCCATGATACACATACTAAACAGCATTCCACTAGAACAGAGAGAGTATCAGGATGAATTAAAAACATTTAGAAGAAGCTAATGGAGATGATAGAACAATAATTAACAAACTTCTATGCAAAATGCAAAACAAACATCAGATAAAGACAGGAAACAACAAATTTATAACACTCACACATATATCAGTATCCATACTGAAAAAATAGCCCATGAATTAAAAAAAGGGGTACAGCGTTGCATGCAGAACCACAAACAAAACAGAACACACACAAACACATAAGCAAATTTGAATTACCTAGCATTTACAAACTAAACTGCTCAGACTGTAACAAATTCTACATAGGCCAGACAGAATGCAGCTTCAAACAAAAGTACATTAAACACATAAAAGCATTACATTCCACCACTGAATCCACTTCTGCAAACCATCTCACTGAAGACCAGACGGGCACAAACATCAACATGAACATGGAAATTCTACACTTCACATGAAAGAC
Organism: Magicicada septendecula; assembly: GCA_034769895.1. Lineage (NCBI taxonomy): Eukaryota > Metazoa > Arthropoda > Insecta > Hemiptera > Cicadidae > Magicicada > Magicicada septendecula. Next base: position 235,612,190 of record CM068376.1, read on the forward strand.
TGAAAACTAGACACAGTGGAACAACTGGAAATACACAAACACATGTGATGCATGGAAACAGCATCCTAAATGAACAGACATAATTTAAATCACACATACTATTTGAACAAAAAACAGAATGGACAGCCTCTGATGAAGCTCACAATGAACAAAAACTAGCTTGGGCAAGAAGGTAAAAATTTTGTACATTTAATATCTAAAATATTTGTGTTCCATGTTGGAATAGTGTTTATTAGTTCATAATTTCAAGTTATTTTTTGTAACAAAATGATCTACAATTAAATTCAGTTAATGGGTTTAACAATGAACAAAAAAAGTGTTCTCATATTTAGCTCTAACCCTAAATTATAACTTTTTGGACACAAGAGGAGCCCCATTGTAGCTTTGTGCAACAAGATTTCTCGAGAGTTTCATTCACATTTATTGTATCGGGAGACTACCTCACTTACAACTTCCGTACTTCTTTTGGGTAAACAAAACATATTATCATTTTGGTAATTTTTCCACTTAATTCATATAAAATTATAAAAACCAACTGTTATAATGTTACACAACTGATGGTTTCAATGTTGATCACTTTATAACTACTTTTTAGAATTCGATTTTTTTTATAAAATTAAGGCACACCTCACAAATTGAGTCCAGTTATTCATTTTGAATTATTTTTGAAAGGCCTAAGAAAACTTGTTCAATTGATCATCATGTTTGGACACCAAATTAATGAGACTAAAAAATTCAGGCATTCCTGTAATTTTCAGTCTTATTATGCCCCTTTAACATGATTCAAAGTTCCAACAAAGCTTAATACACAGTTTAAGTTTGGTAGTATGTACTGATTTTGTAAAGACTTTTCATTTAATTAATTTTTAAATGGTAAGCACTCTTTAACTGATTTCCTGATATCTACTATCCCTACTATAGAAAATTATATACCATTGTTTGTGTGGATTTCACTATACTAATGGTTTTGTACTTTGAAATTTTTTTAAATCAGTATTTTTGTCAAGGTCATTAAATACCTCTTTTTTCCTTAAGCTGAATATTACTGTACTTTTTTTGTTTGCTCTCAGTCAGTGATCATGAAATATGTCCTTGATTTGATCATTTGCTCCAGACATATGACATTGCTGAATGTCACATTCCAATATCATAATTTAGCATAACATACAAATAGAAAGATACAAAGTTTTAACAACCCTATCCAGTACAGAGGTTGTGTCTGCAACATTGAAACATTCAAATCCATGTCTGAAAACACATGTTTATGTGTAAAATCATTTTCTACAGAGCTGAAAGTTGTATGTATACAAATCTTGTACTTAGCTTGATTTGACTGTACGCATTAAATAACATTCCTTAAATTCTGTAGGGTTGCTCTATATCAGAGCCTTGTTTACGACCCACCACTGCCCAAAGTAATCATTTGACAGTGAGATCATAAAAGTTCAAAAGGCACATACTAATACATGGGGGTTAGACTCAATCTGTTTCTGAGTAACAATAAATATATAACATTTATCACAGGTTTTATTGCAGACATAAACAAAACTTCTAGCTAAAAAATAATATTAGAGCACAGTAAAATAATAATAATGATGATAATAATAATAACAACAATAATAGATCATCCATCCAGAGAGATTCATACACAAATCAAAATAAAACTCTGGTCATGAAGGCTAAAATATATGGTAAAACCATTACTTGTTGTTTATAAGTTGCTATTAATCACGTCCTCTATTTACAAACAAAACTATAAGGCAACTGTATTCATATGTGTTAATAAAGCAGCATAGTTCAAAACTTTAGTACATACTATACAAACACACGTGCATATCCACACATAGGCAAGCGTGCACGCATTATTTCTCGTAGTTCTTACTAAACCTTTCTCCAAACAGGTGAAAGCCAATTCTAGTATGCACTAAGAATCTTATAAAAGTACAAAGAAGTAAAAAAAAAAAAAAAATAGCTTTATTGTGCATGTCACGCCACACAGATTTTGTAGACTGTTTCCAAAATGCACATGTTAGTAGACCTGAAATCTTATTGCTGTGGCATTATGAAACAGATTATAATTTTTAACATGATTAAACATAAGTTTATTACATTCCCAACAGACATTTTTTACATATAACAGCTTCTAAAAAAATTAATTGTTATATTAAATTTTGTTTACTGATATGCTATAATTTGGAACAGTCTGTTATACCACATTTCTCTAAGAATACAAGATCTGACATAAAAGTTCAAAGATAAAAATTGTTATGAACCTTATTGGTAAATGGCATTATGGTCTTTTTCAAAGTAAACCCCTTAGGAAGCTATGTACTCATGGTTTGCAAATTAAATGAGTTTTAAAAATAGTTTATTGTACTTTGCTATAGAATTTCATCATTATCATAGAAATAAGAGTTCCTATCAGTGTTTTTTAAACCTTTCTGAACAGAAGAATATCACTAAGGATGAATTTATTGAGCAGGGAGGAGTGTTCCAATATAGTTATACGTATTTTTACCAGCTTAAAATTTCTTCACAGGCAAGCAAAGTGTTCATTGTCATGATAGGTAATCTGAAAAGTTTAGTTTTTTATCTAAGTTTTTTGTGAACTTTTTCTATACTTACAAACAGTGAATTTGATTGAGAATCTGTCATTTTCACACACACACGCTCGTGCGCGTGTGTGTGTTCCCCCATAAATGTAGCCTAATCGTTTGTAGACTTTATTGTTAAATCTTGCATGTTTCAACAGTAATTATTAAATAAAATAAAATCCATTATCATGTTCAAATGGGCTACCAGACTCTAGTCACTTTAGAATACTTATAAAGTATGATTTTTGTTATTGTAAAATACCTCTCTTTTTCCTTGGGTTGAATATTATTGTTTTTGTTAGATCTGCTTTTGCTCTCAGTAACTGATCATGAAGTAGGTCCTTGATTTGATCATTTGCTCCAGACATGTTTAATTCAGCATAACATACAAATAGAAATATACAAACTTTTAACAATCCTGCCCTGTACACAGCCTGTGCCTACAACATTGAAACAGATAACTGTATGTTTGAAAACGCATGTTCTACAGGGCTGAAATTTGTATTTATACAAATATATTTCATTTGTATACATGTAATAGGAGATAATAAATAACAAAAACAGAACAGAAGGAAGGAGCCTTAAAGAAAGTAACAAATCACAAATCCACCTTTTATTGTAGGATGAAGCTGTTAGTCATTAGCTTATAAGAAACTTAGTCATGCACATAAGATATGCTACCTCTTCAAACAAGAATAAAACACATTTGCATGATAAAACACCACATTTTGTTAATATATTAATAACTTAATCACATATATTTTGGGTTGAAAGCTCCATTTAAATTTTATGTAAGTAATAATATATTACAGGATATTCAAATACAAACAATAACAAAAAAATGTAACTTACTATGAATATTTTGTCCCTTTATTAACACAAGTTAAAAAGGATATTGGTTTTTATAATAAAATTTAAACACTGTTGAAATATTTAATAATTATTTAGTTGTTATTATTCATTATATATCACCTGCTTTATTTAACCTATATTTGAAGGAAATAAATAGGTAATATTTTGATGTGTTAGTTTTAATCTAGACGCACTGGAAATGTGGATAAAGTAGTGAGTGAAGGGGTAACAAGTGATGATAAAGGAAAGTATGATGATGTCGTGCAAATCTTTAGTGAGGAAAGTAAGGTGTCTAAGAGTGTAAGAATAAGGAAGATGAAATAGCTGGAGCAGTCAGATTGTCTGCTGAAGGCAGAAAATATTGAGTGGCATGTAACAGAGAAGGAGGAGGTGCAGGATGGTTGGAGGTGGATATGAGAACAATAAGAGGCTGGCACAAAACCACCTGACACTGAGTTCTATCATGTGCAGACCTGCCAGGAAAGAACAAACAGATGACTGATTAATGGTATACAAGTCACGATATGAATACTAATTGCTAAACTTTCACGTGTGAAACTACTTTGTTTATTTACCTTGTACGCGTTTCAGCATGATGTTCGCCTTCCTCAGCGAGGTGTGATACATCCTGAGGAAGGCGAACATCACGCTGAAACGCGTACAAGGTAAATAAACAAAGTAGTTTCACACGTGAAAGTTTAGCAATTAGTATTCATTAAGTGCTGTGAATGAAGAGGATGAACATTCAAAATAACAAGTCACGATATGTTCACAGTGTCTTGTAACACATGTTTGAGCCCTTAATTTAATTTGTCAAGTCAATGCAGAGTAACTGATAAGCAGATTCAAATCAGTATAAAACACAACACAATTTTTAAAACTACTCCCAGAAACACTAGTTATAGCAAATATTTATAACACTAAAATATCCACTAAGCCAGTTTACAACACGACATCCAATACACAGAAGTCAGCTCTCCCTGTTACTATACTTTGTCTCATGATACTTGATATCAAGCATAAACATACAGAAATGCATAATCATTAAGTTAATACCAACATGTGGAGTATATAGTAAGCCATGCACAATGATTAAAAAAAATCGTGTGGTGAAATAGACAATGGCATTTAAAACTAGACCTTTTCTGTTTATTGGGAGCATTGCTAGAATGAGAGAATGAGTTGATCTGTTCTCCTCAACAGTGGAGTCACCAGCACATTCTATATAACTGTATTTGTCATTGCCAACCAATCACATAGCATCACTATCTGTATTCTGCTGTAGGCTGTTTTTATCATGAAGTACTTGCATTAACGTAACAAATTCCAAATAAAGATTCAATCATTAAGTCTCTACAGGAAAACATATTTTATGTAACCCACACATTTATGAAAATGCCCATGAAAATAAATTCTATATATCTGGTAAAAACTGTTGTATTTTTTCTAGAAAGAACCAACAGAAATCTCAACAATCTTCACAGGCAACATTCCTCCAAAATTCTTTGACTATATGGATATACAGTAATCTACTTTGTTTACTGCTGGAGTAAGGAGCATATGACTTAAACTTTTGCTGAGATGAGCTTGACATAAAGCGTTGTACGTGAAATTGCGCTGACTGGAATTCCTACATGCAAGAAGTGGGCAAGCACTATAAACTAATTAATCTAATGTTTATTTGGTGAGCCTAACATGGATGGAGAGGTTGACAAGACTTCTTTTATGAAAAGTAAGTATAATAAAGGCAGAGTTCTAAAAATCAATGTGTATTTACTGGAAATTGTTGTGAAAGACAAGATTGTTTTCTTGTAAGTGTTCTGGATTAATCCTGGAGCAGTTTAGTACCCATAATAAATAAATATGTTGCCCCAGGCACGTCTGGCTTGTCTGACAAATGGAAGGGACACTGAAATTTATATCAAAATTATCACCATCCCGCAGCCAACCATTTAATACATATTGTCAATCCAGAGACCCAAGCTCATATCCAAAATGTAGAAAGCATGATATCTAAGGCCAAAATGAAAAACAAAAGGTATGGGATCATTGTTGGTTGATGCTGAATTCTTACTTTGCTGAAAATTTAACAAGCTCTATTAGCAGCAAAGATAGTGGAAATGTTGATTTTTAATGTTGATACCAATAATTTGAAAACATTGTTGGTAATACTGGCATATTTATGCCTCTTAATTAATTTATGTTATGTTATAAACAAATTTAATTTAAAAATTTTAATATAGAAAGAAAATGCTGGTAATTTAAATATGCTGTTGTAATTAATTTATAGTCATTAGTCATATATGAAATTAATATAAAATAAACTGTAAATTTAATATAAAGAAAAAATTAAAGTAATAATTTTTTAAAAAGGTAACAAGATAAAAATGCTATTCTTTTAACTGTGTATTGTATTAATTTCAACACTTCAAGGTATATGCCTCTTCATCAGGTGTAATCACTCTGCAGCAATCGTTAATACATTAAAAAGGGAACATGAAGCACAGTTCACTAATAACACTAGCACATATATAAACATTTTTGGAATGTATGTAGAATTGTTGGTGTGTACCATGTGAATGTTACTGTATGACTGCAATATTTACAGTCCCTACCTACAGCTATGTCTGGATGATACAGGCGGTTATATCTGTAAGTATTAATGTTCACATGATAAGCATCAACAATTGTATACGCTAATCTTGTTATTTGAATTAGCAGTCTCTGTAACTCCAACTTCATTGTGCTTATTTGCTAAACTGCTAAATGTCATGTTCTGGACGAGGCCTTTCAGTGTTTCCACCATTTTCAAGTCCTAAACCACAACCTTGAATTGGTCGTGGTTTAGGATTTGAAATTGGTGGAAACACTGAAAGGCCTCATCCAGAACATGACATTTAGCAGTTTAGCATGACGAAGTTGGAATTGTATACGCATTCCATGTGTGTGTGTGTGTGTGTTTGTGTGCGTGTGTGTAAGTTCATGTTACACTGAACTGTGTTCATTTTACAATTTGTAATATTTTGGCAAACTTTATGGAGTGGTTACACCGTATGACGAACCACACAACTTGAAACATGTTATAATTAATATAAGACAAAATCCCAGGATAGATAAAACTGGTAAATTAAAATTGTGTTTTATCAAAAATTTCTTCAAAAACAAGGGTGACTTCTTTCTTCAATGGATTGTTCTAATCTGATATTTCATTTTGTTTGTAAAAAGCCAGAGTTTGTTTAGCCTAACTGTATCCTTACTGTCAACTTACTGAAATAGGCTGTAGCTTAAATATTCCAAAAACACATTTATGTCAGCAGATAAAAAACTGAATGTAGAATTAGTGTTATTTTAAGATAAGCAAGTGTTAATATACCTTAACTCAAATATCATTGACAATCACAATTATGATTTAATATGCAAGAAAAAAACAGTACTAGGTTAAAAAATATTTATTTATTATAATACATAATCATTTTTAAGACTCGCAGAAAAATTACAGTGGATTGGGCCCTTATGTTTGTACTGGTAAATGTTTTGACAACATAAATATAAACTAGATACTGTGTACTGTTTTATTATAAAAACAGTGAAAAGCAAAGTACATTTAAACATTGTATATATGCTTTTTAATTAAAACAAAACAAATGCTTTCAATGAAAAAATGTTTGATGCTTCTAATGTGCACATATGGCATTTAGTGTCCATATAAAAAAATGTGAAGTTTACTTTCTAAAAGATAAAAATACTGTTTGTTATAAATAATGTTTGCTAAAATGTCACGCTATTCTCTGAGGAAACATGAAGTTAATATAACTCCTATATTATATAGGCCTACTATACATGAAGTTAATTTACTGTTACTAACAATGCAGAACTATTTTCTATGAATATTCCATTTCATTATTGATTACCAAATATGAAAAATGTTTTAAAAATTTGCAAATTTTGTGTTTATGTATTTACATTAACACTTATTTCAATTTCTGTTACATAGGCAGTAATAACCTTAAAATCTTGGCTAACCTTATCATTAGATTGACACACTACCACAAAACAACACATGGAAATTTTTGTTTCTTCTATTAACATATGGGGGAACCACAGAAATGTTAAAAACAATGAAACAATTGTAACAAAATACAATATTGAGAAAATGAAGTTTTTTGACTAATTAATACGTGTTAAGCTAATCACTATGCTTAATTATTAGTAATTTCTTTATTAGCTTGTTTCATAATAATAAAATTACTATTACCTTTTAATTATTATTACAAATTACCTGTTATAAAATCAAAACTTCTTCTGATTATAATTACAAAACAGTAAACAAGCCAATTATTACTAAATATTTGTATACGGTATGTAATATTGTGAACTTTTCATTTAGACTGAAGGAAAAAACTGCCAGTTCATCAGATTATTCACTTAATCTATGTTATTCATAACTGAGAAGCTAGAACATTACTTTTGGGGTTTGAAAAGTTTATGTGATAACAAAACACAAATGTATTTTTAAAAATCTTTAATTGCTAGTTGTATGAAACTTAGATGGTACTCTACAATAAAAAGTTATTTCTAAGGAAAGACTTACCATGCTTCAAAATGATTATCCCCTTATGTGGTGCAAACACATACAAGCTTGTTAACAGCATGTATTGACTATACACCACCATACCAGACATAACCTGCAGATATAAACACATGCCATTACAGCTTATCAATTAGATATAATACTGTATTGAACTTGAACCTGAGGTTCAACAGCTGGGAAAGATAGTAGGCACTGAAATGATCTTGAATTATTTTATGTATGTACACCATCATCATCTGTCATATTCTCTTTCAGTTTCTCTCTGGCTTAATATATTCACACAATCATTAGGTTTATATATCTACCTAACTGCCCTTTCACACAGACAGAAAGAGAAATTTTTGCCACTAATATACAGATATAAATTTATGCAGTAAAATTTATATTTCTACTTTTGTTCTGTACAGAGTCCTAAAAGATTAGAAAATGTCCACTATCTTGTTAGGTTATGCTGTTAAAAATACAATTAAATATGATTATTAATTATATATAATTTTATTAGCTGCAGGTGGTGAATTATCTAGGAATTTATAATGTTCACATAACATACCGGTAGTTGTTATTCAGATGTGACATATACCGGTAACTTATGTGTTATATTCAAATACCACTTACCAAGGTTTCAGTTTAGTGGAGAAACCTGTGTGTTGAAGTAGTCTGATCCATTTGTCTAAGTCAAAAGCTAGCGCTTTTCCAGAGAATTATTAATTTTTCCTTAAAACACTTTATTACATCACTTTATTAGAAGTATTACTACTAACATTAAACACAGTAGGTGTATTGTTAGTAGTATTCAATTGCTATTATTATATTCTCGGATTTTGTTGTCCTTGATGTGCCTGAGTGTTATCAAGAACTTTAACATAAATAAATATTAAAATAGTAACATAAATAAACAAGTAAACAAAATAAATTTAAATGTTCTTGCTATTATTATTTTACTTTCATAAGTTCATTATTACACCACACTCACACACACAACATTAATAAAATTTTGATGCTTCTAGAGTAGAAGGATCCATAAGTCCAAAAATTTCTTAGAATTCGCTTATTTTTAGAAGGATACCCATACAATCATACTCAGTCCATTGAAAAACAATATTATATTTCAAACTATGACAGAAATTAACTTATTCTGTGGTCTTATTCACAAAACACATACTCATATTCATATTCTGTAAACAAATACTTTACAGATTTCGAAGTCTGGGAGAAAATCAACATCCAATTCCCAGAATAGCTGTTTATGATCCAGGACAAATACCTTATTCTAGGATGTTTCATCACACTAGTATAGCTTTTTGGACATTCATGCAGTAAACTTTACACAGTTGCAAAACCTAAATGTGTGACAATGTAACAAGAAATATGGAAGAGATTTCTTGTTGGAGTCAGTGTCATCATATGCTGTACCTCCACTGAATAAGAGAATTGGTTTAAGGTAATTCTCCATAGTTTACAATAGATGTAGATTTCTTTCATTTGTCTTCAATTAGTTGAAAGGGACTCAAATCAGAACAGTACAAACTGATAACTCAAATGTAAATTGAAGTCACTTGTATTGATTGCACATGAATTAATCAGACTCGCAGCTTTCTCTGAATTCAAAATCAATATCTTTAGATATAACAAATGCAGTTCAGCCTAGAAGTAAAGCCAGAAAAATTAAAGCTATTAATATTTACTTACACAAAAGGCAGAAATAAACCTTAACCATTCAAATTATTATATACAGAATGACTTTTAATTTAGTATCAAAATTTGCAATGGACATACTCCTCCTGTGGGGTTTCTGTTGACAGAAAAAAGAAATAGTGTATATAAAAATATGTAAAACCTGATCTAATAAATAAAAATACTGTTTGTTCCTTATAATTATTCATTTTATGGACATAAATAACATCTTGATACTTTACTCAAATAATATTTACCAGCGTGTTTAACTAATGGGGATTTTAACTTGTTAATTGAGTTCTGGAATAGACAATACAATTTATTATATATATATAACAAAAACATTACCAGAATGGTTATTATTATTACTACTACTATATATACTACAATTTATTATACATATAATAAAAACATTACCAGAATGGTTATTATTATTACTACTACTACTCAACTCGATTCTCCTCTACGGATGCAAGGTCTGGGCCGACGCACTGAAGCAAGAAAAATACCGCAAGCAGATGGCCACGGTACACCGAAGAGGAGCACTTCGGATTGCAAGCTCCTACAGAACGGTGTCGGTACCAGCAGTGTTGGTCGTCGCTGGAGTAATGCCAACAGATCTGATGGCTGAGGAGAGGAGGAGGGTCTACACAACCAAGGAAGACTTGGGGTTTGTAGAACCAAGAGCATTGGCCAGGGCACACTCCATGCGGAGCTGGCAACTACGATGGGAGCAGGAGAGTCGAGCTAGGTGGACGGCGAGGCTGATTGGGAACCTCCCTGAATGGGTGGACAGAACGCACGGCAAGGTAGATTATTACCTTACTCAATTCCTGACAGGGCATGGTTATTTCTGTGCAAACCTGCGAAGGATGGGTAAGATGGAGGATCCGTCATGCGTGTATGGCGACTCAGACTCTGATGACGCTCATCATACTTTTTTTGAGTGTCAACGGTGGGTGCTGGAGAGGCGAGGACTGGAATCGGAGATTGGCCCCATGACGCCTGATAACATCATAGGCGTCATGTTCAACAGCAAAGAGAACTGGGACATGGTTGTGACCTTCGTGAGGATGGTCCTGCGGCAGAAGAAGCCTGAACTGGACCCTCTTACAGGTCGATGATATAGATAAAGCTGTAGGAGCCTAGTAGGTGCAATACGAGGTGCCACCCTGAAGCCATACGAATAGTTGTTCCAGGGGGTGTTCCCTGCCTGTAAAGTGGAGGTTTTTTAGTGGGTGTGAGTCCCACACACCGGGAGACCAGTCGGGTGTCTCCTGATGGTGCATAATGCATTTTTCCTCCCCCGCAAAAAAAAAACTACTACTATTATTATTATTATATTTAATACAGTAATATCACCTTTTGGATTTTTGGCTGTTGGCGACATGCTCTTGCTTTGCATGAGTAACCTTTTGTTGTTTCTGATATTCTGGAGAATTTTTTTCAAGTTACTAGCAACTGCAAGTTACTCTCTTTTCTGGCCACAAGCAGGGATGTCCTACATCCACATTGAGGCGAGAAGGTGTTTACCTCCTGACATGTCCCGTTGTGCCTGGGTAATGGACTGGAATTTTTCGCCAGTCGGAATAGCTGGCTGGTTTACTTTTTTCAAGATGCCAACAAGACCAACATTCTTTGGGTTTGAAGCTAATTCCTGTTATTGGATAGTGGCATCACTTCCCCATTGGAAAGTGAGTCCTTTTGAAATCGTCTTCTTTAAAAGATGTGGTAGGTAATTTGGTCAAACATTCTAAGATCTGAGGCAGGACAGAAACCAGTCCCCTTTCTGCTAACCTAGGCTAAGGTTGAGTTAGTTTCTCTTTCTTATTTTTCTTTCTTAGTTGGACAGATGCATGACTGTTACTTGCATAATTCCTTTTGACTTCCAATTTGTGGATCATTTTTAATCTAGATTAGGTTAGTTGTAAATTCTTTATTTCTTGACAAGATGGCTCCAAGTAACATGAAAAGCAATGTTTGTGACAATCGTTTTTATGGAAACCATAAAAGGCTGCCATATAATGGTTTATATAAGGGAGTGTTCCATCCAAATTGTGTAAATATACCAAATGTTGAACATGACTTTTACGTCACTAATGGAGTAAGTAGTTACCCATGTAACTCCTTCATAAATTTTCCTAAAAATTACATTATATATATAAACTTTCACAATATGAACTTACTTTCATTTATCTTTCCCAAACGTTTCGAGGTTATGTTCCTCTTCCTCAGTGGGATTAAATACTGAATGTCATTTTAACAGTATAACGGTTATGGACTGGTGTGTGTGGTGGGGGTTGATGGTGGAAGGGAATTGGCGCTGAGGTTCAAATTGTGTGTTTGGATCAATGTATCGAATAGTGTATGTGATCTATAATAATGTTTGAAATTCATTATTGTGTTGTTTTTGTTCATAATGTTGTGTGTGTTGTAATTTGCGTTTTATATCAAAGCGTATGGTATCATGGTCTTTGTTAAGCGTGTGTTGTATGGCTGTTTCAGCGTCTAGGACTATGTCACGTGTGTGCCTTATATTATTGTTGTTATTGGTTGGATTGATGCCTAAATTGTGTTTTAGACCTTTATCTAATAGGTTTATTTCTGCGTTAGTGAAATTGGTCATTGTTGTGTTTACTGTACGTGTGTGAAATTTATGTGTCGGTGTAGGGACGGTTTCGTTTCTGCATGTTAAGAGGTAATTGATTTTTCTGTTATGTCTTTCTTGTATTTTTAATTGGATTTTCTCTATGGTATTTCGTGTATGTAGTATTATATGTTCAAATTCAATGTGGTATAATATTTAATATAATACACGAAATACCATAGAGAAAATCCAATTAAAAATACAAGAAAGACATAACAGAAAAATCAATAACCTCTTAACACGCAGAAACGAAACCGTCCCTACACCGACACATAAATTTCACACACGTACAGTAAACACAACAATGACCAATTTCACTAACGCAGAAATAAACCTATTAGATAAAGATCTAAAACACAATTTAGGCATCAATCCAACCAATAACAACAATAATATAAGGCACACACGTGACATAGTCCTAGACGCTGAACAGCCGTACAACACACGCTTAACAAAGACCATGATACCATACGCTTTGATATAAAACACAAATTACAACACACACAACATTACGAACAAAAACAACACAATAATGAATTTCAAACATTATTATAGATCACATACACTATTCGTTACATTGATCCAAACACACAATTTGAACCTCAGCACCAATTCCCTCCCACCATCAACCCCCACCACACACACCAGTCCATAACCGTTATACTGTTAAAATGACATTCAGTATTTAATCCCACTGAGGAAGAGGAACATCACCTCGAAACGTTTGGGAAAGATAAATGAAAGTAAGTTCATATTGTGAAAGTTTATACATATAATAATATTTATAATTTGAACGAAGAGGATGAATCAACAAGATAATTATAAAAATTACAGCACTCCAATATCCTTAAGTCATGTCAAGGTTGCAGATGACAACAAATCTTCAGAATCACCTGGACATTTAGTTTGTAACAATCTTCAATTGCAAGAAAAATGTTTGTGTGATACCATTGTTTCTAGGCTCTTGGAATTAATAAAATGTCTACAACAAATCAAGCAAGAGAATGATGAAATAACTGTTCCTCAGTGATAGAGTGGTATAGTCAAGAGGAAACCTGTGGTGAAGAACAAGGGCAAAGTTGGAGCTCAGCCAGAAACTAAGAAAGCTGCTGACATAGATCTGACACCTGTGAAGTTGGTGGAGCCCCCTGTTGATCTGTCACTGGACCAAGGTGGCAAACCAGACAGTGAAAAAGACAAGACTGCTGGTGAGTGTATGCCCAAATCTGGCAATAGAAATAAAAAATTAAGACTAGATAAACAGCCAAAAACCATTAAAAGGTCAATTGTGGGGAATGCAATGAGTAGTTTGCATTTAATTGTTGAGACAAGAAAGAATGCCTTATTTTTGATGAGGTTTGATCCATCAGCGAAAGCTGTAGAAGTTGAAAGGTTAGTGAAAGTGGTGACTAATACCAATATTAAGTGCACGAAACTAGTCACTAGACATGAGGGGTATAGTCTATTTCATGAGGCTGTACCTCAAAATGAAAAAGGAATTCATTGCTGCCTCCCCAAATATGGCCCAATGGTGCTCTGGTACTACCTTAATATAGAAGCTTGAATCCTGGATAGATCCTTATAGAAAACCACTGAGCTATTAACCAAGAGGAAAGTTCATGTGGGATAACAAGCAATGAGTAGCAAACGGATCAGCATATTGTACCAAAATGTTAGAGATTTGCAATTATAACTGATGAAGTTTTGTCTCATTTTCTGGCTTTCAATATAATATTATTGATTCAACATGAAAAATCTCTAGAATTAGAATATTTTTCCAATAATTGGATGGTGTATAGAGCTAACAGAATTATAGCTGATGCCAGAAAGAAAAACTGGTCGAGGTTATTTAATAGCAGCCAGCACACAGCTCCAGAGCCATAGAAGAGGTGATTTAGAATATGTGAAGGAGTGTGTATGGGTTGAAATGAGGATAAAAGATGGGATCAGTCTTCTGGTAGGCAATCATTACTTCAATACAGACACCAAAACTGAAGACATAGCAGTATATCTTAATGCCATTAGATGTGTGTTAGAGATTGATCACTATTGGGCCCTCTTCATTGATGACTTCAATGTTACTAGTATGAATTGAGATGACTGCTCTGTAAGATCTAAGGCACACTTTTACTCAAGGTAGAAACCTCAGGCACTTTTCAGTTGCATGGATGATCTAAACTTGAGAGAACACAATTACTGTATCCGTGCAAGTGGGATGTCTATATTAGACTAGGTTATATCAAATGTTGATGTAGAGGTCAAAAGGAAAACTGCCCCCAAGACATGACCAACATACTTTTTCATGTCTTGTTGGGGGCAGTCTCGTGGGTTTTCGTCTGCCCAAGTGTAGGTGTTTCGAAAGTTTACAATGCCATTTCTTGTAAATTGTAACACTTTTCTGGCACATTTTAGTCAGTTTTGTTTATAATTAAAGTCAAATTTGTACTTACTTTTAATAGACATTATACACATCAGTTTTCTCATAATTAAATTCTCTACAAAGTTAGCTAGAAATTTGTAATTGTTTATTAGCAAATTAACGAAGTTATTTTATCCCAAATCTACAAATGTGTTTTTCGACTCCAGTTTTTTGTGTTTTACCCAGTTTTTCTTAAAAAGGAATTAAAATAGAGGTCTAGGACCTCTTTTATTCAATTTTTCAGATCAAAAACTATAAGAAACCACCAAATTTAACTTTCACTTTATACCCCACGAATTTCAGCATGGCGTCATTTTCCCGTGGGAGCAGAAATCAGGGCGAACTGGTACGCGAGCTGTAACTCGCTAACAAACGTCACACTCACAAAAAACGAACAAACACTCCTTGATAAAGGCCTAAAACATAACATACATTACAAACATAACAACCAAACACTAACAAAGCTCATAATTGACACAGAAACAAATATACAAAACACAGCACCAGAACATCAAGACACAGTAAGGCATAATATAAACAACGCAATAGGAGTACATAAGACACCAGACAACAACAACCACAACTCAGAAATACACACAGCCATCAAACTGAGGGAAAAGGCACACAAACACAACATCACATTTGTAAAAGCTGACAAAGGCAACACGACTGTAATTATCCCCACAGACAACCTACACAAAAAAGTACAAGACTTCATAGAACAGAACAACATCACAGAACTAAAACACGACCCCACCGACAGATACCAAAACTCAGTAAAACAAATAGTCAACAAAGCCAAACACATTATGACACATAAACAAAAGCCCTACATGAAACAAATCCGACCATCAGCACCTACACTCCAAGCGCTTCCCAAAATCCATAAAGAAGACATTCCGATCCGCCCCATTATCAACTACCGTAATGCCCCTGCACACAAACTGGCAAAATATCTAGACAAAATTATTAGACAACACACACAAATAGACAACAACATTGCAGTAAAAAACAACACTGACCTAGTAACAAAAATAAAAGACATACACATCCCCCATAACACCACATTAGCCTCCTTTGACATTAAAAACCTGTACACAAACATCCCCATCTCTGAAACAATCACCATCCTACAAAACAAACTCAAACAGAACAACACACCAGACGAACTTATCAATGAAATAACAGAAACTCTGAACATTATCACAAAACAAAACTACTTTACTTATAACAATAAATACTACACACAGAACGATGGCCTACCCATGGGCTCCCCCATATCCAGCATTCTAGCAGAAGTCTTCCTCCAACACTTAGAAAAAACAAAAATACTCACAAACAATGACAGACACTCACATAAAATACTACATTGGCACAGATACGTTGATGACATTCTAATACTATACAGGGGAAACAAAAGACAATGTGAACAGTTACTAACGCACATAAACAAAATACATAAAAACATAACCTTCACTGCCGAATACGAACACAACAATACCATAAACTTCTTAGACCTCTCCATCACAAAACTAGAACACAGGCACAAATTCAGTATATACAGAAAACCAACTACAACTGACACACTAATACACAACACCTCCAATCACCCAATACAACACAAACTAGCTGCTTTTAGAACCATGATACATAGACTTAACAACATCCCCTTAGATGAAATAGACTACAAAGACGAACTAAACACGATAAAATATCTAGCAGAATCTAACGGTTATGACAGAACAATAGTCAGTAAACTCCTACACAAAACACAAAACAAACAACAGACAAAGACAGAAAACAACAAATTCATAACACTAACATACATCAACAAACAAACAGAAAAAATTGCCCACAAATTCAAAAAAGCAGGATACAGAATCGCTTACAAAACTACTAACAAAACAGAACACACACTATCAAATCGCATGCCCAAAGCACAAAACAAATTCGATCTACCCGGTGTATATAAACTAAATTGTTCAAATTGCAGTAAATTCTACATAGGCCAGACAGGACGTAGCTTCAAACAGAGATACATTGAACACACAAAAGCACTCCACACCACTACAGAATCTACCTTCGCGAACCACCTCATTGAAGCAAACCACACATATAAAAACATCGACAATAACATGAACATACTACACGTACACACAAAAGGCCGAAAACTAGACACTCTAGAACAATTAGAAATATACAAACACACAAAAACAAATAAAAACGACATCCTAAACGAACAGACACAATTCAAATCGCACGCATTATTCGAACACATCTCACCACACACACACAGCTTCAATCTTTCGAAACACTATCTCGTCACCAACAACAAGACGAGCAGCGCTACTAACGACAGTCTCTGATGAAGCCTTCTATAGGTGAAAGCCGGTTTAGGCTGTAAGGTAAAACTTTACGTTTTTACTTATAAAAAACTTAGTGTTCCGAGTCGTCAATATTATAGTGATATTTAACAAACTGTTTTCAGATCTATGTTTATATGAACTTTTTTTCTTATTTTTATCTATAGAATCAGGTTCCGAGAGATTGCCGTGCAAGTTTGAATCACTCTGTATATATATATATATATATATATATATATATATATAAAAGTTATGGATACAAAATGAAATTAATCAACTATACAGTAAGAAAAATAGCATAACACTAGATATATATAAACTACACTTAGAGCTAACAAGTTTATTACATCCAATTACATGGAATAATAAATACAATAACATAGAAAGTAAAGAAAATTTGAAAAAAAACAAAAAGACAATTACATTCAACAAAAAACTCAACACATTAAAACAACAAAACGAAAACAAAAGCAATAAAACAAAAATAAACACACATTTTATCCTCGAGCAATTAACCTAAGCAATACAGAATTTAACAAAAAAGAAACAGAATACCGGTAGTTAAAAAATATGTCAAAAACTAACCTAACTCAAAACATAAACAAAAACTAGAAAATTTAATAGTAGAAACAGAATTTGGTATTAACCTAATACAAGACAATATATAAGAAGAAAACGAACAGAAGCAACACATATAATTAAAATAATAATCACTAGGTAGTGAAATTAAAAACAAATCTAAACAAAACCAGGACAATAAAACAATACAAGAAATTAAAAATAAAATAAAGAACAATAATGTAATCATAACTAAAGCAGGCAAAAGTCAAGCAACAGTAATTACTGACAAAACAGACTACATCAGAAAAACTGAAGACTTCATCAACAATAATAAATGCATACAACTAAATAAAGACCCAACAGAAAAATATCTTAAACAAACAATAAAACTAATTAAAACAGCTAAAAACATTTTAAACAATAAAAATACAGACATATATATAAATAATAATCCAGAACCACCTAAAATGAATAGCCTAATAAAAATACACAAATTAAACAACCCATTATGTCCATTAATCAACTTCAAAAAAGCACCTACATACAAAATAGCAAAAATAATAGCACAAAAACTAAAAAGTAACCACCTAACAAATAATCATCATAACATAAAAAATACATACGAATTAATAGACAAACTAAAAATAATAAATATAAATGAAAATACATTTTTCACATCATATATCACAAACATGTACACCAACATCCCAGTAGATGAAACAATAGACATAATAATAAACAAATTTAAAGAACAAAATGAAGACACACAATATATAACTTAAATAAAACATAGCCTCCAACTAATACTAAAACAAAATTACTTTGAATTTAATAGCAAAATTTATCAACAACAAGAAGGATTAGCAATGGGATCTCCATTATTTAGCATAATAGCAGAAATATTCTTACAACACATAGACACCAAAATACAAAATATTATAAATTCATTTGATCCAAATGCCATATAGACAAAATATGTAGATGATGGGCTATATGTATCAAATAACAAAAACACAAGTGCAGATAACATATTAAAACAAATCCATAACATACGAGGGTTATTCGGAAAGTAAGGTCCGAATCGCCGTAGCTAATCGAATGATGCGCGAACATTGAAACTCGAATACGCACCGACTCCTGGCATGCCTTGCACATCAAACGACGCCATTTGCATTGGTATTGTTGCAGTGTGCTGTTTACAGTGTCAGTTCAAAATGTTTAAAACAATTGATCAGCCCGCCGACTGTGAAACACGTTCAGTGATTCGGTTTTTGACAGCAAGGAACGTTTCACCAGCGGAAATTCATTGACAGATAAGTGAAGTGTACGGCCCCAATGTGATGAGTGACAGCAAAGTGCGTAAGTGGGTGAGAGCTTTCAAGGACGGACAGGAAAATGTCCATGATGAACCGCGATCAGGCCGACCATCAGTGATCACAGAAGATTTGGTCAATGCCGTGGACGAAAAAATTTGTGAAGACTGGCGATTCACAATTTCAACTTTAGCATTGGAATTTTCGAATGTGGGTAGAACAACTTTGCACAAAATTGTCTCTGAAAATTTGCAATTTTGCAAATTGTGCTCACGTTGGGTTCCCAGGCTGCTTACTGAGGAACACCAAATGAAAAGAATGGCTTGTGCTCTTGATTTTTTGGACCGATATCATAAGGAAGGTGATCAACTTTTAGAGAACATTGTCACAGGGGACGGCACATTGTCAATGGAATGGCGTCACACGACATCACCAGTCAAAGTCAAGGCCAAGCAGACAATCTCAACACGCAAGGTTATGGCAACCATGTTTTGGGATAGACATGGAGTCTTGTTAGTCGAGTTTATGCAGCAAGGGACAACAATAAATGCAGCCGCTTACTGCGCTACCCTGACTAAACTTCGACGTGCAATACAGAAAAAGCGACGTGGCCTTCTGACGTTTGGAGTTTTGTTGCTGCATGACAATGCCAGACCCCATTCTGCCATTCAAACCCAAAATCTGATCAGATCTTTTGGATGGGAACAGATTGACCACCCAACGTACAGTCCAGACTTGGCACCAAGCGATTTTCACTTGTTCCGCTACCTAAAGGAGTTTCTCGGTAACAAGCGCTTTGCCACAGATGACGAGGTGAAAGAAGCAGTTAAAGACTGGTTATCCTCACAGGCGGCAGACTTCTATGACTTCGGCATACAAAAGCTTGTAGAACGTTATGACAAATGTTTAAACAAAAATGGAAACTATGTAGAAAAATAGAGAAAGATGTAAGGAATTAAATAAAAAAAGTTTTTTGAAAAAATCTGTGATGGTTTATTTTTTATAAGAAATCGGACCTTACTTTCCGAATAACCCTCATACATCCAAAAATACAATTCACAGAAGAAAAAGAAAAACATAACAAAATCAACTATTTAGACACAACCATCACAAGAAACAACAACCACCTACAATATGCAATATACAGAAAACCAACTTCTACTAACATCATTATACTAACCATTCTGACTACCCACCACAACATAAAATGGCAGCATTCTACTCACTATTTAACAGAATGTACAAAATTCCCCTAAACAAACAAGAAACAGACAAAGAAAGAAATATAATATACCAAATTGCTTATGAAAATGGATACAATAAAAATACTGTAAACAAAATAGAAAATCAAATCAAATGTAAAATAAAAACTGAACAATTAAGAATTAATCAAAATGAACAACACAAATAATAACAACAATAAAAAATGGGCCACATTCACATACATAAATAATAAAATGACAAAGCTAACAAAACTATTTAAAAACACAGATATTAAAATAGCATACAAAACTAATAAAATTAATTTACAAAACTAAATAACACACACAACAAAGATAATACAACAACCAATGGTATATACAAAATTGAATGCCAAGATTGCAATAAATGTTACATAGGACAATGTGTTTGTACACTGCACATCTCTAAGCCACTATTCAATTTCTATCGTCAGGTTTCTACTTAATGTTTATGAATTAATAAATATAATCTACCCTGGTCTGTAGCTAGACAACTATGTCTTTTTACCTCATCGACCACAAGATAAGTGGGAAGAGAAAACAGATAACCCCTCCAATTTCCTTAAAAAATATGAACTTGTTTGTTTCCAATAACACAATATTTAACAATGAAATTCTGCTGATGGGCTTGAAAGTAAATAAAAAAGGGCATTCTCACAATTAACTGTAACCCTATTTTTTAAGGGCTTTGTTCACATTCATTTTATCAAGTATATAGGGAAGATCACATCACTCACACTTTCCCAATGTAACCGTTTGGCTGAATGAAAGATATAAACCTTCTTCTACATTTGTATTTTGTCATATCAAATTACAAAAACTAACTGTGACAGTGTTACACAATGGTGGTTTCATCAACATAAACATCAACATCAAAGTACTATATAACTGCTTTGGAATATTTCATTTTTGATAAAATTAAAGCACACCTCAAAACTGTACCCAACAATTCATTTTGAGTGGGTTTTGATGTAGCTAAGAAAACTTGGTTTTCTGTTTTCTCTATATATGTTTTGAAAGATCATCAAATTAGGACATTAAATTACTGAGACTATGAAGAACTCCCAAGATGTTTAAATTTTCAGTTTCATCATGCCCCTTAAAACGAGTTTGCACTTTCCACAAAGCTTGATTCAGTCTACAAGTTTGCCATGAATGCCATGAATGTACAGATCTGTAGACACATTTTCATTAAATTTTAAAATGGTAAGCACGGTCTAATTGACACATAATATCTACTTTCCCAATATAAAAATTCTGTGTTCTTATTAATGGGTGTTTCACTGGACTGTGTTGTTTCTCTTTGCTTTACTTTTTTACTTTAATAATGTATGTGTATTACAAGTTTTCAAGATCATAAAGGCTTAGGAAATAAAAAAGGCTGACTAAGTTTGCAGTTCCTTGAAACAAGAGAACAAAATTACATGTAATTAAACGTAACTGTTGCAATGTCTTAAACGTAATAGAAAATCATACTATACTAAATATATACCTTAAGAGTTTATGCTAATTCATAAATGAAACAAAAATGATAAAGAAAGCAGAATTTCACTGTCTGTGTCATAGTGCTAACATGCTAAACGGTGGCCAACAAGAAAAATACACATATAATAAAAAATAACGCAAGGACAATAAGGTGGTCAGGTGAACAAAACAGCAACAGTAGCAAACCATTTTATAGAAACACTAATTCTCCAACCTGCTGTCATACTTTTAATTGTTTGTTGAAACATGTTTATGCTTGGAAACATATTCATGGATTATTTCACTTCCTTGCTCCTACATTCATGGCAATCACAATCTTCATTTGAATTACACTATTAGACATCTTCAATCTGTACTGGTAAATTTAAATAACCAAATATTACCAAACATACAGACAAATAACCTCTGGATGACACTGGATATTAAGTATGGATGGGAGACACATGTCATAAAGCAAAATGAAGAACTGGCGATCTGATAAAAAAATTGTATTGGAAGGTGGAATGAAATTAATTTACATCAATCTGTAACAATTTGTATAAACATGTTTTAGATTAATGGCTGTATGGTGTCTATATGTATATAAAAGGTTGCATCAAAAGAAAAAAACACATACAAGTAACAAGTTTTGTGGAAGGAATGAAACAGTCATTACAATTACAAAGTATCTTTCTTATTTTATATGATCATTTTTGTTATACATCACTAAACGAATCATCAGTACAAAAACTACTAACCTCATTAACCTTCCTTATGACATCAGAAGTTTTATAATGTCCTATTATTAACATAGTAAGTTTATGAAAAACTATCTTGCACAGAACAGTGTTCTATTTACACACTAAGAAACTTAGACTCGTGTGTATAGCAAGAATGAGACATTTAGTAGAAATATGTACCATTTGTTACTTTGTGTGGAAACAACAAAACAAAAATTAATAAAATAAAACAGAATCATTTGAGTGTGTTGTAAAAAGATTTACAAAACATATCAGACACAAGTAAATCAACATAAATAAAGAATTTTAAAGAAATTTAATTAAGAAAGTTGTGTTAGTGGTTATAATCACAAACAGAATTAACACTGTTGTACATCACCATAGAAAATTATTCTAATTAGCGGAAAATCAATTTCCGATCTGATTATGAGCTGTGAAGCTTGAAAGCGCTAATTGGAATAATTTTTCTATAGTGGTGTGCAGCAGTGCTAATTGTGTTAAAGAATTTTAAAGTACATAAGAGCAAATTCTCAAAACACAAAACAGAATAGTTGTTATTAATAAAAGCTTTACAAAGTATTAACTTTACAAACAGAATTACTATTATAAACAAACACATTTTTAAAGATGTTAGGCAGATTAAACATGTTCTTCAGAATAAGGAAATACAAAATGCTTTATGAAATAAAAATTATTATTAAAAGCAATATATTTGGCACATCATATATATTATAAGTAATTATAACATAAGAGGCCAGTTCCTAAACTTGTATAAAAACATTAAAATATTTAAACAAAATTAAAATAAAACAAATGTAATCTAACCTGTGTGAATATATAAGGTTAAGGCTAAGGTTTTAAAATACATATCATATCTAAATAACTTCATAAAATAATAATAATAGCAATAACAGTAATATTACATGGAGGAAGTTACAATTTGTTTCCTGTTATTTATTTCTGCACGAACTGATGCCAATTACAATTAATGATTTGTATACACTATCCTCACCAGAACACTAATATTATATTAGTATTCTGGTCAGAATAGTTTATACAAATCATTGATGATACTGGGGCATGCCATAGACAACAAAACCCAAGAATTATGATTATTCTTTACAAGTAAGATAATTTGATATCAAAGTAGACAAAAGACTCATAAATACTACGAATTATCAAATCATAAAGGGGAAATATCAGGTATGAATTACATGGAACATAAAAAAAATTGAAATAATCATTAAAAAGAATTTGGTAATTCTGATCAAAAAGATTTGTATATGGTAGGTAGAAATATATACTAAAATTCTGGTTTAATATTATATATTGCAATGAAACACAGGATCCTGATAAGCAGTGCAGGCTTGTGTAATACACAGACGATAAACATTCATATCTAAGTTGGTAGTTTGTTAGATTTGTTTTTTTTTGTATGAGTTTTGTATTTTAGAAATGATAAGGAATTAGGTTTAGTCAAATGGTGTATGATTTTATGTGTTATTTATTCATGTACCGTACTATGTCTGTGGAAATGTGCGCGCGTGCGCGAGTGATAAATGTTTCTCCAGCTGTGCGTGATATAATTGTCATATCGTTGTGACACTTGAACTGAACATAAACTACTCTATTAGCTACAGTTCCTGTATTTTTCCTATCTATTAAATGACGTTAAAGTATGATTTCATTAAAATATGAAGTTGTTGTAAAACGCAGTTATGCGTGAGATAAAGGTATTTAGAGATTACCATCTATGCATGCTCTTGCATAGTCAATGCACTTTACGGCATGAAAAATTGGTGAGTCATGTTCAAAGTAACCATGTGACTTCCTTCCACCAATAAAATGCTGGAAGGCAGTTGGAAATTTTCTTAGCCTGTTGCTACACAGGCAGTTCTTCTCATCTAGCTATCACGATCGGTACGGCAATTCTTGTGCAAGATTTTCTGCTTGCAAGAATTTGTTAAGTCTTTTCGGCAGTAGTAATGAGTGCGAAGGCTCTGAACTGTTGGTGTAATTCATCGCTACACGCAGTATTTTATTTGAACATAGTGTGTATAAATACGTGAACTTAGACTGTGTTACTGTGTGAGGTATTCTGCAGTACCAGTTGTATTTCAAAATTACTTATTAATAAAGTTTTGTCATCATTAGTTTCCGCGTGAGTGGAAGATTTCCGCATAGGGAGGTCTGCTGATTGCGGTAGACCCAGTGTTACGCGTGAACACTTGAAGAGTCCGGATTGGTATAAGCCTAATATACCATTTCTAAGTAATACCCACTGTGACCTGAGATACTAATGAATTATAAATACTGTATACAATTTCAGAAGTAGTATTCCATAGAACCGTTGTTTGTGTGCGAAGCGTCTGTGTCAACGTTGGAACTCCAGGACACCAGCCCAGCTGGAAGTGTCACCAGGGTGAACCATCTGTCATCGTACGCCACGCCTGATGACTCCACGACACAGTAAAGCCCCCCCCTTTTCCATCAACATCGCCGTGGGAATCATCACATATGTAATGTACCACAACTCGTATATGAACAATAATTAACACTTTAAAAGACTATATCTGAAACACTATCATTATTATGGTTGTCAAATATATCATATAAACAATTACATATGTCTTGTGTGCAATAAATAATCTTAAACCCTCCAATATAGACTTTTGCATTAAAATACACATACTACCATATCCTATGCGCCAATAGTTAAGTTATTTGTGTTGTCGCATAGTGATATTTGGTGCCCAACGTGGGGCACATAAAATAGCAGTAAATTTACGCTATTCTATATATGTCAAAGAATAAAAAATTTGTTGGTAAAATCCGACGTATAATTATAATTAATGTAATATTTGTGTGTATGGTTCATATGAAAATCTGAGGATATAATTTATCAATTGTGCATATTCTCTTGTGTGTCATATATGAACAATTTTATTAGTATATTAGAGGTAGATTATTAGTTGTTTTGTGTGTTAGATAAGGTTTGCTTACATTTTGATATATTGAACTGCTTACTGTGTGCATATAAACTGGTTTACATTACAATAATAATCGTGTAATAATAATAAGTTATTGTAGCATTAAGTCAGGGAATTTAAATTTTATTGAAATTTTAAATTAATAAATTTAATCAATATGGTGGAGTTAGCAGAAATAAAGAATGCTTTAGCTGACTTATTAGTTAGTATGAAAACCATGTCTGAGGAAAATAAAGCCTGGTGTATGCGAGTATCCAGAAATTTTTGGAAGAAATGAAAGCTGATGAAGAAGAGATGATAGCCAGTAGGCAGAAATTTTGGGAAGAAATGAAAGCCAATAGAGAGGAGATGATAGCGAATCTACAGGAAATTTCAGCTGCTACTGAATTAGACTTAACTGTTGAGAATATTGTACCGTGTGATAATTTTGAAGTACCAAATGTTCTTGTGGAACATACTCTCAAAGAAAGTAATATGAAATTTAACCAAGATGTTACAACTGAAGGATTAATGGAGAACAGTAGCATAGTAGATGAAATTGAAAGTGATTATACAGAAAAAACCCAAGTAGGGCCTAGTAACTCATCTCTCTGTAAAGTCAAGTATCTAGATTCTGCATCAAATGGTAGTGAAGATAACAAGAGTGAAATTAGAAGTAACAACACTATTAGTCCAGAACATACTTCAGGTAAGTGCTGTGATGAGGTGATAGTTTATAATGTAACAGATATAGCGTGCGAGAACTGTGAACGAATAGTAGAATCTGATGCTATTATTTATTCGGACAGTTTATGCAATACACATAAAAATCCCGAACCTGTAGTAGAGCCTGGAACTGGTATTGGTACAAACTGTGCAGGTAGTGATAACACAGTTCATACTGGTGGGGTTCGAAATCAATCTAAGCCAGATACTAAGGTGTTTATGAAGGACAGAGAGGTGAATGATACGGATGACAATAAGGTGGAAACAATTATGGTAAATAGTAATGAACCACCGCGTAATCAGTTTCAAGTTCAACCACTACAAAATCGGCCACAATCACAACATAAAAATACAACTCAGCAATTTAATACCAACTTAGTAGCAACAGTTACTGAAAGTGATTCAGTTAAAAAGCAGTTCAATCAATCGAATGTGAAAAATATTAGTTGTAAGAATAAATTTGTTGTGTCTGGCCTATATCCTGCAGAAATTAGGGATAGTTTAATTTGTAGTAATGATAATAGTAATGAGTGTGAGGAAAATATTAGTATTGAAAATGACACCGACCTTATTGTCGATGCGAAAATCAACGGGTGTGTTGGCGAGGTTTTGTTCGACAGCGGCACAGAAATCTCGCTGATGGACGAGCGGTTCCTAGAGAGGCACAAAAACACTTTTAAAAAATCCCGATTCTGCCAGTAAATCACAAAATTATAAAATCAGCAACAGGTGAGTCACAGATGGTTGACAAACAAGCACTCATAACAATATCCATTCAGGGAGTAGAAATAGAAATCACGGTACTTATTATTAAAAAACTTGTATATGATATTATTTTGGGAGTGGACGCATTAAATAAACTGCATGTGACCATTGATTTCCCTAACAAAACATTGAAATGTACGGTTAATAATAATCGACACAATATCAGATTAGGACGCAGGAGGGGTAAGGAGGGCTCCGTATGTGAGCCGTATACATTAGCCCGACCGGCTGTTCAACAAGCTGATAAGATAACGCATAACTCACTGACCCACAGTAGTCAGATAACGGGCAGCGAGCAAAATAAACTACAACGTGTGCTAGATAAATTCGGATCGGTATTTTCAAATAAACCAACCACAACAAATGTATACGAGCACAAAATTCTAGTCACCGATGAGAATAAGTTTGTGCGGAAAACTTACCCCATCCCCCTACACTATCAACAGCAGGTCGATGCTGAAGTCAGGGACATGCTTGAGAGTGGCGTGATAGAACGCACAGATAGCAACTTTCTGAACCCTATGGTTGTTGTCAAGAAAAAGAATAACGACATTAGGTTATGTCTTGTCATGGTGTCGTTAACACCATTATGAAAAAATGCTACGACTGTGCTCCGAATGTGGAGAACCTGTTCGTTAAATGCCAGGGGGTTAAATACATGTCCCGCCTCGATCTTAAAAGTGGATTTTGGCAGATTCCCCTTGCTAAAGAATCAAGGAAGTACACAGCATTTCTGTATCGGAATAAATGCTACCAATTCAAAGTAGTTCCCTTTGGATTAGTAACAAGTTTAGCCGCCATGGTCAGGTGTTTGGAATTAGCTTTGGGTCCTGAGGTGGAAGATTTTGTTAGCATATTTGTGGATGATATTTTAATTATATCTAAATCTTTTGAGGAACATATCGAACATCTCAAAATCGTATTTCAAAAATTAAAAGACGCTAACCTGACCCTCAACCTTGAAAAGTGCGAGTTTGGTAAATCGCAGATTAAATTTTTAGGACATATGATTTCGGCGGAGGATATAACAACGGATCCTGAAAAAATACAAGCGATCATGGAGTTCCCGAACCCCACGAAACCTTAGGACATCAGACCATTCCTCGGGCTGACGGGTTATTTCCGGCGTTTTACTCCTGAGTATTCTGAAAAAATTGAGCCATTACTGGAACTGCTACGTAAGAATACAAAATGGAGATGGGAGGAGCGTCATGAGCATGCCTTCAATGCGACCAAAAACCTGTACAGCAGAAACCTTCACATGTTTCATCCCGAGAAGGAGGGTACGTATGTCTTAAATTGCGACGCCTCAGATTATGCCATCGGGGGAGTACTCTACCAACGAAATGAAAAGGGTGAGCACAAAGTGATCGCTCACAGCAGTAGATCACTAAAAGGGGCTGAACGCAACTACTTCACCTCGGAGAAGGAAATCTTGGCCATAGTATACTGCATCAGCAAGTTTCGTTACTACCTGGTTGGGCAGCATTTCGAAATCCTTTTGGACAACCAGGCCTTATCATTCATGCTGCGCTGCAAGTTGGCTAATGCTCGCATATCCCGTTGGATCATGGCCATCCAGGAATATGACTTCACAATTAAGTACTGCAAGGCCAGCGAGAACAAAACGGCAGACAGGTTAAGCTGATACCCTCCGGTAATGGAAGAGCGTCATGCTTCAGATAATAAAGAATTACAAATTATGGCTGTTAAGTACAAGATAGAGGACAGTCTTAAGAATAAGTTGAAGAATATTGGTACGGAACAGCAAAGGGACACCAAATTAAACCAGATCAGTGACGTGATCCGGATCCAAGAAAACCCCAGATACAAAATATATAAATTTATAAAATTGTTAATGGGGGTTGGAAAATCATGGTGCCTGACGCGATGGTGGAAGACCTTATCTGGATGTGTCACGAGAGTCTAGCCCATGCGGGTGCTTATAAATGTTACCTAGCAATGCGGGAGGATTTTGTGTGGCTCAATATGGCCAGGAAAATAAAGGCCATACTTCGCACATACCACGCCTGCCAAACGGCGAAATATCCAAACCAACATACCCAGGTAGAAATGGGTAACATTGTGGCAAGGAATAAAAACGACCTGGTCTGCATTGACTTTTTAGATCCACTTCTGCGGGCGGTGCGTGGAATGAAGAACCTTGTGGTTTGTACCGATGTATTCACCAAGCATGTCAGCCTGTACGCCATCGGTAGACCAACAACATCAGCTGTAGTTAACATCGTATTAAATAAATACATGCCGAAAAATGGACCCATAAATAAAATACTATCGGATCAGGGTAAGCAGTTTACTAACACCAAGTGGCACTCTGAGCTTGAAAAACACAGTGTCCAGACTGTACTGACAGCGATCCGGAGACCGCAAGGAAACCTGGCTGAACGAGTCAATAAGGAATTGGGACAATTATTCCGGACATATTGTAATGTTAACCAGAGTAAATGGCCGGAATTCCTGGAATTTTTCGAATCAGCTATAAATGGCAATTACAATTCGACTACAGGATATACCCCAAATGAACTTCAAACTGGAGCGATGCCAGGACGGCTCTGGGAAGGGCACATTGAAAGGATATCGACTCAGAATGTGCCAATACCAGTCAAAATAAAGAAACTTGAGGCGAGGCGATGCATTAAAAAGTGCGCAGAAGAGCGCACAGAGAAGTTTAATGCCGAACATAAGCTGGTGAGTTTCAAGACTGGGGAGAGAGTGCTTTTGCGAGCGTTGAATGTGGGAAGAAGGGAGGACAACACAGCCGCGAAGTTTTTCAGGCTATACAATGGTCCTTATACCCTATCGGAGCAGGTTGGTAAGCATACGTTTATGTTAACCAACCCCAACACTAACCGTGCGATTGGTAAATTTCATGCTTCATTGCTGAGAAAATATTATACGAAAGATCCATAAATAAACATAAATAAATGTCAGGATATAGGATGTAAGAATGTGTAGCTTTATTTAAAATATGTCAGTTCAGGTATAAATGTTATATGTAGGGTAATTCTGTGAATTAGCGATAATCTAGTAGAGATAAGGAATGCAGTCTGTTGTACCTTGTGACCTTGCTTAATTGCTATCTGCTTGTCAAGAACATGTGTATTTGTTATGGTTTAAAGGTTGCCACGTGTTTTTGGTTTATCGGTTTTGTCAAGTTGACAGTTATGAAATGTTAGTATTGCAAAGAAGGTGTTTATTTAATTTTATGTTTGAGGGTATTAGTGTTATTATTCATAGAGTTAGGAAACTGTGTTGGATGTATCAAAGAAAAAAATTTTTTTTTATTTTGTTAGTCAACTAAAAAAAAAAAAAAAAATTTTTTTTATGCGGGAAGGGGTTAATCCTGCAATTTAACACAGGATCCTGATAAGCAGTGCAGGCTTGTGTAATACACAGAAGATAAAAATTCATGTCTAAATTGGAAGTTTGTTAGATTTGGTTTTTTTGTATGAGTTTTGTATTTTAGAAAGGATAAGGAATTAGGTTTAGTCAAATGGTGTATGATTTTATGTGTTATTTATTCATGTACCGTACTATGTCTGGAAATGTGCGCGCGTGCGCAAGTGATAAACGTTTCTCCAGCTGTGCGTGATATAATTGTCATATCGTTGTGACACTTGAACTGAACATAAACTACTGTATTAGCTACAGTTCCTGTATTTTTCCTATCTATTAAATGACGTTAAAGTATGATTTCATTAAAATATGAAGTTGTTGTAAAACGCAGTTATGCGTGAGATAAAGGTATTCAGAGATTACCATCTATGCATGCTCTTGCAGAGTCAATGCACTTTACGGCATGAAAAATTGGTGAGTCATGTTCAAAGTAACCATGTGACTTCCTTCCACCAATAAAATGCTGGAAGGTAGTTGGAAATATTCTTAGCCTGTTGCTACACAGGCAGTTCTGCTCATCTAGCTATCACGATCGGTACGGCAATTCTTGTGCAAGATTTTCCACTTGCAAGAATTTGTTAAGTCTTTTCGGCGGTAGTAACGAGTGCAAAGGCTCAGAACTGTTGGTGTAATTCATTGCTACACGCAGTATTTTATTTGAACATAGTGTGTATAAATACGTGAACTTAGACTGTGTTACTGTGTGAGGTATTCTGCAGTACCAGTAGTATTTCAAAATTACTTATTAATAAAGTTTTGTCATCATTAGTTTCCGTGTGAGTGGAAGATTTCCGCATAGGGAGGTCTGCTGATTGCGGTAGACCCAGTGTTACGCGTGAACACTTGAGTCCGGATTGGTATAAGCCTAATATACCATTTCTAAGTAATACCCACTGTGACCTGAGATACTAATGAATTATAAATACTGTATACAATTTCAGAAGTAGTATTCCATAGAACCGTTGTTTGTGTGCGAAGCGTCTGTGTCAACGTTGGAACTCCAGGACACCAGCCCAGCTGGAAGTGTCACCAGGGTGAACCATCTGTCATCGTACGCCACGCCTGATGACTCCACGACACAGCAAAGCCCCCCCTTTTCCATCAACATCGCCGTGGGAATCATCACATATGTAATGTACCACAACTTGTATATGAACAATAATTAACACTTTAAAAGACTATATCTGAATCACTATCATTATTGTGGTTGTCAAATATATCATATAAACAATTACATATGTCTTGTGTGCAATAAATAATCTTAAACCCTCCAATATATACTTTTGCATTAAAATACACATACTACCATATCCTATGCGCCAATAGTTAAGTTATTTGTGTTGTCGCAATATGGATGAATATTATGAGGCATATGCGTAAAAGTACTATATGATAAAAAGTGAACGAAGAGGATGCAACAACAAGATAATGATAAAAAGGTAAAACAGAAAACATCTGCCTTCATGAAGAGAATATTATAATTAGGAAGTCAAGGTTTTGAGATATAATAAGTTTATAATTTAATCATAACTTTATTTGACAATGTTAAAATGTAGAAAAGAACTTGTTTAATCAAAGACAAGAGCAGTATTCCTCTAAACACATGAGAATATAAAAACATCATATTACTTATGAAGGAATATAAGTGAATTATAGGTATATCAAAGAGCTTAAGCATTTGTTTTATTGTTAATAATAACAATATAAAGAATTTAAATAAATAGGGATTTAAAGAAAAGCATGTAGGCCTACAAATTTGGCTTATTCATTGAAAGTAAAGTTTAAGTAATAGAATGTAATGACGTATTGTTTGAATGAAAGACAGTTCATGAAACACATCATATGCACGCGCGCGCACACGCACACACACACACACACACACACACACACACATTTTATATATATTGCGACAATACAAGCATAGGCTGTAATGTGCATATATGAAATAAATAATTATTTAATTTAATTTTAATAGTATGTAATAGACGAGCAGGTGTGAAATTTGAAGCTGACTTTCAAACAGGAATCAACACGCAAGATCACGCGATTACCGCTGTAAGTGTGTACACGAGTAATTAGAGTGTGTGCATGAAGCCTGTTTGAGCCTGAAAGTTTGCAACCCCACCCCAAGTCAATGCTAAATTAAGAATATATTTAATATTAAGCAAACCATAAATGTTAGAAAGAATGTAAAAACTTCTAAAAATGTGTAAAAATCAGACACAAGTGCAGTGCGAATTCTACGTGATTCGGACAATCAGTGCGAATTCTGTGCGATTTTTAAAACATTATAATTACACTAATGGTGCGATCATCATGATAATTACATATCATATGTGTAATTAAATTGGACAATATTATATCACCTTGAAATCCACATTAAACAGTGTGTTTGGCGAAAAAGTGAAAATATGTGAAATGAGACGAGAGTGGGGGCACTAACGCCATGGTTCAGTTTTCGACAGGCTTGTTCCTGAGCCGACAGGTATGGTTTTCTTGGTGGATATAAATACGAGTCCAGGAGAGACAATCTCTCTCTTCAATCAGTCTTCAGTCGTGGCGGTACGCTATGTCCGTCTGAGACGCAAATTTTTAATTACTTTGGACAGAGTTAGACGCTATGTCTAACATCAGTAAGACTTTTTTAATCGTAACTTATAAAGTATTACGGCAAATGTTTTGATTTCAAGTAGTAATGAAAAACTATAATTAAAAAGTACTGTAACAAAGAAATCGTCGGACGTCTACAAGCAGTCTACAATGAAGAACATCAACTCCAGACAGATGACGAGAGAACTACTAGCAGAGGAACGAGACACCGAGCAATAGAGACGGTTCTATCATAACAGCTACAGATCCAGAGCAAAACGTCATTATAATCTACAGCAGCCGATGTACCATGAAGTGAAGGACGAGAGACAGGAGAACGAGCAGTGAGGACAAGAGGATATCCAGGAGGAGCGGACTGTCGGGATCACTGGAGGACAATGGGACAAATCTGCAGAATTTAAGGTGACGGAAAACCAATCTATAATTATCAAAGAGTAAAGACATTGAAAGACTTTAATAAAAATAAAAAACAAAAACATTTTTGCTAGATTAAATAATAACTATGTAGCTAGAGATATGAGAATGTAATTTATGTGTAATCAGAATATTCTTTAATTATTTTTCTTTAATGAATGAACAGTCAATGTAATGATAATTTAAATCATTGCTTGCAGAATGAACAAATAATTAATTTATTTAAATATTTTTTTTTATTGAAAGCACATAAAGTAACGTAATTGGAAATAATCAATTAGTTGTGTTCAAATGATTATAAAGCCGGAAAAGGTATAAAAAAAAAAAAATAGAATAAGGATATATTAACAAATTTAAAAAAAAAAAAGCACACTGAGTAGTCAAGAAATTATAGTATAATGAAGAAATGTTTTAATTAAAATTGATAGTATAATATCTAGGATATAAGATCTATGTTTGTGATGAGAATACGGCAAGCAAAGAAACTTTGAAACCATAGATAATGAATATCATATGGCGAATTAATCATTATTTTT
Source organism: Magicicada septendecula (assembly GCA_034769895.1). Taxonomy (NCBI): domain Eukaryota; kingdom Metazoa; phylum Arthropoda; class Insecta; order Hemiptera; family Cicadidae; genus Magicicada; species Magicicada septendecula. Next base: position 235,646,086 of record CM068376.1, read on the forward strand.
ATATTATTATTTTTTATATGTTTGTTTAAATTAATAAATGGAAACATATTACGATTCCTAAAAGGGCTACTCTTATTATAATTACACCTGTACCCCAATTACACATACACGTTGTTAGTAATGTTATATATAAATGTTATATGAGTATAAACACAGCACCAAGTAAAAATACATTAAATACAGCAACGTGTATCATTGTATAAAAATGGCGTCCCAAAGAACGTGGGGCTCCACAAATTTAAATTATATTAAATTTGCATTTTATATCGTTGTAAGAAATGTTGCCCATAAACATGGAGCACGACATGCCTACATTTAAATAAATAAATGTATGCTCTATTGTTAAATGTGTGCATAGGATTTATGTATAATAATGGATGTTTATTAGTGAATAATTTTATATGTTGTTTAATTTTGTTGTGTGTATTGTATTGTAATAACACATCTGGCGCCCACCCCAACAATCAGGTGTAATTGTAATATAAGTAAATAAGAATAAATAAATAATAAAAACTAAACAACAAATAAATAAAATTAATAAGTCGGTTCCATAAGAATAATATTCTAAAACATAGTAAATTTAAATACAAAATACTTCGACAATGCAGTATCAGGAAGTATTAGTATAGAGGCAATCATTAAGGTGATGGGAAACCTTATGGACGAATATGATATAAGACAAAATGTATGTGGTAGACTAGATAGAAACACAGAAGAGTTAACACCAAATAAAGAACAATTAGGTAAAACATTAAAAGAATATAATACAATACTAAGAGAAGGAGCAAAGAAGAAGTTAGTAGAAAGAAGTGACGACTCTAATACGCACATAGCGGCAGTAGAATGTGAACAAACAATTGTAATTGAAAATATGAAAGAGAATACGGTCGTAATTAGTAACGATAATTCTAATACAATAATTAACATTAAAGAAGAGAGCAAAATAAATATTAAGAAAGCATACCTTATTGATCGGAATATCCGAATCGCAAGTTACACACATAATACACATGTGAAACGCTTAAGGCACCACACTTACGGAGAGAAAACGCACACTAATGAGAAACGTAGTAATAAATTACCTATACGAAACACTACGCAAACTTATGATAAATATGATGTTAGGTATACACACGAGAAGTATAAAGCAAATGATAATTATAACTGTAATTATAAAAACCACGGTAAGTATAATTATAAAAGATACAAAGAGAGAGAGAAGTCGCGCACAGCTGTTCACGTAGGTTCCCTAAGCCAAACTAATGAGAGAGAGAGAGAAACGTTTGTAAAGAGAGATGAAAGGGAGATTTTGTGTGGTCAACAGGTAAGATGAAATCGTTACCCTATGAACAGGTGACTTCTACGATCAAAACTAACGTCGCAGCAATACAATGGAAATTTAACGAGGGAGTAATACAATGGAATATTGACTACAAAGGAACAATGCATTTCCTGTGCATGATAAACAAGTGTGAGCTTAAACTAAGAAGGGTGGAAATCAAACGACACACCGAACTCAATGCTCTATTGAATGAATAATTATTTTTAAAAGAAAAATATTACTGTTAATTACTAATAATAAGAAAAGGAGTTAAATTAATAAGAAATAATATGTGTAAAAAGATAAAAGATTAATTCAGAAATGTTATTTATTAAGGTTATGGTTGCAAATAAAAAGAAATTTTAGTGGAAAGAAAAATAAGAAAATGTTAAAGAATTAATTAAAAAAGAATGTTATGCTAAATAAAAGTATGTTCAAAGAAAGGTAAGAAATGTATTATAAATGGCAAGGAATGGAATGTGTAAAGAAATATGTAAGAAATGATTGTAAAGAAATGTTATTATTGATGTTGTTATTAAAATGAAGAAAGGGTTAGAAATGAGAAATAAATGTTATAATTGTCAGAACGGCTGATCAAGCGAAAATTTCATACCTTAGTGGAAATGCAAGGGCACAGAAGAAAGCGATAGTGAAAAGTCAAAAGGGCAGAGACTACTTAGAACCTAGGACTACGAGCAAAATATCATTGTTTTCTAAGGCAGTTCATCTGTAACCGGTCAAGCGACACACTAAAAGAGTATTCTGTTACTGAAGTGTATTTCAGAAAGTAATGGTAAAAAATGAAGAAAATTATTAGCGATCAGAAAGGTAATGTTAAAGAAATGTAATAACAGGTAATGAAAGTTAATGTATTGTATAAGTATTAGATAAGTAATGTAAGAATGAAGATTGGAATAATAGGCTAAGAAAAGAGTAAAGAATGGTAAGAATGTATGATTAAGATAATGTAAAATTTCAGATTGAAGGATGGCATAATATGTTAAGATGCAAAATGTTTACCAGTGCAAGAATGCAAACTCATGTAGGAAGTGCTACACGTAAAAATAAATAGGTCAGTGGGACCAGATTAAAGGAGAACAATGGAAAAAATAGCTATGCTTATGCATTGTTAGCAACCCGTAGGGGGGGAGATAGGAACTAGATTTGTTTTACCCTCCAACTAAGGGAATTTGAACAATTAATATTCATTATCATGGATAGTAGTGTATAAATACAAATTAAAAAATATATAAAAGTAATATGAAATATAAATATATAATATGTCTAATGGTAGAAAAAAAAAATATTTTAATAAATAAATTTATTAAAATTTTTTTTACCAAGCAGAAAAATAATGCGACAATACAAGCATAGGCTGTAATGCGCATATATGAAATAAATAAATATTTAATTTAATTTTAATAATATGTAATAGACGAGCAGGTGTGAAATTGGAAGCTGACTTTCAAACAGGAATCAACACGCAAGATCACGCGATTACCGCTGTAAGTGTGTACACGAGTAATTAGAGTGTGTGCGTGAAGCCTGTTTGAGCCTGAAAGTTTGCAATCTCACCACAAGTAAATGCTAAATTAAGAATATATTTAATATTAAGCAAACCATAAATGTTAAAAAGAATGTAAAAACTTCTAAAAATATGTAAAAATCAGACACAAGTGCAGTGCGAATTCTTCATAATTCGGACATTCAGTGCGAATTCTGTGCGATTTTTAAAGCATTATAATTACACTAATGGTGCGATCATCATGATAATTACATATCATATGTGTAATTAAATTGGACAATATTATATCACCTTGAAATCCGCATTAAACAGTGTGTTTGGCGAAAAAGTGAAAATATGTGAAATGAGACGAGAGTGGGGGCACTCACGCCATGGTTCAGTTTTCGACAGGCTTGTTCCTGAGCCGACAGGTGTGGTTTTCTTGGTGGATATAAATACGAGTCCAGGAGAGACAATCTCTCTCTTCAATCAGTCTTCAGTCGTGGCGGTACGCTATGTCCGTCAGCGACGAGAATTTTTAATACTCTTCTAACATTCTTCAGTCGTGGCGGTACGCTATGTCCGTCCGAGACGCAAATTTTTAATTACTTTGGACAGAGTTAGACGCTATGTCTAACATCAGTAAGACTTTTTTAATCGTAATTTATAAAGTATTACGGCAAATGTTTTGATTTCAAGTAGTAATGAAAAACAATAATTAAAAAGTACCGTAAAAAAGAAATCGTCGGATGTCTACAAGCAGTCTACAACGCAGAACATCAACTCCAGACAGATGACGAGAGAACTACTAGCAGAGGAACGAGACACCGAGCAATAGAGATGGTTATATCATAACAGCTACAGATCCAGAGAAAAACGTCATTATAATCTACAGCAGCCGATGTACCATGTAGGACGAGAGACAGGAGAACGAGCAGTGAGGATAAGAGGACATCCAGGAGGAGCGGACTGTCGGGATCACTGGAGGACAATAGGACAAATCTGCAGAATTTAAGGTGACGAAAAACCAATCTATAATTATCAAAGAATAAAGACATTGAAAGACTTCAATAAAAATAAAAATAAAAACAAACAAAAACATTTTTTGTTAGATTAAATAATAACTATGTAGCTAGAGATATGAGAATGTAATTTATGTGTAATCAGAATATTCTTTAATTATTTTTCTTTAATGAATGAACAGTCAATGTAATGATAATTTAAATCATTGCTTGCAGAATGAACAAATAATTAATTTATTTAAATATTTTTTTATTGAAAGCACATAAAGTAACGTAATTGGAAATAATCAATTAGTTGTGTTCAAATGATTATAAAGCCATAAAAGGAATAAAAAAAAATATACAATAAGGATGTATTCTTTATTCTTTATTTAAGGATGTAATTAACATTATTGTCTTTATCATTTATAAATAAAATATGTTTGTGTGTGTGTGTGTGTGTGTGTGTGTGTGTGTGTGTGTGTGTGCGCATGCGCGCGTGCATGTGATGTGTTTCATGAACTCTCTTTCATTCAAACAATACATCATTACATTCTATTACTTAAACTTTACTTTCAATGAATAAGCCAAATGTAAGGCTACATGCTTTTCTTTAAATCCCTATTTATTTAAATTCTTTATTTTGTTATTATTAACAATAAAACAAATGCATAAGCTCTTTGATATACCTATAATTCACTTATATTCCTTCATAAGTAATATGATGTTTTTATATTCTCATGTGTTTAGAGGAATACTGCTCTTGTCTTTGATTAAACAAGTTCTTTTCAACATTTATACCTTGTCAAATTAATAAAGTTATGATTAAATTATAACTTATTATATCTCAAAACCTTGACTTCCTAATTATAATATTCTCTTCATGAAGGCACATGTTTTCTGTTTTACCTTTTTATCGTATAGTATTTTTACGCATATGCCTCATAATATTCATCCATATATAATATTAAACCAGAATTTTAGTATATATTTCTACCTACCATGTACAAATCTTTTTGATCAGAATTACCAAATAATTTTTAATGATTATTTCATTTTTTTTTATGTTCCATGTAATTCATACCTGATATTTCCCCTTTATGATTTGATAATTCGTAGTATTTATGAGTCTTTTGTCTACTTTGATATCAAATTATCTTACTTGTAAAGAATAATCATAATTCTTGGGTTTTGTTGTCTATGGCATGCCCCAGTATCATCAATGATTTGTATAAACTATTCTGACCAGAATACTAATATAATATTAGTGTTCTGGTGAGGATAGTGTATACAAATCATTAATTGTAATTGGCATCAGTTCGTGCAGAAATAAATAACAGGAAACAAATTGTAACTTCCTCCATGTAATATTACTGTTATTGCTATTATTATTATTTTATGAAGTTATTTAGATATGATATGTATTTTAAAACCTTAGCCTTAACCTTATATATTCACACAGGTTAGATTACATTTGTTTTATTTTAATTTTGTTTAAATATTTTAATGTTTTTATACAAGTTTAGGAACTGGCCTCTTATGTTATAATTACTTATAATATATATGATGTGCCAAATATATTGCTTTTAATAATAATTTTTATTTCATAAAGCATTTTGTATTTCCTTATTCTGAAGTACATGTTTAATCTGCCTAACATCTTTAAAAATGTGTTTGTTTATAATAGTAATTCTGTTTGTAAAGTTAATACTTTGTAAAGCTTTTATTAATAACAACTATTCTGTTTTGTGTTTTGAGAATTTGTTCTTATGTACTTTAAAATTCTTTAACACAATTAGCACTGCTGCACACCACTATAGAAAAATTATTCCAATTAGCGCTTTCAAGCTTCACAGCTCATAATCAGATCGGAAATTGATTTTCCGCTAATTAGAATAATTTTCTATGGTGATGTACAACAGTGTTAATTCTGTTTGTGATTATAACCACTAACACAACTTTCTTAATTAAATTTCTTTAAAATTCTTTATTTATGTTGATTTACTTGTGTCTGATATGTTTTGTAAATCTTTTTACAACACACTCAAATGATTCTGTTTTATTTTATTAATTTTTGTGTTGTTGTTTCCACACAAAGTAACAAATGGTACATATTTCTACTAAATGTCTCATTCTTGCTATACACACGAGTCTAAGTTTCTTAGTGTGTAAATAGAACACTGTTCTGTGCAAGATAGTTTTTCATAAACTTACTATGTTAATAATAGGACATTATAAAACTTCTGATGTCATAAGGAAGGTTAATGAGGTTAGTAGTTTTTGTACTGATGATTCGTTTAGTGATGTATAACAAAAATGATCATATAAAATAAGAAAGATACTTTGTAATTGTAATGACTGTTTCATTCCTTCCACAAAACTTGTTACTTGTATGTGTTTTTTTCTTTTGATGCAACCTTTTATATACATATAGACACCATACAGCCATTAATCTAAAACATGTTTATACAAATTGTTACAGATTGATGTAAATTAATTTCATTTCACCTTCCAATACAATTTTTTTATCAGATCCCCAGTTCTTCATTTTGCTTTATGACATGTGTCTCCCATCCATACTTAATATCTAGTGTCATCCAGAGGTTATTTGTCTGTGTTAATGTTTGGTAATATTTGGTTATTTAAATTTACCAGTACAGATTGAAGATGTCTAACAGTGTAATTCAAATGAAGATTGTGATTGCCATGAATGTAGGAGCAAGGAAGTGAAATAATCCATGAATATGTTTCCAAGCATAAACATGTTTCAACAAACAATTAAAAGTATGACAGCAGGTTGGAGAATTAGTGTTTCTATAAAATGGTTTGCTACTGTTGCTGTTTTGTTCACCTGACCACCTTATTGTCCTTGCGTTATTTTTTATTATATGTGTATTTTTCTTGTTGGCCACCGTTTAGCATGTTAGCACTATGACACAGACAGTGAAATTCTGCTTTCTTTATCATTTTTGTTTCATTTATGAATTAGCATAAACTCTTAAGGTATATATTTAGTATAGTATGATTTTCTATTACGTTTAAGACATTGCAACAGTTACGTTTAATTACATGTAATTTTGTTCTCTTGTTTCAAGGAACTGCAAACTTAGTCAGCCTTTTTTATTTCCTAAGCCTTTATGATCTTGAAAACTTGTAATACACATACATTATTAAAGTAAAAAAGTAAAGCAAAGAGAAACAACACAGTCCAGTGAAACTAAGATTAATAAGAACACAGAATTTTTATGTTAGGAAAATAGATATTATGTGTCAATTAGACCGTGCTTACCATTTTAAAATTTAATGAAAATGTGTCTACAGATCTGTACGTTCATGGAATTCATGGCAAACTTGTAGACTGAATCAAGCTTTGTGGAAAGTGCAAACTCGTTTTAAGTGGCATGATGAAACTGAAAATTTAAACATCTTGGGAGTTCTTCATAGTCTCATTAATTTAATGTCCTAATTTGATGATCTTTCAAAACATATATAGAGAAAACAGAAAACCAAGTTTTCTTAGGTACATCAAAACCCACTCAAAATGAATTGTTGGGTACAGTTTTGAGGTGTGCTTTAATTTTATCAAAAATGAAATATTCCAAAGCAGTTATATAGTACTTTGATGTTGATGTTTATGTTGATGAAACCACCATTGTGTAACACTGTCACAGTTAGTTTTTGTAATTTGATATGACAAAACAGAAATGTAGAAGAAGGTTTATATCTGTCATTCAGCCAAACGGTTACATTGGGAAAGTGTGAGTGATGTGATCTTCCCTATATACTTGATAAAATGAATGTGAACGAAGCCCTTAAAAAATAGGGTTACGGTTAATTGTGAGAATGCCCTTTTTTATTTACTTTCAAGCCCATCAGCAGAATTTCATTGTTAAATATTGTGTTATTGGAAACAAACAAGTTCATATTTTTTAAGGAAATTGGAGGGGTTATCTGTTTTCTCTTCCCACTTATCTTGTGGTCGATGAGGTAAAAAGACATAGTTGTCTAGCTACAGACCAGGGTAAATTATATTTATTAATTCATAAACATTAAGTAGAAACCTGATGATAGAAATTTAATAGTGGCTTAGAGATGTGCAGTGTACAAACACATTGTCCTATGTAACATTTATTCCAATCTTGGCATTCAATTTTGTATATACCATTGATTGTTGTATTAACTTTGTTGTGTGTGTTATTTAGTTTTTGTAAATTAATTTTATTAGTTTTGTATGCTATTTTAATATCTGTGTTTTTAAATAGTTTTGTTAGCTTTGTCATTTTATTATTTATGTATGTGAATGTGGCCCATTTTATATTGTTGTTATTATTTGTGTTGTTCATTTTGATTAATTCTTAATTATTCAGTTTTTATTTTACATTTGATTTGATTTTCTATTTTGTTTACAGTATTTTTATTGTATCCATTTTCATAAGCAATTTGGTATATTATATTTCTTTCTTTGTCTGTTTCTTGTTTGTTTAGGGGAATTTTGTTTTTATGTATTTTGTTTATGTGCGTTAGTAACTGTTCACATTGTCTTTTGTTTCCCCTGTATAGTATTAGAATGTCATCAACGTATCTGTGCCAATATAGTATTTTATGTGAGTGTCTGTCATTGTTTGTGAGTTTTTTTTTGTTTTTTCTAAGTGTTGGAGGAAGATTTCTGCTAGAATGCTGGATATGGCGGAGCCCATGGGTAGACCATCATTCTGTGTGTAATATTTATTGTTATAAGTAAAGTAGTTTTGTTTTGTGATAAGTAAATTCTAGCAGAAGTCTTCCTCCAACACTTAGAAAAAGTTTGAGTCTGTCTCACACCGCTGATGAAGGTGCACATCACGGCGAAACGCGTACGGGAGGAAACAAAGTAAGTTTCACAAGTGAAAGTTTAATAATCTATATTAACTTAGAAAAAACAAAAATACTCACAAACAATGACAGACACTCACATAAAATACTATACTGGCACAGATACGTTGATGACATTCTAATACTATACAGGGGAAACAAAAGACAATGGGAACAGTTACTAACGCACATAAACAAAATACATAAAAACATAACCTTTACTGCCGAATACGAACACAACAATACTATAAACTTCTTAGACCTCTCCATCACAAAACTTGACCACAGGCACAAATTCAGAATATACAGAAAACCGACTACAACTGACACACTAATACACAACTCCTCCAATCACCCAATACAACACAAACTAGCTGCCTTCAGAACCATGATACATAGACTTAACAACATCCCCTTAGATGAAAAAGACTACAAAGACGAACTAAACACAATAAAATATCTAGCAGAATCTAACGGATATGACAGAACAATAGTCAGTAAACTCCTACACAAAACACAAAACAAACAACAGACAAAGACAGAAAACAACAAATTCATAACACTAACATACATCAACAAACAAACTGAAAAAATAGCCCACAAATTCAAAAAAGCAGGATACAGAATCGCTTACAAAACTACTAACAAAACAGAACACACACACAAAGCACAAAACAAATTCGATCTACCCGGTGTTTACAAACTAAATTGCTCAAATTGCAACAAATTCTACATACGCCAGACAAGACGTAACTTCAAACAGAGATACATTGAATACACAAAGGCACTCCACTCCACTACAGAATCCACCTTTGCAAACCACCTCATTGAAGCAAACCACAGATACAAAAACATCGACAATAACATGAACATACTACACATACACACAAAAGGCCGAAAACTAAACACTCTAGAACAATTGGAAATATACAAACACACGAAAACAACTATAAAAACGACATCCTAAACGAACAGACACAATTCAAATCGCACGCATTATTCGAACACACCACACACACACACACACACACACAACATCGATCTTTCGAAATTCGATTCCGTCGCCCACAACAGGACGGACAGCGCTACCAGCGGCAACCTCTGAAGAAGCCTTTTAAAGGTGAAAACCGGTTCTGGTTGTGAGGTAAAACTTTATGTTTTTACTTATAAAAAACTTTGTGTTCCGAGTCGTTAATGTAATAGTTGTATTTAATACTGATACTTTGAAATACAGCATCAACATTTGCCACCAATTAACTTTTTATCAAAATTGAAACTACCGAAGGATTGAACAGTATAAACAATATTATCGAACCTTACTACAAAATATTCCATGTGTCATAAAAAATTACGTTATGCGACAATTTTGTCGTAAAGACCAAGTCCGAATTTTGTAGCGAGTCTCGTTACATATCCATATTAAAACACTTTAGTCGGTACACATAACTTGAATAGAAACGATTATTTTTTATGCAGCCAATTATTATGAAATTATTAATCATATGTTAACAAAAATATTTTCCTGTGTATCGAATCCTAACCTTAACAGATATAAGACTGAGAACTGTGTTAAAGTTTTCCTGAATTTGCTCCGATGCACGTATTAATTCAACTTAATAAATCTGCAATGTTTAAAATAATGCCGATCATTTGCATACATTTTGTGCTGAAATGTATATATAATGTATGTATGCTTTCTAAATCGATAATCGAGGTGATGTTGGTAAGTTGGTAACAGTCGGCACATCTATTTAGTTAACAGTGGCGTTTTGTAATTGCTGCTGTGTTAGAATTTGTCAGTCTAGTTTCGCCGGTTTGTCGTTAAGGTTGTGTTATGAGACGATTTGTGAAAATGCTGTAAGCGGTCTGTGTGAAACTCACTAAAGCGCTACAAAACGTGGAACGTATTTGAATCGAACTTTTCAAACGTTAGGTGGATTAAAAGACTTATTCATCTATTTTTTTTTTTGTTAAGTAATGGCGTTTTTGAGAGCTGTTATTAGGTGTAGTGATTCGCGAAAATTTGGTATTAACATATATAATTTACATAATTCGAAGTCATCTAGAATAAAAGTGGTTTTGCCTCTGCTGAATTATAACGATATAGCATTAAAATCGTCCGTTGCTACCACTGCTTTACAGAAATCTAGAGAAACAACTACCCCTTTTCTTGGGAAACGTGATCCTTTAGATACCAACTTTTCAGACCCAGAAGCCTCATTTAAGAGTAAAACGACATGGGAAGTGTTAAGAGCTTATATCGTGTACACTATGTGTTCTTCATCGTACCTAGTGAAGAACAACATGAAGGTAAGTTTGAGTTATTGTTCAGTAATCCTAATTTGATGTGTACCTGTATGCTAGAGAGTGAGAGGGTCGATAGTAGTTTCTGGCTGTCATACGTACCTATTTACTGATTGAAAGGCCTTTTTTTATTAGATTGGAATCGTTTTCTTGTATGCAATACTTTATGTAAACCTAATTTAGGAAACCTATCCATTTGAGAGTAAACCTGTATACTCGTTTGTGTTTTAATTTTTAATCGCGTAAAAAAGGAGACAGAACTGCACAAAAAAATTAAAATACAATAATTTTGTGCAATGCTAAAATATATTTAACTCAAGGCGCTTGATTGTTTAAACTCGGAACGAAGTTTACAAGTACACTGACGACATTTTAAGACGTGCCTGTATTTCCAGATTTTAAAAGACTATAAGGAGCCAGGTTAAAGTGAGTGGGCCTAACCGTAAAACGAAGTAAGCAAAAGTAAATGATATAAAATAATGAGAATTTTGAATTTTAAAGCAAGTCTACTTCGGTTATAGTGACGTAGTTTTGTAAAATTATCAATTTAGTTTAACAGGTACGCCACATTTTACTATGTTTCACACATATTAGTGTATAATTAGCGGCAGGCGTTAGGTGTAGAGCGACGGAGGTCACGTGGCGAATTTTTTACTGTAAGTTCGGAAATCGCCCGCCAACGTCTGGCTTTTGACTACTAGACGTAGCAAAGCAGTTTATTGAAACGAACTCACATAGATCGGTCGTTCATTTCAGCGAACTAGCGCAGTGAACTAGGTCACTAGTTCAATCTGTCGGACCCCTTTTTCTAAATTTTTTATAGATATTAAAAGAACAATAGTTGACATCTTTCCTTTTTTAGGCGTTTCAACAAAAGTGACGCAATAAAATATTTAAATAAAAGAAATTATGAAAATAATTTTATTATGTCGCCTTCGGCAGAATCGCGAACCCGTTCTCATTTAAAAGGGGGCATTAACATACAGCGTCCTAAAAGTACACCTTTTTTAATTTGTCCAAAAATATGATTTTAATGCAAAGTTTATACAAAATGTACTGAAAGTTGGTACATGCTTAGTATAAATATCACTATAGTATTGACGACTCGGAACACTTAAGTTTTTTATAAGTAAAAACGTAAAGTTTTACCTTACAGCCTAAACCGGCTTTCACCTTTAGAAGGCTTCATCAGAGGCTGCCATAGGTAGCGTTGTCCGTCTTGTTGTTGGCGACGAGATAGTTTTTCGAAAGATCGAAACTGTGTGTGTGTGGTGAGATGTGTTCGAATAATGCGTGCGATTTGAATTGTGTCTGTTCGTTTAGGATGTCGTTTTTATTTGTTTTTGTGTGTTTGTATATTTCTAATTGTTCTAGTGTCTAGTTTTCGGCCTTTTGTGTGTACGTGTAGAATGTTCATGTTATTGTCGATGTTTTTATATGTGTGGTTTGCTTCAATGAGGTGGTTTGCAAAGGTAGATTCTGTAGTAGTGTGGAGTGCTTTTGTGTGTTCAATTCTTATAAGAAAAAAGAAGAATAAAAAAAATGCTTAGTATATTCTGATATTAGAAGAGCACACAAAAAAGAACACTGTTTTCAATATTTGGTCTCCATAAATACTTATATATTATTATAAATAATTTAATACATTATCATGAACAACGCACCTTTCATCATTAATTTGTTATCATATTACCCTGAATTTTGTAATTTTTGTAGACAAGAACTATAGTAACAAACTGAATCAATCAGATATTTGATGGCATGTTGTATTATAAAATGAAAAAATTTTAATTTATGAAATAATATTTTTCAATATTTCTGTCTTATTATAATTTTTTAAATAACTATGTTACTCAGTAAGACATTTCTAAATGATTCAGATTGTTTTAACATGTATGAAAATGAACCACAAAAAATTTCATGTCATTAGGTTGAATAGTTTATGAGGAAAGGTACATTGAATTAATAAAAATGAAGTTTGCGGAAAATGGCAAAAAACAAAAATGCTGCATAATTGTAACAGTTCTGTTTTCTGACCTGTTTTATTATAATGTTAGTGCTCACCTCCATAATCAGCTTCCTTTTGTTTTCTTCATCACGTTTGCTCTTAGCTGCTCTTCTCTTAAGCCTTTTTTCTTGTTGGACACTGCTTTTAGCCCTGAAATCTGCCTGTTTAATCCTGGCTTTATCGAGCTTCTGCAGTGTGGTCACACACCAAGACCCAGGAACAATTCCCAAATTGCTTAGCACTTTACACCTTGTAATACTGCCATAATTGAAACAAGCTACTGCATCGTTTACAGCTGTTTCAATAATAGAGCTGGATGCAAAATGTGTCTTGGGGCATCGCATCATTGCATGCAAATCATTGTATTCAACGCCTCATTTATATTTTGTGTTTTTCCATACAAACACTTTTTAAGAAGCTCTGGACTGGAAAGATCTTTATAAATGGGTTTTATAGTTTCAGTAATTGCTAATGGAAGTAGATTTTTGTGTTTGTATTGGGTTTCCTCTAGCTGGCTCTTGTTGTACTGACACCATGTATTTTCTCCTTTGGGACACAAGAAATGTTGCGGGTGATCATCGGATGAAGCTTTATTCAGGAAAGTGGCCCATATTGCCTTCTTCATGTTATCCAAATTATTAACTTTATCCCTGATGGCTTTTCCATAATAATTGCAGAGAATCTATATGTTTGTCAGTAAGACAATCTTTTCCTGATAAGCCCCTGCCATCAAGTTTTTCCCTTCATATCATTTTTTAATTTTCTTAGCCTGCTACCCATCCTTTTCTGGATATGTCCAATTCACTCTAATTTTGTTATTTCTGTGTTCCCATATGGCTTCCTTTCAGTGACAGCTTTGTAGGCTCTGCTGTCACCATCACCAATAAACTTGATGCACCTCAAACCGTGTTTTGATTCACAAGCATAAAATATCAAGACCTGTAACAGTGTGTGAGGCTCTCTGTCCCAGACATTTAAACCCATAGTATTTTAAAATTTAAATGTCTCAAAGACAGTGTAAAACTTGTAATTTTGCGAAAAAATTTGCATGCATATTCTGTGAACTATTGTTAATTCAAAAACATAAAAAACCAACTTTTGAAAAATTTTTAGATTTTCCATGTTAATGTCCCCTTAAGAGTCGTAATAAATAACACACATCTGAAACAACAAATTCTCTTCCATTATTTAGTAACTTTTAAAGCTACTTCCTCCAATCCTAGCATACGATAGTCTCTGTATTTTATTTTTTATTGTATTTATGCCAAACTTTGTCGAAATAACAAAAATCAAACAATAAAAAACTCGATTTATGATATTTATAGTGTAGTAACTTATTCCACAGACACTCAAACAATTTCGATATTAAACAGTTTTACTTCCATGTTCCATAAGGAAATGGAAGTATGGTGATGGCGAAAAAAATCGTGTTCGAGATAAGGGCTGATTCTGATTGTACTACCTTCAAAACATGAATAAAAAATTTTCTGGAAAGTGTCTGTGCGTCTGTGTGTAGAATTTTTTCTATGGCAAACTATAACTGCCGCAAATTCAAATAGAATAAAATAATTTTTTGCGTATGTGCCCGAGTTGGAGAGGACTCAAAGTCTATTGATTTTGGTGAAGATCGGTTAAGAGGAAGGGATAGTTTACCTGCAACGTTTTATGTTTTAACAAGAGTAAAGTACTTAATTTTGTTAAATAAAGTATCCTGAAAAGAAGGTCATAATAATCCACTGTAGAAAGGTAGGTGAAATATCTATAAATGAAAAGGGTAGTGAAGGGGGAGGGGTAATTTTCTATAAATGAAAATGATAATTGAAGGGGGAGGGGATAATTTTTACTTCCATGTTCCGTAAGGAAACGGAAGTATGGTCATGGCGAAAAAATCGTGTTCGAGATAACGGCTGATTCTGATTGTACTACCCTCAAGACATCTGTGTGTAGAATTTTTTCTATGGCAAACGATAACAGCCGCAAATTTAAACAGAATCAAATAATTATTTGCGTACAGCCCTGAATTTTAGAGTACTCAAGGCCTATTGTTTTTGTTGAAGATCGGTTAAGGGAAAGGTGTAGTTTACCTTCAACGTTTTATGTTTTAACAAGGGTAATTTTTTCTATGACGAAAGATAACTGCCGCACCTTCAAACAGAATCAAATAATTGTTTGCATACATCCGTGAATTATAGAGGACTCAAGGCCTATTGATTTTGGTGAAGATCGGTTACGGGGAAAGGGTAGTTTACCTGCAACCTTTTATGTTTTAACAAGGGTAAATTACTTAATTTTGATAAATAAAGTACCATGAAAAGAAGATCATAATAATCCACTGTAGAAACGTAGATGAAATATCTATAAATGAAGTGGCTAGTTGAACGGGGTGGGGGAATTTTCTATAAATGAAAATGATAGTTGAAGTGGGAGGGGATAATTTTTATTTATATGTCATGTGTACTACGTTATCGGCAACAAAGGAGTAGTTTGTTGTTAAAATTCCTTTCCAGCTGTTTGGGGTGGACCAATGTTTTCTACAAAACCAGACGTTTCGGCAGTGCCATCGACTGCCATCATCAGTGAAAATCGAGTGCGCTAACGTGAGGTGGTATACGTTAGTAACCACAGTACTGTGGTTAAAGCTGAAGTAAGAAGTAGTTTCTATGGAAATATTTAATTTCGAAAATGATTTTAAATATAAATCTTAGTACATGGAAGTCATGTATGGTTCTCCATACCGATATTTACGTACATTTATGATAAGTTTATACATCCCAAGCCCATATCTCTTTTCCCTTGTGACATATTGCTCGGTCATTTCCATCCTGACTACCATTGTTTCTTTAGCGTCAACGTTTCAGAATGGACACTTCCTTTGGGTGTCCGGATTCGTTAGGCATTGCATATAGCCTATATATGTTTGCGACTCGCATACGTATTTCCCCTTAACTTTCACGCGACCCCTGACTTCTTGATTTGTTCGATGTTCTGTTCTCAAAATTGTAGCCGATTATCTCCATTGTCTTCAATAGATTTTTGCTTGTATTTAACACAAAACTTTCATAGAACGTGCTTTCAACAACAACTTTGTATATACAGTGATCAACAACTTTGTATATACAATGATCAAAGGTTTAGCGAGGATCGGCCAGTAAGTATAGACACCATTTGTGTCGACGTTTCAACAATATTTATTGCTATCATCAGGACCTGTGTGTGTGGACAGTAGAGAAATAATCAAATACACAAACAGATCAATTAATCGAGTGAATCTGTGTTTTGTATGTGTGTTACAACAACAAAATATTTACTATCCTCACATATTGTTATACTTACATAGAGGTAAATATTTTGCTGATACAATACACGTAGTCTCAAGGGCGCGCGTACCCCCCATACACATGGGCATTCACTCAATTAATTGGTCTGTTTATGCGTTTGAATATTTCTCTTTTGACCATACACAGGTCAATAAGTGTGATGATGATGGCAATAAATATTGTCGAAACGTCGATACAAATTGTGTAAAAATAGTCTACTTATTGACAGATCCTCACTGAACCTTTCATCATATTTATTGATTGATGGTCTCTAATAATAATATAAGGATTTATATGTATGGTGGTTCTTTCAAACTGCTGTACGCAGGCAACAATTCTTTCGCATGAATACATACATATTCATGTTACCTTTGCTATAGCGGTGAGGGTGTCAGGTCAGTATACGTACACATATCACGTAGGCCCACTTTAATAATTTCATTTCCAAGGTTCAGTTCTACTATATCTACTTCTACTATCTTCTTCTTCTGTCTTCAGTAATGTTGACTGTAGAGAATATCCCCCACTGAAGTCTCGTAGTAGGCATCTTCTATGACCGTCACTTAATATTCAGCAAACACGCATCATCAGTCTCGTATTCACTGCAAGTTCGTAGTTCCATTTTGTACAACTAGTAGCTTCTTATATCTAAGTAATCCTCTGCTTTCTCCTAGTGCTCAGTAACAACTTATTTATTTCTTTATGTTTACGTCGTGTAAAATAGATTATAGTCGATTTAATTAAGAAAGAAATGGAAACGGAGTGATACGCGTGATGACCGAGTTGTTCGGGTACCGACTTTTCTGACCTTAGTAGCAAAAAAGGTTTACTCGCCAATTCGAGTCTGAAGAAAACTGTAGGCCAGAAAACATAATATGTATGTTATATAACATTGTATTAATTATATTTTTTAGCAGTTTTTAATATTTGATTATATATAGTCCTACTTATTATGAATATATTCTTATATGAAAAATGTTATTTATTATTAATATTCGTTAACAACAAGAAAAATTAGGAGTGATTACGAGTATACACACTCGCGCTTTGCAGAATATTGGTTAAGGGAGACTATGAGACTGTTTAGATTGTTAAGCTTTCTACCGATCAAAAGATCTGAATTTCAGTCTTAAGTCATAATCTACCGGAATATTATTTCTGTATGTATTTGTTAAAAGATCTAGTGGCGATAAATTGGGTTGACACATTGGAAACGTGACCCACCAAGAGGTGAAGATCTTTATTAGCTTTTTTTCTTATTATAAGCTGACACCGGTTTTTACCACGCATTGCTCCAGTATAGTGATTGCACTGTCCCACGTAATCGTTTCGTCCGTTTTGAACGTAATTAAACTTCGGTCTCCGTGTAGTTATTTAGAGTTACGACTTGATTCAAAATTCAATATTAATTAATTTGCCCCGAAGGCTGACAAAATATAGAAGATGTCGAATGACATATGTTTTACGGTATTAATAAGTAAAAGTATTAACGAGTTTGACGTACGCGGGCGATTCGCTGTCAAACTGGCAGACGAGTGTCTGGGGGTGACGCCATCTGTTGTGTAGGTATCGAAGCGTGTTAGAATTCCATAGGCAAAACAGCGAATGCCTATGGAATGTTGTGTGTGTTTGTGTGTTTTGTCTACGCGTGCGCCACAAATTGCATATTCAATAGAAATTGTGGAACACCGGTGATAAGATAACTAAGGTCTTTATAAACAATGAAAGAAAATTTAGAACTTAATAATTATTTGAGCACCATATGCGTGACTTAAATATGTCAAAATTTTTTGGCGATAGCGATGATGACGACGATGACGACGACGATGATGATGATGACGATGATGATAATAATAAGGACGATGAATAAGACAGTGTTACGATGCTAGAAGCAGTTTTTCAGTCTTAATGGAATTTATTTTCGTTTGACCTAAATCTTGTAAACGTCTTGTGTAAACGAAAATTGTCTTCGATGTTTCAGGGGGTTGGGGGTGCCTCAGTACATGTGACTGAGCTATAGTACTTTCTGTTCCAGAATCATCGAAGGTGATGTGCGGTCTCTTTCTCACTGTCTCTCCCCCTTTCGTTCTCTTGTTCAGTAATTTGACGATTACATATTTCAAATTCAATTTATAATATATTATACGTAATTACTGTTAGTTCTGCTGAACTGTAACTCTGGACGGAATGGTCGGTGTTTACGTTTTGCATGCTCCTGTCGGCTATAGGTTCTGCACCCGTCTTTACTTTTTTCCAACGTAATCACATACTCACAGTTTCGGTATTGCAAGTTATGTGTAGTTTTAGATTCCACGCTTATATTTTGGGGGGGGGGAGTTTTAGAATTTGGACAATAAACTTCAGATGACTGTTATAACAGGTTTACAGTGAATTCCCGCTTCCAGTGTATCTGTAGGCGCCAGTCGCAGTGGTTTCGCCGATAGTCCGACATTTACTTTAGTGGAAGGTTTACAGGAGACATCGATGAAGTAATTGACTCTTGCGGAAGTACTTATTAATGAGGCTGTACTAAAACTCTGGTTAAATCCTGATGATGAAGGAACAATCGATAAGGGAGAGAGACAATCTCATCTCTGACGCCTATATTATACTAAGTCGTTTCTTTACCGGAACCCTTGATTCAGAACCATACAATGCTGGCATGCCGTTACCTGGCAAAATTTTAGTCGAGTCTCTTCTTTGTTTTCCTTGAAAATACTTGACGAATTGTTCCACATATGGACTAAATCTTGGTCAGCATCGTGATCTGCTTGTAAGTGATGCTATAACCAAGATAGCGGAAGTGTGACACCTACTTTATACTCCTTATTATTTAATACAGTTTTAGTTCGCGAGGGGCAATTTCCCATAAAAGCATAGTTTTTGTCTTCTGCGTAGAAATTTTCATGTTGTAATTGGAATAGATTTTTTTGTATCTGAAACATCGATCTCTCAAGTTCGCGTTCATTGTTTTGGATGATTACCTGATCATCTGCAGGCTATAGTATCTAGACCCCATGTATGTATTAGTATACAGATGCAAATGAATAAAAAATTATTCGACAAAAAATATTACAAAATATATAAGCTAGCAGCTACCAAACCGTCCACCACTTTCCTGACTGACTTGAGTCTATACCGCTTGTGGCAATTGTGAACGAATTATGCGCTGAAACCAGATTAGATAAAATTTGATTTCTTAAGAAAGAATTTACCTCCGAGGCTTGAAAGCAGTTTTATTTCTTACGCGTTTGGTGAGATGACTGAAATAGAATGTTATTTTTAGTAGCAGACAAGAATCATGAACGTAATAACTTTATTGAATCTTGATATTCAAGCCTCCAGCACGGGGGCTAATTAATACATTCTGCGAGATCTAGAAATGAGCTGCAGAACTCTTTATTTTTAACGAAGTACATTTATTATTGGATAAATTTGATATTAGGTAATTTTTCAGTTATCAGAAAAATTACGAAAATCCAGATTACCCCTATTTCCCTATTTTTTGTTTAGTAAAGTAACAGTGGTAGAGCAATCATGCATTAATTACTAAACTTTCCAGACTATCAGATGTGGTTAAAATTCCTTTTACAAAAGTTTTACAATTTCTTCAGAATGTTGATCCCACTTTTGGTTCATGGGTTCAAAAAATTTTGAAATTTCCAAAACTGTACCCTATTATCCTGCTAGGTACCCTATTACTGTATCCTAATTTTTGTTAAAATTCTCTTTAATTTGGTATCCTACAAGAAATTTGCAATTCTATTACACTTTTGCCCCAGTTTTTGGGCCCTGGCGTCCCAACATTTTGAAATTTCCAAAACTTAACACTACGTTCAGATTTTAATTAAAATTTCTTTTAATTTGATATGCCGTATGAATTCTTGCGATCTTATCAAATTTCCATCCACTTTTAGGCCCCAGTGTGCAAGAATTTTGAAATTTTGAAAAATAAACATTAAATTTATATCTTGGTATAATTTTCTTTAATTTGATATTCCATATCGAGTTTTGCGACTTTTCAAAAATTTTGACCCTCATATACTTGGCTCCCGCCCACTTATTATTTTTTTTTTTTGGGGGGGATCTCAAAACAATATTGTTCTGTAGGATAAAAGTGTGGACACTCATGCCAAGTTTTACGAAAATCGGTTTATGCGCTAAGAAGTTATCGTGAGGCATGTAGTCAACAAATTGACAGATAGACAAATGCAAAACGATCGAGTTAAAACTGAGATCTTGCTTCGCTCGTTCAATTAAGTCACTGTGTTACACACTTAGTGCTCCACACCTATTAAAAAGATATCCTAATGGTAGGGTACGATGAGTGGTACTCATGAATTTGAACGTTTATTTATCTTATGTGCTCTCCTTTTTCAATCAGTGAGAAAACGCGTATTCAGTAGTAGTGTGTGTTGCTATTCTGAGATTAATTTTGGTAAATTTATTTTCTAGCCACTGTCGTGTGAAGTCGTATGATTGTTCGAATTGATGAGTAGAATAGATGATACTATTGTTCGAAGCACGTAGTTTGGTGCCTTTGTGAGATGTCGGCGACTGTTGGGTGTTTGTATTGCTGGGTGACCCCAAATGCTATACTTGGGAGATTTTAAAGTACGAGGCGTGTCCGGAAAGTAAAGATACAAAGGTCGTAATTGGTCTAAAAATATTTATTTACAAATCATTAACTGACAATTACGTAAATACATATATCTTAATTTCTCTACATAATTACCGCCATTATCCAAGCACCTATTATGTCTGGGAACCAGCTTTTGTATCCCCGTGTCATAGAAGTCTGCCCCAACCCTTTGAACCATGTCATGACCTCTTCTTTTACCTCGTCATCGTCATCGAACTTTTTTCCGGCCAGATATTATTTCAGGTGAAGGAACAAGTGAAAATCACTGGGCGCGAGGTCCGGGCAATGCGGCGGGTGATCCAAAACATCCCATTTCCAACTGCACGCGTGACCTCTGCACTGCTTGGCATAAATAAATTTATATTCAGGCACACTTATTTATACCTATTCGCCTATTCCTATATGATACTGATATTACAAAATATAATCTTGAAATATGTTTCTTAGAAATAAATCCAGGTGGAAAATTTTGCAAGTAATTTCTACTCATGGCCTTTTTTTACTGGGCATTTAAATCGTATTTTCTGAGAATTATTTGAAAAGTAGATAGTGTTTAAACTACTGCGGAAATCTGGAAAACCCAGAGCGAAACTATCGCAAAGCGTCGTAAACCTGCCGCCGACCCTCGGTCGACGTTTATTACAGTTGTCTAGGAACTCGTACACCGTCGCGTACCTAAATCGCTATTATCTAGTTCCGCCTAGGAAATCGTCTACACCCGTAATCTCGTGTTAGGGGATGTAAACACGAAGCGTTAACCTCAGACTAAATGCCACCGCAGAAATTCGATTTACCTTCAGTTCAGTTTGTGACCCTATAAGTGTGTTAATGGAATGCATCTCGACTTATGAGCAGCCCATCCCTTTCCATTAACGGAAGAGTGTTATTTTCTCGATCATGGCCGTTTATACTGTTTTTTTGAGAAACTGGAACAGATGTTTTTGATTTAAGAAAGCAACTCAGAGTTACCGATATAAAACAAGATTGCACGTGCGGTACACAATATATCACACCACCTCCTTAGAGCAATAATATCATTTAAATAATAATGTTATTATTGCAAGTATTATTAGCGTTAGGTTACTGCAGTACCTATACAGTCTATTTACTAATGATATATACAGTGGAAATTGCTTATAACGAGATTTTTAGATTGCTTCTAAAGGACCGGACAAATGCGCTCGTTAAAACCTGGTGCACGTTACATCAGAGTTGTCGACTCGCAAGCCTAAATTTTTATACCGTGATTTTCGAACACACAACAAAAAACGCCTATAGAAGAGGCTTTGCACAATAAAATTTTGACATGTTTTACATTCTACGCATAAAAGTGAAATTTTGACTTTAAAAATTTTTTAGACGCTAACATTCTTTGGTGGATATTGGCGTATAGTGCATTCGCGAAATATAGTAAAAGAAACTGTGTAGTAAAAACTTGCCAAAAATCAGCCGGCTCTCTGGCAAAAAATGCAAAACTTTCCATGTCACATGTACAATATATTTATTTTTAAATTACAAGAAAATTCACTCTAATTTATTTGTCTTTTTGTTCTTCGTTCTAAATGAAATCGTCAAAATTATATTTCGTACACAGAACTTAACCTTAAACAAGTTACCTATTTTTGTTTATTTAGTAATTTATGTGTCTGTAGATATCAAAACAGTTTTGTAATTTATTTAAATTTTCCACGAATTCATCACTTACATTATTAGTTTCACTAATTTGCAGTAATGATTTTAAACGAATGTTTAAAATGCTGTATTGTAACAAACTTTTGTTAGACCGTAACCCCTGAACAAGCCTGCAATAAAGTGCTCGTTATAATCAAGTCTCTAATGCGTTCCTACTTGTTAAAAGCGATCTTAATTATCATTACTAAGATACAAAACCAAACAAATCTCCTACTTTTGCTCGTTAAATCAGAGTTCTCGTTATAACCGAGCTCGTTATTCGCGAGTTCCATTGTATTAGAATAGTAGAAAAATAAACGACTTTACAGTTGTATTCTATAATTTTGATTCTTTTCCATAAAAGAAATTGTTTTAAAGAAAGTTTAATAAGAATACTGTACTTATGTAGTGGCAATACGTAGTCGCAAGGCCAGTATAGCCACTCGTTCTTGACAAAATATACCCAATCGAATGTTTGTAATTATTTTTTTTATATCTAGATATAAACATTTCTTGTCTATTTTTTGTGTTTCTGTAAATTTTCGACATTTATAGAAGTATCCAATTGTACGTCTTCAAATAAAACTTACTTCTTGGTAAACTGTGCATCAATACTGAATCTCGTCAAAAAAGGGTGTAACAGGAAAAACAGAACCACGCTTGTTTTAGTGTGAGTATGCGCGCGCGCGTATACTTCCAAGTGATAGTTATTTTTTTTTTACATTTTTAATGTGTAGCTACCTAAAATTAATATTGTCTCTGACGACGGCTGTAGATGCATTCACAGGCGAAGCCGAAGTGCCAACACTTTCTTTATCCGCCTTTAAGTTAATCCACTGTATTGTGTAAACATATGATGATACTTTATCTCACTCACGCATGCACGCACGCTCTTTTAATTTGAAGGTCCTAGATTACTAATCTGTAATTATGTGGAACATGAATTTTTGACACCACCCCGATACGGAACAGCGAGTAAATCCACAGGTATTAGGACCGTGTCAGCTGTATGGTTCGTAACGCCATATGTCTATCATATGTGACATGTGTTATGCCTGTGCCTATCACTCGTGACTGTTTTGCCTTGTGGTCTCTGCGCGTACTAGACAGACACATAAAGAGGGAGCGAAATGGGCGTACGCGCGCGCATGTGCGTGAAGTTATATGACGTAACGACACGTCTGTTTAACAGCTTATGTGTTTTGTTTGAACTTCTGCAGTTGCCCGTGTGTTTGTGCCTGTCTGCATACAGTGGAACAGATTACTTTTTATCGAGCTTAAAATCTTCTGTACCGGTAATAAAAACAGATTTCAGAGGATAACATTGTTTGAGGTTGGCGTAAAAAAGTCCCCATTTAAGGAATAACACATAATTTTTGTAGAATTATTACAATTACACTTTTTCTGGCGTAATGCGGGAAATTAAATTTTTATTAAAACATTTATTTGTAAACTGATATTTGTCCGTAGCATATTAAAAAATTTCTTTAAAAAATATTGCTTGCTTTATTTCTTTTAGGCTACGTGTACAGATTAGCCAATAGTGTCTTGAAAGTTTTTACAGCCATCGAACATTCAAGACATTTATTGCGGAATAGATCGAACATTTAGGCAGGTATTGAAAAAAGTCGTCAAGTGATACTCGGAAAAGTCGTAAAGTCATAGCTTTGTTATTTTCTGTCTTTATCACTATTCAGCTATTTTCATCACAGCTACTATCAGGCGTTGCTCTTCAAAAATTCAAGGTTTTAGAAACGTCACTTAGTTTTCTGAAATATACAAAACCTCCTCTATATCTGTGGTTGCGTACTGTTATGTTTAGGCTTCTTGGAAGAGATGTGTATTGTGGAAATTATTACATTCGTTCGAATTCGAATTTAGTATTAACAGACTTTAGTTATTGTTGTATGTAGTGTAGATAAGGATTGTACTCAGAATTATGTAGGCAAATTTAATGTACCTGTTTACATTTTTACGATGAACCTAAACCATGCGGGTTGGGTTCAGTTCACGGATACTACGAGCGATATTTCTCTTCTTGCCCGTTCCGTTCGTAGCCGTCTCCGTGGGTTAGGTCCTGAAAATTCACCGCGAATACGGAATTCATACAGAAATCGCGAGTACAGTACACTACTGAGTGTTTTATTTATATACACTTCCTTTGTACCTAGTTTTGCAAAGCTACCCTAATTAAAAACAGCCTTTGGCAGAGATTCTCAAGCTTTTTGAGACTGAGAGCACATTTTATTAATGGTGGTAGGCCTAAATGGACGAGCACCATGAAAACGTAAACAATACAGTGTTAATAATAATAATACAAATAATAATAATTAAAAACTACACTCGCCAGGTTATTTTTGATCGTTGGGTGGGAATATTTCATAAAATAAAAATATATTAATATAAAAATAGTGTTTCTTGAGTCTAGAAGAGGCCGCAACGGATTTAGGTCTAAAAGTAAACACTGAAAAGACCAAATACATGTTAACAAGCAGTAAAATACAAGAGAGAAGAGCACCCCTGGTAATTGGAGGATACAAATTTCAGAAGGTTGAAAAATTTAAATACCAGGCCTCACTAGTTACTGAGGACAACGTTATGGCCGAAGAAATAATAGATAGGATATCTGGTGGAAACACATGTTACTTCTCCCTACAGGAAATATTTTAGTGTAAAAATATAAGCAGAGCAACCAAGATTCGTCTCTATAAAACGGTTCTTAAGCCAGTGGTCATGTACGGGTCCGAAATTTGAACAGCAACAGTGACAGAGGAAGAGTGGTTGCGCAGGTGGGGAAGAAAAGTCCTCAGGAGGACATTTGGTGCAGTGAACATGTTCTCCAAGGAACATGGAGAATAAGGACGATGTAGAAATCCAGCAAATCTATGGAGAACCAGATATCGTCACTGACATAAAGAAAAATAGAATCCGGTGGGCAGGGCATGTCCAGAGAATGTTAGAGACATCCACATTGAAGAAACTTTTTACGGGGAGATCTGATGGAAGAAGAAGGAAGGGTCGGCCCAGAAAATGATGGTTGATGGTCTTGAGGACGACCTGCGCAGTCTAGGGGTAAGAAGATGGAGACTGAGAGCAGAGGATCGAGACGACTGGAGGCGGATTGTCCAGGAGGCCAAGGCTCTCTAAGAGCTGTAGCGCCAATTAAGAATAAGTGTGAATATTACTCAGAATTTCACACTGCCGCCCACGGAAAACTCGTTTGCTGCTACATGTAAACGAAAATATAAAGGTAAGGCTAGGTAAACGTCATTTCAGGATATAAAGGTAAGGCTAGGTAAACGTCATTTCAGGATAGAAAAGAAAATATAATTTCTTTCAGTTCACAGGTTACGTTTTCCCGATCGTGAATGGGTTTGTTCAGTACGATAAGATTCTCCAACTACGGTATTTAATGAAGTCTAACGTGAAAGCAAAATCGATCTTGAAACCTGCCTGTATTATTTCGGGAAACTTGGTTGCACGATCGATGCTCTGATTTTTTCCAGGCAGCTGTAATTGCTTAGAGGAAGAACGTTTGAGTGCGGCACTGATAAATCCTGCAAGAAGACTTTTTCAAGGGTTTAGAGGTTTAGAAACTAGAAAGTTGATCAACTTAACTGTCAGTTTCCATTGTCCTAAAGTTTCAGTAACAGAGGCCAGATGACTAGCAAGGTTTTCAATGTGAATTAAGCAAATATAAATGAACAAAGAGAGGAAAACGTTCATAGTTTTTCTGAGGAGCGACAACTGCTGTATTTTTATTTATCACGGAAGGCGAACTATCAGTAACCACGGACACGAGGTTACTTGTAAATAACTTACCCCGTAGTGTATCCAACAGTTGTAAACAGCTCAGGTTCCCATACGTGATACCCTGTACGGCTGTGGATCACTGATGCGCGCGAGCACTTTCTTTACATATGATGAAAGAGCAGCATTTACAGTAACGGGAACGCGTGGCGTACGAGAATGTAGACTTTCGGTACCTTAACCGGCAAGTAACGACAAATATTGTACTTACATACGTAAAAGAACAGATGCGATCACAACGTCACTGTACATGTTTATATTTTGTAAACAAAATATAGAAAATCAAATATGAGGCTAAAAAAAAGTTTAACAAAGTTTTAACAGACTTGCAAACAGAATATGGTATTAACTAACAGGTTTAAAGTGATTTGTAATTTTTTCTCATTTACATGTGTTCTGTAAAGCCAAATTATACGAGTGCATTTAAAACAATTTTTTAGCCCCGATGATGCGTCTTCGATTCTGCATTAAAAATCACTCTCCACTGAAGGGCCGACGACTATAAAAAAAAACTGAAAAAGGTCTGGTGAAAGTTTAATTAATCGTTTCGTACAAAACTTTCATGTTTGAAGTTGCGTTATCTGCGTCCACTTCAGGAAGTATGAAACGGTACACGCATGGAAACCGCGTTTCGGCCATCACGAATCAGGAAATAAGTTGCAAACAGTGGTCCGGGAAAAGTCACATATCGTGATTCATAAAGGTCTGCGCTGAATACTTCGCGTTTTCTTTCAGTAAAAAAAAAGAAAATTAATTTTAAAATTTTGGCCGTGTGTAGAATATACGTGGCAGTTCTGCGCTTGAGGTCCCGTTGTGCAAATTCGCGTGGTCCCAGCCAACGCAACCTCTGTGATTTGATGAATTTCAGTATGTCTTTTCCATGCATGAGAGCCTGTAGTTTATTGTTATTGCGAATTCTCCAACTGCCATCATCTCTTACTGGGCCGTACATTTTACGCAATATTTTCCGCTCAATGATTTTAAAGCAGGTTTGTCATTTTCTATCAAAGTCCACATCGCAGATTCATATGTAACAACTGGTCGCACAAGAGAATAATATACCTCACGTTTTATACCTCTTGTATCAAGATTGTTTTCAAAGGTGTTAATATTTGCAAAGTACGCTCTATTTCCTGCTTGTATCCTTTTTCTAAGTATCCTTTTTCTAATACTCATCCCTCGCTATCTGTCAATTCCTCCGATTCCCTATTGTTCTGTATGCGCCATTCTTCACCTTCCTTCACTGGTCCTAAGATTTTTCTTAGAATTCTTTTTTCAAAGACTCAGAAATCAAGGACTACAAACTAAAAATTAAAAATTGTCTAACAGTAATGCTGATTTTTAATTACCACGGGCACAAAAACCTCCGTTACAGGATTAGTTTCTAGACAATTTTTGTAAAACGTATTGAGTGAGACGACCTATCGCAGGAAGTCATACAGAGCCTTTTTTTCTTGTTCATAGACATTCTATGCACACTTTTTTAACTTGTTACTTCATTTTGTGGACGAATTTCTTATAAGTCTTACAAGACTTATTACGTTCATTTCTTATTTCTTGAAGTCTGTTTCTTCGTATTGCACCCTAGGTGTTCTCTTAAGAGCTTCATTCTTTTGTAGATATTTAAGTATTGATCAGAAATTGCGATTGTTCCACACTATTGTGTATTTATGCGCAAACTCCGGTGACAGTAATGAAGTAAAGTATTCAGTTTAGGAGGAGCAGTGAATCAGATATGTACAGACAGTGAATGAGGAGGATATTTTTATGAGGATTGTGACATGCACACCAGAAGGAAAGAGAGGACATGGAAGACCAGACTACGATCGATTGATGGAATCGTAGAAGATGTGAAAATATTTGGGGTGAAAAATTGATGGACATTAACTAAGGATAGGGAAGTCTAGAGGAAAATCCTGAGTGAAACTGAGGCCCACGGTGGGCTGTGGAGTTACTGATGATGAAGATGAGCGAATCATTGCAATTGGAACTCTTACGCCAGGGGATCAACTTGATACAAGATTTAACGTCTTGATCCTGTTTATAATACCACACAATACCTAACTTTCGATACGTCTCCAGGTGTCTTGGCATAAGTAAAACCAGCAACTTTTTACATTAACATTACCGAAAACTTTAATTATGGCGTTCATTTCAGAAACTTCAAAGTCTACCTTGAAACATTTTCGTTTTAGGAAACATCTCCAACATTTACTTTCACACTGTATTTAATGATCGTTAGACTTCTTATGTTTTTGAACATAGGAACGCGTACTTGTATAGTTACACAAGTATAACTTTTTTTATATTCAGAACGAATCACATATAACTTTTTAAACAATCCGAAAGGAGCCTTTAAATTTGCGATCTAGAAATCGGCGTTCTGAAGAGGACAAAATTCATATAATATCATCAGTTCCAAAGATTATCATTCTGTTAGTATATCTTTATCATATATTAAACATTGTTTTGGTCCGTAGTTATCCAGTGTTCAGGTGTCTCCGGATTTCTAGCATTAAGGGGGTCGAGAGGATAAACTGCTTGGTAGAGACTGCGCAACAACTTTATCCAGAGTTGTGATTCATCAGGTAGATGAGATTATTCCATTGTGAAGAAGTTGTGGCAGATTGAAACAACGCCGTGATAGATATGTAGTAAATTGTAACGTCAGTGTATTAGCTAATGAGATGTCATGTACATTTTCAAGTAATTATCTATATATGGAACCCGTAAGTTCTGCGTTTTACGGTAATATTTATTATACTACCTTAATGTTATTTCGTATGAAAATCTTTGACTTTTTGTATACCTACCATTAATTTTACCAAATATTACAAAATGCAGACAGGAAGTTGACCTTAACGCACACATGAGCACTGTTAAAAACACTTGTGATAGTGCTTAATTTCTATAGTGGAGAGATGGCATACCTAAGAATAATTGTATTTAAACTAAAACATATTAGAGTTACAAAAGAACCTCAAATACTAAAAAAAAAATTATTTAAATTTACGAGTTTAACTGACACGACAAAGAATCTTCTCTCTACTTTTTTGTTCACATTTATCTCACCAACATAAGTTAAGTCACATCCAAGGAACCTGAATGAATGCACTTTCTCAATTAGTTGATCGTTCAGTACTAGTTTACACCTTACATGAAAGCATCCTTTAAAAGCCATGGACTTAGTCTTGATAACAGAAATTTCCAGACCATATATTCTGATTATTTGCTGTAATTCATAGAGTGCCCTCTGCAAACTATTTTCATTGTTTCTATTATGATCTTATCGTCAGCAACCATCAGAGTTTTGACGAAATTACGTTCACTGAAACTGTCACTGAAGTTCAGTTTTGTAGCCTCTGCTTTTACTCTCTAACAGCATCGTCTAACGCGGTCGGGAGAGACTTTGGTTATTGGCACACTCAATAGAAACAGCCGGATGGAGAATGTGGATACGACCAGGGCAAAACGTTTAAAAGACAAGCGATTTGGAATAACGGAACATGTAAATGTTCCATCGGTATATGGAATGCCCAAAGCCTGGCAAACAAACAGAATCTTACGATAAAAAATATTAATCATGAGTAATATTGTATTCTGCAATAGCATACAAAAATCGTGTTGTATGCTGTGTAGTTTAATTTTAATGATTTCGTATTTAAAAGAACTTGTTTGTATGAAAGCTGTTTGCTATGTGAATCTTACAGCGAACAATCTTATACGAACGATAAACGTGAAGCCAAGTACTGAAGACTTTCAACGTGGCAAATAACATCATAATATTTCTTACATTCAGCAGGACGTAGTAAGTGGTATTTATTTACCTCAAAACTCGTATAATCCTTCGACCCAGAACCCCCGTACTGTAGGTACAGCGTTCGATCTAACACTACCATATCTAATGTCCGGGTTCGTAGGTCGGGATTCTTGAGCCAGGTAGTTTACCTTCCAGACTTAAGGAGGACGGCACAGCTACACAGCTTGCCATAATCAGTTGCAATAAATTAAAATCAATTTTTAAATATTTTCTTTTTCGAATCCACCCTTTTAGTTTCTATATATGTAGTCTCAGACAAACTGTGCTGTTTTTCTTTTATGTTTGTTTATGCTTAGCTTTTTACCTAATGCGGCCTTTTCCGTAGTCTTCCCATTGTTCAGTTATGTTTATTGAGACTTATAAGATACTTTTCTTATGCTGAATGCTGTAAATATAAACTATTGACACACACACACGCGCGCGTCCACACTTATATATCGTGGGCCGGTATTGTTCACTTGAATCGTGATTGCTGTGGCGCAAGGTCATGTAACCAGCTCCTGTTCGAGTTTGTATAGACTTTGCGTGCATTGCTTTCAACAAGCAATAAATTAAGTTTTTTAAATTTTTGCCCCAGTTTTGAAATACTAAGTTAAATGTTATGTATATTTGAATTTGATTCGTAACGTTTGTGTAATCCTGTCACACGCTTGTTGATTCTTATACTGTAATTATATTATAATACGATATATACTGATAGTAACGTGTGCCATAATTATTGGAGGTAGGCCTATGTAGTATGTAATCTGGAATACCACAATGTATTAAGTCTAGGAAACTGTACCGGGCACTTTTGTAACAACGGAAAGATATGTTTAGACAATGTTAAAGCCTAGGTAACAGACACGATGAGGTCAGATATCGAAACTTTGGCTAGTCTGGTACTTCTTTCACCGTTTTATTCATAATATTGTCTCTAAAATGATGTAGTTAGATTCTTTTTTCTTCTGTGGCGTCACAGTTCGGAGTCGAACCTTAGCCTCCATAATCATTCGCCTCCATTTTTCCCTGTCTTTGGCGATTGGTGTCCTTCGTTTTATTTTCAGCAAAGTATCAGCATCCATCGCCACTGCGTCAATCCAGGTTGCGTCTTCCGACAGGCCTTCTACCCTCGATTTAAAAACAGTACCTTCCTAGGTATTCGGTTGCCTTCTATCCTAATGATGTGGCCTGCGCATTGCAATCTATGCAGTCGGATGGTGGTGACCAGATCGTCGTCTTTATATAGCTCGTAAAGTTCCTCATTGTGACGTATTCTCCATATCCAATTGACTTGGATTGACTCATATATTCTCCACAAAATTCTCCTTTCAGAGGTAGTGACTATGTTAGCGGCTCGTTTATTCAGAGTCCAAGAGTCGCTGCCATATGTTATCACCGGTCTAATCATAACTTTATATAATGTGACCTTAGCCTGACGGTGGTTATTCCTTGTGTTGAATATAGTTGTCAACGAAGCATATGCTCTATTTGCGGCCTGTATCATTTTCTTTATTTTATTTATGTCTTCATTATCGTCTGCAATCCAACATCCCAAATATTTAAACCGATTAACTATTTCCAGGTTTAGTGGTTTGATTTCAAACTGTTCAGGTTTCATGGTTTTCCTTCGAGTGGTACTCGTAACCTTTGTTTTGTCTATATTCATCTGTAATCCTATCTCTTCTGCTTCACCTTTGAGTTCCTGGAAGATCTCTTTTGCTCTTCCATGGGATTTTGCCATTTTATTCATAATGCTCTCTCTAAAATGATGTACTTACATTCCATATAATGGAAAATACTTGTATGAGCTTTCTGCAGCGTTATCTATGCCGTAAAGTTAATGCGATTCAAGTAAGTAGAATGGAAGTTTACGTACTGGAGACCCTCGCATACAGACAGGTTACTATAATCGGTTGGAAAAGAAATAAAACACATTCTTAGAGACTTCAGCAACACTTGTTCAGGTGATGAACCCATTTGAGTCGGTTAATAGCGGCCGGCCTTTGGCAAAAAATATCAAAATCTGAATCTATTGAACTAGACAACATTTGTGGGGGGGGGGGGGTGTTTTGTGCATATTATATTCGTACTCGGTTCAGTATTACAGACATTCGTAATAACTGTTTTCGAATTTAAAAAATTTAAAAATTCGACACCGTTTCAAATGTCGAAACTTTCCACGGGCAGGCAAAATGCACACGCATTCTTTCTGGTTGTAAAACGATCAGATGCACTGTGTGTGTGCGTGCGAAGATCAAACTTTGCCAGTCGACATTTCCAAAATTCTGTTGATCAAATTTCGCTCGCAGTTATATAGAATCTGGAAATTATTAAGCATATGTACAGTAGTTATAGTAAAGATGTTTTCGTAACGTCGTTAGTATTTATTGAACGTGGTAGCAGCTGTCACTGGTACGGCCAATTGTGTTTCTCTGTTCAAACATCGCCTGACATTCGATGGAACGTTTTGTAAATTTCGTGTCGCAAAACGAACGCTTAGCAGTTTGCAGAATTATTGCAATCACGAATCAACATATACCATTCTCATTGAGTGCTGTTTTGTGTCTCGTCTAGAAAAATGAAAGATACTATGCCTATTATTTATTTATAATTTGAAATAAACAATTTTAGAACTTACCTTGTTATTCGTTTAATACTGTGATACTTCGAGACAATTTCAAACGAGTCTTATTGAGATTGGAATGCTATGAAGACTGCTTTATCTGCGGTGAAATAGTATCTAGAGAAAAAGCATACTGTTTTAATGAAGTTTCTGATGAAATGGGTAAAATGAATATTCACCTGGGAGGGTACTTTGAGTAGCAGATATCAGTGGGGGCAGGATATACTAAAGACACTAAATCTGTAATAATACAGACAGATGTATGGTAGGATTTGTGGAAAAGACGAGCTGTTAATCTCAAGAAACACCGGACTGAAAACGTAGAAGGAAATCTGTCATTACTTTTTTTGTGTGAGCCTTTCTGTGAATCGGCAGTGAACGATTTACTGTCGAGACCAATAGTGTGGGCTTCGCAAACATGTCGGCTAGGTACGAGACGGGGGAGCACAGAACAGTTCAGTCAGTAGGGTAAGCGACTTTATCGATTTTTCAGTAGCACCCTGTTTGAGTGCGTGTTCACGTCTCAGGCCCAACGGCTGCATGTATGTTTCTTTTGTAGGTTTAGTTTTTTGATTTTTTGTCACTGAACGCAGCACCATAAGAAATATAAACTCCAAATATGTGGTGGATGTATGAGAGAATTGTAATATGAAGTAAGATACTCCTCAAGTTGACTGATAAACAAAGGTGTCAGTCGTCGAGTCGGAATGCTGAATAAAAATAATCATTAATATGGTACTTTACGTCAACTAACTTTCTTGTAGTGGGGCTAGTAATCGTATCTATTTCCATATACACAAGTTGTGTGTGTGTGTGTGTGTGTGTGTGTGTGTGAATATTTGAAATTTTATTTTCTTATTTTTTAAACAACTTTTAATTTTGCAAGGCGCTTTCGGAGATCGCTTGTATCCCCCTTCACATAATCACAAATATGTGAATATAGCTTTAACTATAACTAAATGATTTACTTCAGGATCTCAAGATCGGTGAAAGAAAGTGTAGATAAAATATTTGAAAATATAGTTTTATATATCTGTGTGTGTGTGTGTGTGTGTGTGTGTGCGCGCGCGCGCGCGCTTTTGTCGCAGAGGTTATTTTTGATAACGTATTGTATATTTCATAGTATAATAATATCGAAGATATACCCTTGTTGTAACAAAACAGATGATTTTATTTTTAATAAACCTAAATAAGGAAAACTGAGTAAAATTTTTAGTCAGATTCCTTTCTACACTTAGATTGTTCGGTCAGTCTAAGTTTTGTTAAATGTAGTCAAGTGGTATAATACACGTTTGATTGGTAGCCTAGTTTCATATCCTGGCATGTGGTACTGTATGTATTTGTATGCACCTGTCCTCGTTATAAACTTACAGTGCAGTCACCGAACAGGACGCAAGAGTCATTGAAGTAGTGCTTGACTTTCAGTGCTGTGTACTCCCAATGTCCTGATGTGATGAAGGAACGAATAAAGAAGGAAAAAATAACTGAAACGATTGAAGTAAAGGAGGTTGGAAAATGCATATCACCTTATTGAAGAAGGGCTCCAAATTTTGGGTAATGAAGACCGTACTGTGAACGGTTGTGGACAGCTCAGTCAACTGAGATAACCTGAGATGCTACCAAGAGACTAAAAGGAAAAGTGTCCAGTGGCGTAACTAGGGGCTGCTACTGGGGGGGGGGTGAGACTAGCTTGGATGTTGAACCCCTTCACATAATCCCTTATGTTCTTCACATAACCCCTCATTTTCAGGACATATAAGAAATTCAGGATTCTTGCCATATGATTTTATGAATACTCGTTATAAATTTGTTGCGGCTCAAAGGTTTTGAGTAAACCAACTTGAAGAATAAGGGTTGAAAACATATGAAAAAGCGTTGATTTAAAAATATGATATCTTGATTAATTGTTATGAAAATCAAGGATAATAAATGTCATGCCAATAGGAACCGGATTAATTCTAAATTTTTATTCTTCATAAATCTTGTGGAAATGAGTCTTTCTGAAGATATTTTGAAGAACCCCAATTACTATCCCTTCGCACTTTAATTTAAGGATGTTATCCCAAGAATGCTTTAAGGAACTTATAGTTCGTGATAAAGTAAGTTATTTTGATGTAAAATCCTGCAATAAAGTCTTCTCATATTTCCTAATTAAAATCAAGAAACTGTTAGTTTACATGTGCAAAGACGACGGTTCAACCCATAGAAATACTAGACTAAAGGAGTCATGACATAGAGAATCCTGTAAAGGAGAGTGTAGGCGAAAAAGATGAAGGTAGATTAACTGTACCTTCGTTTTCTTGCACGTCCGTAATTGTTTTTTAAGGCTGCAGATGCCTATGTTATTTATCAGATGTTGAGTGATTGTCGTTATTAAGAAAACTGGAATTTATAAATATTGTTAATTCCATTTATTTCTACAATTGTTTATATCCTTATATTAACGCAGACTTAGAAATAGATCGACGTTAAGTGATTACGGAATTTCGCTGAAACGTTTAATAACTGGGGGGGGGGGGATCCTCTGATCCTCCCCACACAATTTACGCCACTGCGTGTAAAGGTAGTGGGTCAAACAGCTAAACTGCTGAGTATAGTGATGAAAACTGGTACCGTCTCTGTTTCCATGTGTAACTTTGTGAAAAGTACTGAGAAAACTGTACCGCCTGGACTAATGATTAAAAAATGTGTTCAATACCTGTGTACAACTGTTACTGTTACTCGCAGTATTTTACATGCAAGAATCGTGACTTTCATTAAATACTACGTGTTGTAAAATGTAACATCTTATGGTATTTTGTCTTATGGGAAAAACCATTTCGTCGTACGTCGTTTTAAACCATTTCGTCGTGAATTTTAGGAACTTAAACCCAATGTTCAGTGAGGGCTTGCTGTATGTTGTAATATGGTTTGCTGCTGCATACCTATGTGAACGTAGGGAAATAAGTGAACGTAAATGCCGTAGGAATCGCCCGACTGGAGTTAAGTTTAGAAGGCCGTGGAAGATATTTCGGCTGTCATGGTTCTAGTAGTGGATTTAGTTTTGATAAATCCCTGGAATATAATGTGTATATTCTTAGTTCTACACCTTCGCGTGCTTATCATAAGTACACACAATTAAGGCGTATTAAATATTGAGTACAAATACTTCAAAATCGAGTGCAGTCTATTTTTTTGGGGGCCGGCATTCTGTTTGTCGTTTGGCTGATAACAACTTTATCACAGTCTGAATACAAGTTTGTAATGTGGGTATTAGCGCTGTCAAAATTTTTTGTAATGAACGCTTAAAAAAACGTAAACCTTGAAATTAATTTCAATTGTTCTCTTTGATGTTCGTCGCCTTTATGTACAAAAACAAGTATTATGACAAGACTGAGTTTTATTTTACACGGGAATAGGATTGAGATATACTTTGATTCTGTTTGCTCTTCAGTGTTAGTAAGACAGATGAATCAAAAGTTAGATCTGCGCGCGATGCATGATGGGGGGGGGGGGGGTGAGAGTCGTGACCGCTGCACCAAACATGACCGTCAACGAATACGAGCGCATACCCGTGTATTACATGCAGCATGACCACGAATATATGATTGCTAATGTTATCTGTGCATTGCTCTTCTAGAGTCAGTCTGCAATAACGGTATAGGCTACATTGTGTCTTGATTTCGTCTGTATGACACCGATAAATACGTTAAGACTGATCATGCTTGCGACGATACCGGACAAACTTACGTCGGCAATACAAACGTGATAGGGGCTGGCATAAAAAAAAATAATTTTGTAAACGATTATGTTATATACGCATGCAACTTGCGAGTTAGAGTTTAACAACACGCGCGCGCACCCACCCACACACACTCAGTTTTAAGTGTAACTTTTGATTTTTTGCAGCAAGAATACTCGTATATTTGAATGAGCGAAGCTAGTTCTCCGTTTTACCTCGGCCGTTTGGTATCTGTCTAGGAAATGCCTAACGATAACTTCCGAATGCATCAACTCAACCTATTTTCATAAAACGTAGCATACGTATCGTCCGCAGTGGTGTAATCTAGGAGCATGAAGGTTGGACCCCCCCTCTCAGTTTTTCTTAGGTCAAATGAGAAATTCAGGATTCTTCCCATATAATTTTATAAATACATTTTATAAATTCTTTGAGTCTAAAAATTTTTGAGGAAATCAGCGTGAAGTATTAAAAAAGGTACTTTTGTAATCACACGCACGCGCACGCGCACGCGCGCGCGCGCAAAGTGAACATTGATTAGCCTACATCATAACTGATTAGTTACATATGCTTTCAGATTTTATGAACATAGGGCCTTGTGTTATCAGAACTTCGGCTTGTCGGGCTGTAAGGTCGTGGTCCAAGGTTGTTGGGTGCAAACGTTTCGACCGTGCCTTCGACGGCCATCTTCAGTGCAGAAGGTTGCAACACACTCACCAAGATTTCGCAGTCGGTGAACACTGAACTATGGTTAAGGCTAGTGGCACGGCCGAAACCTTTGCACCCAACAACCTTACCACTAGCCTTAATCACAGTTCACTGACTGACTGCGAAATCTTGGTCAGTGTGTTGCTGCAGCCTCCTGCACTGAAGATGGCCGTCGAAGGCACGGGTGAAACCTTTGCACCCAACAACCTTGATGACAAATAGGGCCTTCTCTTTGCCTTTCTTGTTCACTTGTCTCAGGTGTTTATATATTTAAATAATGCTAAGTATAATATTTACCTGATACTGAATTTAATTTTACTATTAAGTCATAATTTGTTTGTTGGTAATAGTGAAACTCTCGTACGGTAAATGTTTGTGCAATGACACGCACTAATTGTGACGTGTTGTAGGCGCTGAGTACTACGGCGAAACGCAAGTTTAATTTGGAGCTCTAAAAGATAATATAAGCGATAGCAGAGCGTCGGCATTGGGAACTCTAGTTGCAATTTTGGTGTGAAGGCCAAGCGTAGTTTGGCAGCTACACACATCGCCGACAAAATACCGATGGTATAGTGACTCGCGCTCACAGCGTGGTATTTAGTGTTTAGTATGTAGCCTACGAGCTGCGTTTTGTGACAGTAGCCTGTATCCCTTGTTGTAATACTCAGCTGTCGGCATCAGAATTGCGATTATGGTGAACTGTGAGGAATTCACAATTAGTGCTACTACGACAGATGATCCCGCCAACCGTGAGGTTCGCCCTGCGATAAGTTTTGTGTTGGTATTATACGGTATGGTTACTGAAAATCGGAGTCAACTTTTGTCAGGTTTGTAGACCAGCGTTATGAGTGGTGGTGAATTTGGGCAATGGTGTCGTTTGTTTACGGGATATTGATGATGAATAACGTATAGGTTGCCCGGACGTTTAGTGAAAGCGAAAATTCGAGAGAATGTTTCGGAATTTTCTATTCATTAACGTTTCTCCATGAATAGTGTACGA
The DNA here is from genome assembly GCA_034769895.1 of Magicicada septendecula. Lineage (NCBI taxonomy): Eukaryota > Metazoa > Arthropoda > Insecta > Hemiptera > Cicadidae > Magicicada > Magicicada septendecula. The sequence continues at coordinate 235,684,366 of CM068376.1, forward strand.
TATTGTAGGAGAGAAACTTGGTTACAAAAATTGTGTGATGCAAAATGTTAAGCGATAGACACAAACAGATACGTCCGGCTTCATTTGAAATTTTTTTTTAGCGTTTTGAAAATGAAAGGAATGAACCGTTTGAACACGTCCTCACTGGAGACGAAACCTGGTTTTCCTAGAAAGACAAGGCTCGGTTTGCAAATGATGCTGAATTGAACAGTAGCGTTACTAGGGACCGCGGTCAGTTGCAACCCAATCTTATAAAACCCGGTTGGTTGCGACCGAGGTGGAAATTGAAACCGGTCAATTGCGACCCGGCCAACTGAGATCGAAAACATCGTCCTGTAAGCTACAGACATAGGCTGCATCTATCAAAGGCATGTGAAGAGATTAAGACTCACGTCTCAAATGGTAATGCGCTATGACAGTTTCCAGTGTCTACATACCGTTAACGAACTGGCTTGGTAACGAACTACCGTTAACGAACTTTATCGTAGAGTGAACTTTACGCTGTCGCAAGGCGGTGGCAATCGTTACTAACATTTTCATGTTATTATTATAATAACACGGAAATTGCAATTATAATTGTATTCATTCCTAGACTAACCTAACCTAACCAAACCTAACGTAACAAAAATATTACGTTGTGGAAGCCAGAGGTTACTGGCACAAATGAAAAAGTTACAGAACTGAAACCTCACGGAAGTTTGGAATAGGGACGTTTGGTTACTAGTTGCCATAGATCCGGTCAGTTGTGACCAAGCAGGGTAAGAACAGGTAAAAACGTCGTTTCGTCGTAACTGATCGATACCGGTTTCAGACACAGGCGGCGGAATGTTGCGTGGTGATTAAGTGGGTAAATAAAGAGAGGCGGTAGATTTTTTTGGTATAATAATTCATTTTCATCATTTAACATCTTCTTATGTCCTTATTTAAAGAACATACCTCGTATTTGGTAGTTTTTAATGCCTTTTTGTTCCCTCCAGAGTGTCCTAAGTCTATTTTCTCATTTCATTAGACATCTGTTTTTATGTGTTTTACCCTTCCGTGTTACCTTCTACTACAAGATGTTCCATTTCCTCCGTTCTCTGTTTTAGTAACCGATTTGTTAGTCGGTACTTCTTGTGATGTGGAAACATTGTTTTGCCGTCTGTCCCTCACATTATGAGAATACAGCGATATGTATTCTTTAGCGATCTTCCTGTTTCAATATGTACATGCTAAGTATGAGTCAGCGATTCTTTGAAACTCTGTAGTCTTTTCACATGTTGAGTCCTTATGATTTTGCTATCCTGATTACACCGAATAACCGGATGTCTCTCGTGTAGTTAGCGTTTTATTGAGAGGAAATCATGATGCACTTTACCCTGAAAAATTAAAACGTATTCCTCGAGTATACACGCGTGGAAGCCCTTTTGTGGAAAATGTCGACTGCGTGTATTGATAGAATTATTCTGTACGGAAAAGGTGAAAATCTTAGAAACACAACAGACGAAAACTGATTATGATAAGGTTAGTGAATGCTGTATGCAAAAACCGTTGTTAGCATTAGACGAATGGCATTCTTGTTATTAGCGTAGCCCAGTAATAAGAATTATACGTGCTGTTAAAAAAAGATAATGTTCCAGGTAAACGCTCGTAAACAGTGAATAATGTTTTCGTTTTATGTTTCAAAACGTGCACATTAAATCAGGTACATGCTACTTGATAAAATTCCATTAAAATATTGCATTACAGTTAAACGGCGTTAACATTGTTTTATGTATGATACTGAAACAGCAGTGTTTTTCATTTGTTTAAATTCTTGTGTTATAGCGCATCGCGTAATTCAATTACTCGGTTCACTGTGGGTCGTTACGGGGTAGAGGTTGTACGCGTAAATAGAATTATAGTTCCTTGTTGTCTTAATGATGCCTATCATTAACGGGCAGTGCAATTGGGTAAGGTTAGAAAGCTCTGGAAATAGATTTTAAAACCTGGTAGTATCAGCTGACCTACTCGAGAATAAAATGATAGAGAAGCAAGATAATTACCGACTTCCTCAGATTGTAACTCATGGTTACAGAGTTTCCTATATTTTGTTAACGCCTCCTTCCCCTGGGTTGCCTTTCTTCAAGCCTCATTTCAAACACTTTTTTGTTCTGCTTACACGTACTGGTGGGGTTGTTTCAGTTCTACTTTTTTTTTACCAACGGTTGCAACCCTAGTTCTTCCCGATCCCACCTACCATGTGCCCCATGCTCTTGTCTTCTCCAGTATGTGGTGATTTTTTACTTAATTATTAATATCGTTAAGGTGGAAACACATTGCTATCATGTCACGTGAACTCCCGTGAGATCAGGACTTGCCTTAATCCGTGAAATCGTAGTGCAGAGACACATTTATGTCACGTCACTTCATGTTACATCATCTGACGTGAACGCATGTGAACTCGCGTGAAGTCGTGTAAACACTCGTGAAGGCAAATAAAATTCTACTTAATCAAAAAATCAGTTAACATAAGAAGGAGCTGGATACACGATATAAACTTAGAAAGACAAGAAAAGGTTACTTTCAGAATCTAGTACAACATTTAAAGTACAAAATACAAGAAGTCCAGCTAAATTTCAAATGTATTTCAGACTGAATAAGGGAGAATTTGATTATTTACATAATCTTATTAAAGATGAATAATGAACACCCATGTCCGAAATTCTATAAGCTCTCAAGAGAGATTATTAGCCGTATGTTTAAGGTAAGCGTGAAATAAACGAAAACAAAGGCTTGGCATCTTACTGTAATTGATTATATTTTAAAGCAACATATAATTGTTAAAATTTAGTATTTTTAAAAGAATAAAATTTGTTTAACATCTTGAAACATGAAATTACTGATCAGTGGTTATAAAAAACACATATTTTAATTAAAAAAAAAGAAACACTGTAATTTACATATCATTAATCTACGTGCAATCTCACTTTTTGTATTAACAACTCCTCCATTTTCACGTATTTGTCACCTCACGCCTCACAAAAGTGTCTTTGAACAGAAAATGTGATTGACGTGAGGCATGAAATGGCCGGCTATGTCACGTGACATTACGTGATATACGAGGGCTGCCTTTTAAGTCTTTACAAACGACCACTAGATGGCGCTAGTGAGATGTGACATTATCATTGTTGAAAAATTTGTCATATGTTATTTGTAAAACAATTGCAGCTCAGATATTGGCCGAGTAGTTTGTTTACAGTGAGCGTTTAAAACAAAAGTGTTTGTGAAAAAATGGAAATTTCATGTGAAGGTTTTCGTTGGATGATTTTTTACGATTTTAATAAAGGCCTAACTCAACAAAAATGCCTCGAATCGCTTCGTACAACTTTTGGTAATCAATCACCATCAGAAAAGACTGTTTACAATTGGTTTGCGGAATTTCGCCGTGGTCGTGCTTCAGTCAGCGATGAATTTCGACCTAAATCGGTTGTTGTTCCCCAAAAACATCGATGCTGTGCACAACATGATTAAAGAAGATCGGCATGTGACTTACCGTGAGATAGAGGCATCCTTAGGCATATCGAAGACTGCAGTACATTCGATTTTACATGAACATTTAGCTGTTAAAAAGATCTGTTCCCGATGGATTCCGCATAATTTGACCGAAACTCAAAAACAGGCTCGTGTCACTTGGTGTAAGGAAATGATACAAAAATTCGACCGAGGAAATGCAAAATCCGTACACAACATCGTAACAGGAGACGAAACTTGGATATATTCGTACGAGCCGGAAACTAAGCAACAATCAACTGTTTGGGTGTTCCAAGATGAACCGAAGCCAACAAAAGTGGTTCGTTCACGAAACACTTCCAAGAAAATGATCGCTTGTTTCTTTGGTTACACTGGACATGTCGGACCATTGCTTTAGAGGATCGAAGAACAGTTAATGCTGAATGGTATACAACAATTTGTTTGCCACAAGTCATCGATGAAATCAGGAAACAGCCGAAAACGTCGCATCATTCTTCATCACGACAATGCTAGCTCTCACACATCACGTCAAACAATTGATTATTTGAGGGAGGAAAACATCGAATTAATGTCTCATTGCCCGTATTCACCTGATTTATCGCCAAACGACTTCTTTTTGTTCCCGAATGTCAAACAAAAAATGCGTGGACAGCGATTTTCATCACCTCAAGAAGCTGTTGAATCCTTCCAAAACCATATTTCTGAGGTACCAACATCAGAGTGGAAAAAATGTTTCGAGACTTGGTTCGAACGCATGCAAAAGTGTGTAAATCTCAAAGGCGAATATTTTGAGAAACAATAAAACGATTTGTATCAAAAAATGTTTTTTCTTTCATTGTCTTTGTAAAAACTTAAAAGGTAGCCTATGTACATGACGTGAAGACAGTGTGTCTCCAAGCAATTTAACTCGAGCTGAAAACCCACTCTCACATTTTTTACTATCACGTGAATTCACGTGAGCTCACGTTACGTGATAGCAGTGTGTGTCCAGCTTTACTGTTGCTTATTTAGCCAGTATTAGTCTAACACTGCTGGATGTAATATTGTCGTTGTAATACAGCCGTACTTTGTTGTCGTATTTAGGCCTAATACTTTCCTTCGTGATTATTTATATCGTTGTACGGCCTTATGCATTTGTTTGGTTTACTTCTGTTATTTCTTCTTCCGCTTCTTCACTTTCGTCTGTCATGTCATGATCTTTGTGTTTTATTTGAGCTTATTATCATTATTACAGCTATTGAGATTTTCTATGTTCTGCAGGCTTCTTCAATTTATCTGAATTTGTATTTGTCTGTACTTTTCTTTGTTCATTCCATGTTAATTTCGTAAATTTGCTTTTGTACTTATTAACATGGACAGGCAAAAACCTTCTTGAACAGCTGTACAGAAAGGACATGTGGTTGAGCTCTTACGGCCCGTGTGAGCAGAAACCATACAGTGTAGATAAGCGTAATCATAATTCTTTACAGCCTGTCTCCTGATTTTACCGCTACACCACAACGCTTGGTTAACTGTATTCAAAGAGAAAATTCTATAGAATATGGTTTACATTTCAACACAAAAACGTTTTCCTGAGCTTCATATAATGTGTAATTTTTCGCATATATGGAAGATCAAATTATACACGTTACTTAAAAAGAGCAGTAAGCGAGGAATTTTGTATTTTTTAGCCAGGTACAATATCAGAGTGGAAAAATTATAGATAAAAGATTATATTTGTGTTAAGAATTTTTTCTAGAAATGCCAATTTGCGTATAATAACGTGGTAATGTGAAGTTAAAGTAGAAGTTTGCGCCACTGCTCTTGTGTCTTAATGTCGCTACAGGGAACTTTGTGTGTGTGTGTGTGTGTGTGTGTGTGTGTGTGTGTGTGTGTGTGTGTGTGTGTGTGTGTTGAGAGAGAGCCTGCACGCGTATCTCCAAAATTCTCTTAAAGGTGAAACCCGGCTGGGGAACGGCTGGCTACTTGTAAAGTATTATTTGGCAAAGATACGAGACCTTGATTTGTAATATTATTTGTAATCATTTTCCGCCTTGTTACGGGGAAAATGGGAGTCATAAACCTAGATTCTCCTCTCGTGCTAGATTTGTTTACGGCGAGAACAGAACGAATCCCGCGTGGTGTAACCTTGTACTGAACCACGGAGGCTCTCAAATTAAACGTTGGAAAAGCACATATTTATGTATATGTCGTGAAGTGGGAGTACTATAAGTGGACACAAACATTTGTACCCACGCTACGCTTCCTTATTCGCTCGGCGCAGTTAGTGTATTGATTTATTAAATCTGCTCCGCACAGATGCGGCTTACAGATTTACAAAATATCTGAACATTATCCTCTTAGCTAGCCCGAAAACATTATTCTCTTTGTGTGGCCCAATCCGCGATTGACCTGTCTGCTATGTGAATATTGTGAAGTCCGACTGCGAGTCCGCTTTCAGAATTGTGAAGTTTTTTTTTCTCCGTAACGTTTTGTTTAAATTTCTTTTCTTTTTTACCAGTTCAAGATTTATTTTTTCTGTCAAAATTTTACTTACCTCCGTATCCTATAATATCCCTTCACATTAGTACACACGAATTATCTCACCAACTCGGTATCGTTATACGTGCTGCCGTCGAAAATGTAGAAACAAACGACATTTTGTAAATGTAACCCACTCCAGGGACGTAGAATCGGACTATGAAACATCGTCCAATCGTAAAACATTATTCACTCACACAACAGCGTAATCGTTGGATTTATTCGCTGATACATTTGTGTATCGTCTTGAAAATGAGACATTCCGGTAAGCGTGATTGTGTTACATTGTTCGATGAAATGAAGGAAAGCAGTGGTTACTGTACCTACAGCGCTGTGGTGAGTAATCGATACGATAAATGAGGTCGTGTAGACACTTGCAGCATGCGCCTCACAGACACGTTGACAAGGGCGTTAGGGGGTTTTGTTCCACTTTCATGGTAGGTCAGCTATAGAAATTGCACCAAGACGTTTTACGATAACGTGTTTGCTGCGTGGCAATTAATACAACAGGTGGGAACATTATGTGACGTATTTTTATGAACGTACATGTATGATCATAAACCAGCAATTGTTTTTTTATCGAGAACAATGTGGGCTTTATCAGCATGTTTGCTGGATGCAATTGAAATCAGTACTCGATATTATCTGTTTGATTATCGTTAAGTCTAAACGTGACTGGTCTGAGTATGAACGTTATCTTTTAATGTTTATTTACTTTATTATCGTAAAATATTGAATATCCTCAGGAGGAATTGTGGTTGGTGCGGTAATCTTGTAAGTTAAGCGTAGTAAAAGGCACTGCCGGCAGGACGTAACGTCTTTATATGATGTCGACATTCCAACTGTAACGGCACTATGCCGCTACACAATAAATTAAAACTAGGCACATGACCTAGGGGAAAAAAATGTCCGTGGTGACAGGACTTGAAATGAAACTCTCCTTTAAGCGTAACAATCTTTTGTCATTATCTTTTTTTTCCTTTCTTTATTGGTGCTTCCATTATCATGCATTACATGTGTATACATATATTAACATTCAATACATTTAATAAATTAAAGAAACAAAGTACAACAATTATATGGGCTAAATCCAGTTACAACATGAATAATAAGTCAGCTTCCGGAGCACATGTTCAGCCTAAAATCTCATCAGTATAAATATAAGAATATTATATATATATATATATATATATATATATATATAAATAAAATATTTCCTCTAGAACCATCACAGGACTATTAGCAAACTTCTTCGAACGAAACAGTATGAGAAGTGCATGCTTTTACTCAGTTATCATCATGAAATACTATGTACTATACAACTATATAGTTGTACTATACTATATACTATACAAATATAGTTATACTATATTTAGTATATACAACTATGATCACAAGAATTGGTAACAAGGTTCCAATCATATAAATAAGTAAATACTATTTCTCTATAAAAATGTGCTTTCCTTTTTAAGACAATTACCCATGTTCTTAACAAGACTCTCTAACAAACTGTATGACAAATGGATGCTTTCACTCAGTTATTATTGTAAATTACTGTATATAACTATGATCACCATATTCGTGTTAACAAAGTTTTAATCACTATAATTATAAAAACTCCAGTATATATTATATATATGATCGTTTATAATTCGGAAATTGTTGCGTGTGGAGGTCGAGGTTTAAATAAGAAATGGAAGTTTTTCACCTGCAGTTGAGAAATGGCTGCCAGTTGAATCCTGTGATGATGATGATGATGATGATGTTAAGCAGAGTTGTTACTGGTTCATCTGTTCCAGGCGGGTATTCCTCCAATTCTGGGTACTCCTCCGCGTCCGACGGCGATGGGGAGCGTTCTGGAGCATTGCTCGGCCAATGGTGGAAGCTGACATTTTCACCATCTGTTCATCCCGATTCCCTTGACGGGTCGGGGACCTAGAACAATTTTCATTTGCAGTGAGCCGTCACAAAAGCAAGACCAATTGTCTTTAGACTCGACCAGACACCACACACGCACATCATCCAATTATGTTCACACTAGCTTTGATATTACGATCACAGTTGGCAATACATGTGTTAATATTTTTAAATTACGTCCCCAAAAATGTAACAATCTCTTGCTGACTCTATTTGCACATATCTTTAGAACAATTCTATTTGTACAATAAATCATTAGGTTGCACGTTAACATTTAAATTTTACATTCAACTTTTCTTAAATACAATTTACCACGTGGCTTGAGTTACGTTCACAAAATTTGATAATTTCTTGTTGATTCCATTCGTGGATATCTTTAGTACAATTCTGTTTGTACAATAAATCATTAATTTACACATTTACATTTTTTTACATTTAACTTTTTTTAAGCACAATCTGCCACGTGGTCTGTGTTACCGGAAGCAACAAGTTGTGGAACACACGAACACAGAGCAATCACCCCGCATCAAGATTATTCAATTCATTTAACACACATAGTCCTTTATTAAATACTAGCAAAAGGGTGACGAACACTTACCTGAGACAATTTATAAATTTACGCTGCCATAGCAGTAGAACACTTCGAACAATTAGTAGAACAATTCGCCGCCGGACCACTAGTGCTCGGTTGGAAGCCCAAAGTTGAAATGAGAATGAAACAGCGTTTCAATATACCACGTTGGAAAAGTTACGGAATCAGCTGATCAGCGTCGATAGGATTTCGTCGGCGGAGAGCCACCGCAGTACGTCACGGCTCACAGTCGCCGCGCTCTAATCAAGACGACATATCGCTCTGTCAGCGACACACAGCCGGCGCGAAATATGGACAGACAATTTACGTTTAAAACTCGCGTCGGCACACAACGTCTAGCTAGCAGGGATGTAAATACTCCCATTGGAAAGAGCGAGAAGTGTTGAAGTAGAGCATGTATAAGTTTGAAGCTGGTTCGACTATCTGTTAAGTAATGGCGACCATTATAAGAAAGGACGATCGCGTAATTGTTTTGACGCTTCTAACACTGACAGTGCATGGAGTCGTCCGCATTATGGCAGTGATATTAATAGATTAACGGTTTTATTATTTTGTAAATACTGCACATTGTTTCATGTGCGTAACTTGGGGGCTATCTTTGGGGGGGGGGCAGGGTAAATCTTCATAAATTCAAGTGTGTAGTGAGACCGTCTATATAATAAAATTAATAAAATATGTACAAAATTAGAAAGTTTAGTAATAATTCTTAGTTAGTAAACGAGAGATAATTTCATTTTTTAATGACCAACAAACCTTTCTTCATAAGTTGTACTTCCAGTTATGTTTACCTAGAACAAATATATTGTAGGCCTATAAACATAAACAATTTCAGTTCTTCCAATTCTTATACCCAGTTTTCGTAAACGCATCCTCTCCCTTAGGCACACTGTCACAAAATGCTCGGCAGTAGTAGCAGTAGGCCGAATCAGTCACAACACAAAGAAATTTTCAAATTGCCAGTCAGACAATTTTCAAAGAAATTTTGGTGTATATAAACGGAATTGGCAATTAATTGAGTAATTATGTGTGCCGTGCCATTTATATTGAGCGTAATTATGCTAATTATGAGTAATTATCCAATTATGAATTAGTAAATTGTGTCTCATTAACTTCGTGTACTAATTGTAAATATTCAAACAGAGTTATAATTGACGTTAATGTTAATACACATATAAAAGTAGTTTATATTTGTCAGATTAGACTCAACACAGTTGTTAAATCAATAAGATTGTAGGAGTCTGTTAATCGGACATCTCAATGGTCGATTTTGTTGTGTCCATTGATACTTAGCATAACTTTTGAGACTCCTTATGAAATGCTTAGAATGAGATAAATTAATAATCAAGGTTAAATTGCAATAATGAACGCAAGATTAAATATAAAATAATTACTTATTTATTATACTGTTAGTTAAGTAAGTTGCTATATCCTGCAAATACATAATAAACAAACACATAATAACAAAATATAATAATATTCGTACGTTGTTTCCTGAAAACTCAAACAAATGATACATTCAAATACAACGCAATGATATACATATACAAACAAAACAATCAAATATATTTTATCCCTATCTAAATGCGTTCATTATGCTCAGATGATGAATTACTTTAATATTACTTTATAAGATTTATGATTTATATAATGTTATATAATCTCTCGGGGAAGCTCTTTGAAAAGATGAGACAGTGCAGTAGTATATTTATCACTAAGATTTAATGGACATAAAAGCTTATTTTGTGAAAGTGTTTATCCAACATTCCATCGGCGTAAGATGACATCTGCTGGAGGACTCGTCGCGCATCCTAATCACTGTTATGAAGAGCACATCACTTCACTTCACTAAATTTTCACTCTCGTTATGTGTATGGTGTTGTTGTACTCCCGCTGGTGTCGAGTGTTTGGAGTTCAAATATTAAGATGTTAATATCGTCATTAAGAGGAATTACTCTTAGAGTTTGCCGTGTGCGTGTTCATGATTAACTGTTCCATCTATCTGGATGTAGTGTATTCTATGTGCGTAATTGTGTTCGGTATAAATGTTCAACATAGCGAATCATTATGATGTAGTGGTGTTTGAATTGTCACTCACTGTTGTACTTTAGAATGTTAGTCACTTGTGTTGTTATATTGCGTGTCGGCCGTCGTTTTAAGACACGTACGCACTGATATTTAATGATAGTTATGTTTGTACGCACTGTAGTTTATTAGAACACATACAATTGTCGGACAGACTTTTGTGTAATTGAGATCTAAGTTCACTTACGATTGCGACATGGTTAAGAGTTCACCGAGTTATAAGTTCGGTAAATCGCGCAAACTATTTCAATCACTAACTGTATTACCGCTCCGACTATAACCAACCGTCTTACTGTCGTATTAACTTACTGACTTATTAACTTCTGACCGATTGACTTGTAGACTTCTGACTGCCGCTCCGCGTCCTCGCAAAACAGTTTTATTAAAACATACTACCCATAAGGCCAAATTCTAGATTTCCACGCCCTTTTGGATTTGTGATAGGTTCTTTAAATTCTTATTACTCTGCAGATCTCGTCATCTGTTTCCCGATTCGTCGTTCGAACCCTTCTTACTCTCTCCACGAGTTCTTTTAGAAGATGCTTAACGCTGGTTGGTCATCGTCATCCCCGGAGTATTCCATGCGACGAGCGTGGTACAGATTCTTAGAAACTAGAGCAATTCCTTCGCCTGTCTGTCAACCTTTGTTTCGACTTTGTCGGGGTTCTGACTTTAGCTTTTGTTAACAGACTGCAGAGTCCTGGTCAATTGTTCAAGTTACTTGTTGTTCGTTCCGCCGATTATCAACCCTTCGCTGGAGTCGTCCCTAGTCGAATCCCACGCTTTCTAGCTGTAAATTTCAGTTAGCTGTCATGGGTTTGTTTTCATGCTGGACAGGGTGTACTTGCAGTATTCACTAAGTTTACGTTCTATTGTTTATATGTTTGTTGAGATTTCTCTGTACTCCTTTGTAGCTGGGTAAAGCCTTTCATATTTGTGCTCGTTACAACTCACCCCCACAGCAGGCGTTCCATTTCATTTCTGCGTAACTCGGCAGCTGGACTAAGTCTTTGTTTCGTTCGCTAGGTGCTGTAAATTGTAACAAACTGCGAGCTGTCAACGACGTTCCTTAAATTCTTATTGTGTCGTGTACACAGACGTTTTTTCCTTGTCTTCGCACTGGCGTCGGGTCTCACGTGTCCCTAATTCGTCATTATTTACAACCTGGGCTTGTGTCCGTCAACTCGAGTGTGGGAACGTGCCACTTGATCGAGAAATTAAAATTTTTAAAATTTCGATCACTATATTGTCCCCAAATTGGATTGGATGTTGGATTACAGGAGACATCTGATCCAATTTCTGCGCTCTGTCCCAGTCGTGGACGTCTGCTTTGGAATGGACATGGTTGAATGACATACATCTCATATAGCAATTAATAGTAATTCCCTATCTTGGCGTCTTATATGGTCATATGAATTTATTGCCGCCCATCTGAGTGAAATGAACGCATTTTCTACATTCTATCCGTTTATATGCGGATTATACGATATGATTTTATGTAAACAATTGAACTAAGACACATACATCTGCCCATTTGACAGTTTGTTTTGTCATCGTCTACATTCTTTCGTTCTCTTATATAACAATAGATTAGCTGCAGATTAGCTAACAATTAGATTAATCGATCATATGTCGATGAATCATATAGCAATAAATTATTTTTAAACTTGTTATTAGTATCTCAAGACAATCTTTGCTACAAACAAATATATACATAGGATTAACTTGTGACATATTACAGTATATACGATTACATTAATAAATGAAATATACATATTAATTAAACAATTGAGGATTCATCATACTTCATGATGTATACCTAAACGCTTACTCCTAAAGTTATAAAACGATTGTTCATCTTTGAATTATTAATTACATAAACAAATTACTTGAATCTCTACATTTTAACACGTTATTATTATTCACAATTATTAATGTCTTTAGTGTCCTGTATCATAGTATCATAATGTCCTTTTGACACATGGTACACGTTATCAAATCACTTTACACATATTGATGTTTAAATGCCCAACTAACATAGTGAATAACGAATACATGATGATCATAAACACGATTAGTATTGAAATATGAACTAAACACAGTATGGTGAAATGTACATCATTATTTGGTTAGCTGGACTGGCCGCGCGAGCAAATTACCTAACTTACGTATTCTGCTTTGCAGTATCTAGCAGCCGGAGTCGTTGCTACCATCTCGTGTCATCCGTACTTCTTCCGCCGGTTCATGATACGCTTTAATTTGCCGTATGTTAAATCTCCCTCTCATCTTTCCGCTATCGCACTCCACGAGCTCATATGTGGCCTCGCCGATGATGCGGTTGATCTTATACGGTCCTGAGAATAGTTCGAAAAACTTGTCAATTCTCCTCAACGTAGCGTCTGATTGGTGGTATGTTCTCACCAATACCTTGTCGCCAATTGAAAACTTTATTTTCTTTCTCTCGTTGCAGCGTTTCGCGTGCTGCTTCTCCCTCTTCTCCTTGATCTTCACAAATATGTTATTTTCGCGCTTCCCTTCACTGCTAATGATCCCCTTGTCCAAGCATTGCTCCCATGGTCGTGTAGGTCTCGTGCCGAGGTGTGCTTCATGAGGGGTAATTTCGATTGTCTCGTGGTACACCTCGTTCAGACACGCTTCAATTGTTTTTATGTATTGGGACCATTTAGTGTGTCGGTCACTTACGAAAATGCGGAACAAGTTCCCAAGTTGCCGGTTAATCCTCTCGGCAAGATTAGTACATGGGTTACGTATTGCGGTAAACTTCGGTTGGATGTTCAACTCCTTTAAACCGTCGACCCATTTTCTGGAGGTGAACTGTGTCCCGTTGTCCGTCAAAATGGCCCTTGGACGTCCGAATTGTTCGCAATACGTTTTTATTCTCCGCAACGTCGTAGTGGTTGTTGCTCTTCGAAGGGTGAATAATTTGACGTATTTTGTGAAATTATCCACTATGACTAGTAAATATTTGACACCACCCGTTCCTGTCGGTAGGGGTCCATAATAGTCTGCGCTTACCAGATCTCCTTTGGCTGTTGGTATCACAGCACGTGTGCCACCAAATAACTCTTTGTTGTTGGTGTCTTTGCACTTTTGGCAAACGTCACATGTTTGTATATAAGTTTTGACCTTCTTTAACATCCGGTCGAATGTGAAATGTTCCTGGAGCATTTTCATACATTTCTTTGTTCCTAAATGTCCGAACATTTGGTGGATTTCAGCGATTATGTCCCCAGATATGTTGCTAGGAACATATAGCTTCCATTCATTCCGCTGCCGTCTATATAATTTGTCATTAACATATTGATAAAATTTATTTAACTTTGGGTCTATATTTCCCTCCTTAATTTTATTAATGATTGTTTTGAGCTTATCATCGTCTATTTGGTGCTTTCATATATTTTGGATTAATTTCCGCACTTCAAGTTTCATTTTAACGGTGAAGTGATTGACTAAATACTCATGCGTGTTGTCGTGAATTTCATCTAATTTCGTATCGTGTGGGTACCTGCTTAAGATGTCGGCTACGATGTTATCCTTGCCCTTGCAATGGATTATGTCGAACTTATATTCTTGCACTGCGAGAATCGATCGCGTAATCCGTGAATTATTCAAGTGGCATTTGTTTAGGAATGTCAACGCCTTGTTTCAGTGATTATCGTCAATGGTTGTCCGAGAACATAATGCGGAATTTTTCTAAGCATCTGACGATACTTAAGAGCTCCTTTTCTGTAGTGTAGTAGTTCCGCTCAGCACCCTTGAATGTTTTACTAGTGAAGGCAATTACGCCAATCACCCCTTCTTCATCGAGCTGGTAAAGTTGTCCTCCGAATGCGTAATCACTAGCATCACATTGTATGTAATACCTCTGGTCTGGGCGCGGAAATCTTAAAACTACAGCGTCCACAAATAGGTTCTTGACTCTGACAAAGCAATCGTCTAATTCAGCCGTCCATATAAACTTGTGATCTTTCTTCAATAATTCATGGAGGGGTTGCGTGGTCTCCGCATATTTACTTGTGAAGCGGTTATAGAAATTAGTGAGGCCTAAGAAACCTTTTAACTGTTTCTGATTCTTGGGCTTCGGGAAATCCATAATAGCTTTCACTTTCTCTTCCGTAGCCTGGATGCCGCGTGTTGTCAGTTGGTATCCAAGATACGATATTTCTTTTCTGAAGAACTGCGACTTATTTAGGTTGACGGTCAAGTTTGTTTCGTTAAGATTGTTTAACAATGCTTCTAAATGTGCTAAGTGCGTCTGAACATCGTCAGAATAACATAGGCAATCGTCAACGTATATTAGTGTGTTTCCTTGACATTTTCATCTAAAACTGTATCCAATCCGCGTGTTAGTGCCGCTGAACTGGTACTAAGGCCGAATGGTGTGACGGTGAATTGGTAGCACCTTCCCTCATACATGAACGCGGTATATTTTCTGCACTCTTCTTTCAATGGCACTTGCCAAAAGCTGCTGGACAAATCGACTGTAGATAGATAGCGCATCTCACTACATCTTGCCAAAATCTCGTTGATTGGGGAAACGCCTTCATAATCGGGAATCGTAACGCCGTTTATCTTTCTTGCGTCCAGGCATAAACGGACCCTTCCATCTCTTTTGATGACTGTGACGAGTGGATTTATGAACGGGCTCGTGCATCGTTCAATCACTCCGTACCGCAGGATCCTATCAATCTCGTCCTTTACTTTTTCTTTATATGCAAGTGGTACAGGCCAACCCCGTTGAAAGTAGGGCGTCCTGTCCGTAACTTGAAACTCGTGCTCGTATCCTTCTATCCTCCCCGGGCATTCCCTAAACACTCTTCTATTCTTAATAAGTATTTCCCTCAATCTTTCCAATATTTCTTCGTCTTGACAATCCATGCTTGCTATCTTCTCGTCGATGTTCCTCAAGATTTCTTCTTCTTCTTCATTATTCAGTAATTCCATGTTCATGATGGGTACGGCGTGCACCTCCTCATCAGCTGCATTCATTAATTCTATTTTCTTATTACCGATGTCGATGCGACATCCCACCTCCTGTAAAAAACTTATCCCTAATATACATTGTTTAATAAGGTCAGGTATAACTAAAAAAACACATTCATTCTTGATCCCGTCAATTTCAATGTCGCACAGTATTTGTTTTCTGATTAGTTTGGACTTATTCCCAACAGCACTAATGATTAGAGAATTCGTCATGGGTAAAATTTCATATGGTTCAATGTCCCTTTTATTTGCGTTGAACCACTCTTCTGATAACCCGTTAATAACAGAGCCGGTGTCGATAAGTGCCAAAACCTTAATGTTATTGTTAAATTTAATGAGTACTTCGGGGCATTTTAATATTTGTTTGTTAATGTCCTCGTCGTGTTCATGTAGCAGGTCATCCCTCAGGTCTGGTAATAAAATGCTGACATTATTCGTGAGGTTGTTTTTGTTGTCAAAAACTATGTCGTTCGCTGTGCAGGGGTGTTTTTTTTTTGCTATTCTGGTCATTATTCGACCTTGAGTTATTGTCGTCGGTAGCCTGGCTCGTGCTTGGCTTAGAGTTAATGAACTCAACACTATTCACCCCTCCGTATTGTTTACCTTCATAACGGTTACCGCCGTGTGGCCTTCCCTGCCAAACTTGTTTTCTGTCACCCTCGTTTTTGTTTACAAAGTTCCCACTGGGTCGTTCGCTAGTTCCGGTTTCCCTTTCGTTTGTTGACCGGTATTGCGCCCGCCTGTTGCCTGTACTGTTTGACTGAATACTTGTATACTCAGTGATCAAGGCTTCAAAATTAGGTATTGTGACGATCCCGCGTGTGATAACGGCGATCTGCAAATCCCTCCCAAAGTGCCTGGAGATTTTCCTTATCAGTTGGCGGTCGGTCAATGCGGGAGTTAATTGTCGGCTTTCTAAAACGATTCGTTCAATATATTGGATAGCCGTAACCGGTCCGTGCCATTCAAATTTTCCGTACTCGAGGTTGTCACGAATAATGTCCTGTCGCTCCAACCCCCAATACTTTAACGTGAACGCCTCCTTGAACTCTTCGAAGGTGTTTATTTGGTCCCGGATTACGCGCCATCATATACTCGCGTCCTTCTCTAAGTGCTTACCGATCCATTTGATGTCACTGTTTGGGTAATACATTTCTTGGAACTCCGACAATTCTTTCAGGAACTCCATCGGGAATCTGTCGGTTCCGTCATACTTCAGCTCCACCTGTACTTGTCCGTTGACTGTCCTGTTAGGCCCAGACTCCCCATCGGTGATCTGTCGCCGCAGTCTCTCTACTTGACACCTTAGTTCTTGAATGTGGGTTGTCTTCTCTTTGACGTTTTCGTCAAGTTTCTGTTCGGTCGTCTTTTGTCGGCCGTCTACTTCATCGATTTTTTGTTGCAGTGTGTTGTTGGCTTCACCTATTTCTTGTTGCTGCTGTCGAAGTGTGTGATATATTTCGGTCTTCAGTTCTTCCTGTTTCTTCTGATTATTATTGATATGTAGTTCTAACTTATTGTGAACCTTCTTTATACTGGATTGTGTGTTCTGTGCAAGGTTCTTGACTTCTTGGCGGTCCGATTCTCGGGTTTCCCTCACTTCTTCAAACCTCTTAGTGGTGTCATCTTTTAGTTCTTTTGTAGCGTCCTCCTGTTTCTTCAGTACTTCACTTATCTTGTCGTCACAACTGGTCTTGTAGTCACGCATTTCCGATCGTATGAGCGCGAGCTGTTCGGCCATCTGTCGCTTGACATCTTCTTTATGATTATTAAAATTTTCGTTAATTTTATCGAATTTCTGATTGAGTTCTTCCTTAATTACTTTCTTCTGCTGCTCGAACTTCTCGTTCTGTTCCCTCTTGTTTTCTTCTAATTTTTCGTCCTGTTTATCGAATCTCTTGCTCATGAAGTCCATCAACGATTGTAATGTGACTTCTCCTTGTTGTTGGGACTCCTGTGGTTGCTGTGACTCCTGTCCCCGCGCTCTGACCTCTGACGTCTCCTCAGTCATATTTGGTTCGACCGATGAGTTTTCTTCGCCGTTGTCGGGTGCGCCTAACTGGTTGTTAACGTCAAAGTCCATGCTGTCTGAACTTCCGCTAGCCATTTTAGCTTTGCTTCGCGTTATCATCCAGTTACCAGTCAAGCTAACCTTACACGCTAATTATCTTATGTATTATATTATTTAATTAATCTAGATACTACTGCCTGCTCTCTTTTGCCATGCGATGGGCGCCATTTACATTTGGTGTATATAAACGGAATTGGCAATTAATTGAGTAATTATGTGTGCCGTGCCATTTATATTGAGCGTAATTATGCTAATTATGAGTAATTATCCAATTATGAATTAGTAAATTGTGTCTCATTAACTTCGTGTACTAATTGTAAATATTCAAACAGAGTTATAATTGACGTTAATGTTAATACACATATAAAAGTAGTTTATATTTGTCAGATTAGACTCAACACAGTTGTTAAATCAATAAGATTGTATGAGTCTGTTAATCGGACATCTCAATGGTCGATTTTGTTGTGTCCATTGATACTTAGCATAACTTTTGAGACTCCTTATGAAATGCTTAGAATGAGATAAATTAATAATCAAGGTTAAATTGCAATAATGAACGCAAGATTAAATATAAAATAATTACTTATTTATTATACTGTTAGTTAAGTAAGTTGCTATATCCTGCAAATACATAATAAACAAACACATAATAACAAAATATAATAATATTCGTACGTTGTTTCCTGAAAACTCAAACAAATGGTACATTCAAATACAACGCAATGATATACATATACAAACAAAACAATCAAATATATTTTATCCCTATCTAAATGCGTTCATTATGCTCAGATGATGAATTACTTTAATATTACTTTATAAGATTTATGATTTATATAATTTTATATAATCTCTCGGGGAAGCTCTTTGAAAAGATGAGACAGTGCAGTAGTATATTTATCACTAAGATTTAATGGA
This sequence comes from Magicicada septendecula, assembly GCA_034769895.1. Taxonomy (NCBI): domain Eukaryota; kingdom Metazoa; phylum Arthropoda; class Insecta; order Hemiptera; family Cicadidae; genus Magicicada; species Magicicada septendecula. The sequence continues at coordinate 235,702,962 of CM068376.1, forward strand.
CATAAAAGCTTATTTTGTGAAAGTGTTTATCCAACATTCCATCGGCGTAAGATGACATCTGCTGGAGGACTCGTCGCGCATCCTAATCACTGTTATGAAGAGCACATCACTTCACTTCACTAAATTTTCACTCTCGTTATGTGTATGGTGTTGTTGTACTCCCGCTGGTGTCGAGTGTTTGGAGTTCAAATATTAAGATGTTAATATCGTCATTAAGATGAATTACTCTTAGAGTTTGCCGTGTGCGTGTTCATGATTAACTGTTCCATCTATCTGGATGTAGTGTATTCTATGTGCGTAATTGTGTTCGGTATAAATGTTCAACATAGCGAATCATTATGATGTAGTGGTGTTTGAATTGTCACTCACTGTTGTACTTTAGAATGTTAGTCACTTGTGTTGTTATATTGCGTGTCGGCCGTCGTTTTAAGACACGTACGCACTGATATTTAATGATAGTTATGTTTGTACGCACTGTAGTTTATTAGAACACATACAATTGTCGGACAGACTTTTGTGTAATTGAGATCTAAGTTCACTTACGATTGCGACATGGTTAAGAGTTCACCGAGTTATAAGTTCGGTAAATCGCGCAAACTATTTCAATCACTAACTGTATTACCGCTCCGACTATAACCAACCGTCTTACTGTCGTATTAACTTACTGACTTATTAACTTCTGACCGATTGACTTGTAGACTTCTGACTGCCGCTCCGCGTCCTCGCAAAACAGTTTTATTAAAACATACTACCCATAAGGCCAAATTCTAGATTTCCACGCCCTTTTGGATTTGTGATAGGTTCTTTAAATTCTTATTACTCTGCAGATCTCGTCATCTGTTTCCCGATTCGTCGTTCGAACCCTTCTTACTCTCTCCACGAGTTCTTTTAGAAGATGCTTAACGCTGATTGGTCGTCGTCATCCCCGGAGTATTCCATGCGACGAGCGTGGTACAGATTCTTAGAAACTAGAGCAATTCCTTCGCCTGTCTGTCAACCTTTGTTTCGACTTTGTCGGGGTTCTGACTTTAGCTTTTGTTAACAGACTGCAGAGTCCTGGTCAATTGTTCAAGTTACTTGTTGTTCGTTCCGCCGATTATCAACCCTTCGCTGGAGTCGTCCCTAGTCGAATCCCACGCTTTCTAGCTGAAAATTTCAGTTAGCTGTCATGGGTTTGTTTTCATGCTGGGCAGGGTGTACTTGCAGTATTCACTAAGTTTACGTTCTATTGTTTATATGTTTGTTGAGATTTCTCTGTACTCCTTTGTAGCTGGGTAAAGCCTTTCATATTTGTGCTCGTTACAACTCACTCCCACAGCAGGCGTTCCATTTCATTTCTGCGTAACTCGGCAACTGGACTAAGTCTTTGTTTCGTTCGCTAGGTGCTGTAAATTGTAACAAACTGCGAGCTGTTAACGACGTTCCTTAAATTCTTATTGTGTCGTGTACACAGACGTTTTTTCCTTGTCTTCGCACTGGCGTCGGGTCTGACGTGTCCCTAATTCGTCATTATTTACGACCTGGGCTTGTGTCCGTCAACTCGAGTGTGGGAATGTGCCACTTGATCGAGAAATTAAAATTTTTAAAATTTCGATCACTATAAAATTAAGCCGTGTTACGCCTTTGCGTTTCTTATCTCCTATTTCCCAGCACTTATCAACACAAAAAACCAAAACAATCACAACAATAACGAATTAAGAAAGAGACAAGCGATGTGTACTTTAACGGACTACGTACACGACCGAGTAACCGACCGCACTTGTATCGGTAATCATTAACAAATAACAGTTCCAAACGACCGTCTTTAAGATTCGTGAACAAAGCCATCGACGTCTTGCGGTGTTCCAAAACAAGTCTTTGTTTGTGTAAGAGGCACGCATTGTATTCCAGTTAATTAGGTCTCTAGCATTTGTTTTTTTCGAACATAAATATTATTTTGACGTATATCATTCAAATCTGTCAAACATTCCCCTTACAAGTTTCTTCGAAAGAAATAAGAATAATAAATTTATGGCAACTAGTCGTCTAATAACAGTACAGACGTTGATAAATAGTGCTTACTGTGCTCGCAACATAGAAATTGTCTCCTGTTTGACTATTTGTTAGTTTTTATTTATAAACAACTGGAAACAAAATTTTATAGTGCTCAGAACATTGGGGGGGGGGCAAGTGCCCCCTTGCCCTTCCCAAGTTACGCCTATGCATTGTTTTAAGAGTAATGTAAGTTGTTCCGTCATTTCTAAAACTGAAAATATTACGCTCTAGCTCGTCAAGTACTGCCAGAAGTATCCGTCCTGCCGGAAGGACAGTTTGGTAAGTGTCATAAGGGAATTACATCCTGTTGGAAGGACGCAACTCTGTACGGTGTACTCCAGGAAGGTTATACACTCTTAACATTACACCATCGTCACCAGTTTTACCGCCTTGTGACTGGTTGTCAGTCAACAAACTTTTCCTTCCTCATTATTGTATCTTCAGTTTTTCAACCAGTTTTAACGATGTCATTGATAGTTGATCAACTATCAGTTGCTTTGCATCCGACAAGGCGTTTCGGTGTCTTCACCATTTACAAGTCCTAACCGACCTTCAGGCACTGAGAACAAACGATCCTACAATGCACTCGGGTCCTACAATTATCATTGACAATGTTGAAATAATAGGTACTGGTATATTAACATGTTTATGACCAGGTTAAGGCAGATGATGAGTGTAGAATAAGAAATAACCAGGAGGTAGATGAGCTATTGAAGCACGAGGACATTGTAAGATTCTTAAAGGCTCGACGAATACAGTGGCTAGGTTGTCTAGCGAGGATGAATGATCAACGTACGCCAAGAAAAATCCTGAGGGCACAGGTGTGTAAAAGCAGAAAGAGGGGTCGACCCAGTATAAGATGATGTGCTGGAAGATCTTAGAAGAATGGATGTGAGGTATTACGCTGAGATGGCAACGGACGCCAGGGCTCACGTTGTGATGTAGTGCTAAAGAAGAAGAAGATTCTCGAATTAATTTCTGTCTTCTTGTTTCCTCGGAATCCGGAATAGTGTACCGTGTGACAACGTGTGATCTCGGACGTGTCATTGTCGCTGTTGGCCTTGTGGTTTCCACTTATGTAACCGGTTTCGCACCTGTCGCGACGATCAGTCGTAAGCGGATTGATTAGTGTGCCAAATTTATCCCAGTTAACACGGAACTGTAGATCATTCTCAGAGGTAATGGTCAGGTAAGGCATAATTTGTTTATACAGTAATCACGCACGTTATATTATGTTGCACTTGCTTGTTGGCCGATCTACCTCGCACCCACGGCGGTCTGCATTCTGATCGATTCCACGTCCTCCTCGATGTACGAAAATCTTGGGTTGTTACTGCTATTCTGTTATGATTAGGTGGATTCTGATCAATTCCACGACCGGACCCACGCACTCCTCGATATACGAGAATCTGGTGTTGCAGCTGGTATTCTGTTTTTTCATATTCGGTACAAATGTTGACATGTTTTATACTGTTTAATGTTCCCATTTAATCACTTGAGAATTCTAGTTCTTGTGTAATCTTTCGTTTATTTGTACTGCGGTAACCTCCGGCACGATATTTCTCACCAATTTCACTTCGACAGCCGAAAGTTTGTTTCTTTTACAAGGTGTCCACGTTCATCACCGCCAAAGAATAGCGAGAATATTTGTTTAGTGAAATTTTACGTGGGTTAATCTAGTCATGTATTAGCAGACGCATTTTATAAAATCATTAAAAAAACTGGTGTCGCCTATGGTATGACTTAAGGCTGGACTTTCTGGGCCCAGACGCTGTTAAAAATTATTGTTACATGGAATGCTACTTTAATGGTCGCAGGAAATCCAAACCAGAGGCAGTGGAAGACTCGCAGTTTTGCTGTTATTCACATTAAACCAATTTACACTTAATCCAACAATTCTGACTCAGAATATAATATTGTAGTACCGTACCCACTATTCACGATTAACGTTTTTGTGTAGGTTACTAATTCAAAGTCAGTAACAATAATCACTTTATACACCGTCGCACAGTTCACACTGTTGCTACCTTACGGTATACCCTACTTCGCTGTCAACAGTATATCAGGCTTGACTACGCGAGTGTGTGTGTGCTACCATCCCTGTTTCTAAACTACAATATGGTAGTCTACAGGCCACGTTTTCAATTTGTGCTAATTCTTTTCTGTCTAGTGCATTCTGTTGTTTATTTGTTTCCTTTTTTCATCGCCATGACACTACTGGAAAGGGAGGTAACTGTGGTAGATTTTTTTCTCATCATTGCCGTGTTAATTAATTAACATTAATTAACAATTTTTATTTAAATCCGAGTATATACGAACTATAAGAATGGATTATTAACAACTACATGAACATAGTAGTACAGAAAGATAGTGATGAATGAATAGACTGCGGTAGATTAGATTTTGATGGAGTAATTAAAGATGTTGCTAGTGGAAAGGTTAGGTTAGGTTAGGAACGTTTCTGGACATGAACAAAAAGCAGAATGACTCGTATCATATTAGGGCTGACCGAGTTTTAAACTACGAACTGTCTAACAAGTGTCATTCAGGATTCAACAGTAAATAATTAGGATTGATTAGGAACGTGATAATTACTTTGTTAAAACTGTAAATGGAAACTTTATAACTAAAACGTTGTAATATAATAAGCACATTTTAAATCCAATATGAAAAGTAGTCAACACACCCACAAAATGTCTTGACTAACATTTGGGAGAAGACACTTTTCACATTTTTATTCGATTTATACCAAAGTTCTGCCCATTTACTCGATGAAATCATTTTCCTTGAATCATCAGAGAAACGACAGAAACTTATAAAAATAAGAATAACTGTAATGAAAGTTGCAAATAAATGAATAAAATGGCTGCAGGATGACAGTAGTTGATACTCGATTACGAATAACTCAGTTCTTATAATTCTGTATTATTATCAGTCGTATTTACAGTTAAATGTAATACTGATATATGTAATTATCATCATCATCATCATTGGCTCGACAGCCCTTTGTGGGCTCTGGCCTTCTTCAGGAGATTTCGCCATTCTTCTCTATCCATAGGCATATTATTTCAGTTACTAATATATGTAATATATGTAATCATTATGTATAAATTAATGATGTGTGCTACGGTTATAGGGGAGAGGTCAGACTTACGGTTCGGTAACAGTTCAGAATGTGAATGTGAACTCGTAGAACGGGCGAAATTGTTTTGTACAATAAAAGTTAATTTAATCTACCAAAATACGAAAACATCAAAACAGTTTTAAAGACGCTAAAAATAACGCTGCCTAATACGGTGTTATTCTCAGTAGCCACCTATGCTTTTGGAACGCAGTGGTACCCGAAGGCCAATGGCGCACCCCCCCTAGTTTCAGCTTCAGCCTATGCTATGCAAATGTAATTCATAATAACTGTTATAACCGAAAGACTGAAAATATTTATTTGTTCATTAAAAAAAAACTACGTTATATTTATAATCAAAATCAATAAACTAAAATTAATTCTTTATTAGAATTTATTAAGAGCCGTATGAAACAATTTGATGTACTTTGAAAATAAAAACTCTGACCATTTTGTTTCACCTTTCATTGACAAATTTTATGTTTTTATACAATTGGTAATATTTTATTTTGAAACTTTTATTTTTAAATATTTTATAAACATTCTTTTAATTATGTTTAACGGAAATAAGAAAAAAATAAATACAAATACAAATTTATTTTTATTTTAACATATAATTATGTATTGAATTTCTGTTTAAAACCGTTGCGGAAAGGAGAGGCAGGTTTGTGGGTCACCAAACTGGTTCGAGGCAGTGGTTGATAGGCGTAGTGGGTGGAGAACGCCCAGACAGGAGTATATTGGTGAAGTAAAAGGAGAAAGAAAGTATATAGAGATTAAGAGACTCTTCGGAAGGGAAGAAATTGGGGTGAGGCGAAGAAGAAGAGATGTAGGCCTACCGAATAGCACTACCGGGAGCGAATACAATTGCTCTGACTGAAACAAGCCCTTCGAATTTATGTTTAAATGTGGAACAAATAAAACATATCTATTTTACTTAATCGGCTAAGAATCATTTGCATGCTGAAAGGACCTGAAATTTAACAGGTTTTCTCTTATAATGGAAATGGCAAATTTGTTAATGTTTTCCTTATTTTGAAGTCGCTTGAGGATTCTTTCACACGACGGAAGCATCAACGGAGAGCTAGTTGATGCTGCTTCTCAGACTGTTCTTGATCAGTCTTAAATGGTTCATTGTCCTTTCTGCATAGCAGCTTGTCACGGGAAGAGATAACAGAGGAAATGAAAGTTTGAATTAGGCTTGCATTTGGATAAATATGTTTTTGAGTTTTTCAGAACACAATTTTGTTTGTTTTAAACCTTTGTTGCATCTAAAATCCCCCCCCCCCCCAAACTCCATAATACCGTAAAGTTTCCCACCAAATACTGATGGTGCCATGATCTTACCTGTTGGAATGGGCAGATAGCAAAAGAACCGAAGACGTCAAGTTACGCGTGTACGATACACGTTCTTGTAATAAAAGTCATAATATAATGTAAACGGTCTAAAATTGTTTTAGCAATGAGCGTACCGGAAGTAAACAATGGGATATTCACTACACGAAGCAATACAGTTAGGCCAGGGTAGAACAACACGCTTAGATGCTAAAGTATATAGGGAGACCGCTGAATCTTCATGAACGTAAATGAAGAGAGAATAAAGAAGCTAGGTTAAAACAGTCTTTCACAGTAATTCGGCAAGCGTGGGATAGCGATTGCTTTCGTGTACCAAATAACTTAGTACAGTTTTCCTTGTCGCGACCTTGCTTCAGTCGACATTGAATTGTGTGTAACAGTACAACTCTATACTGAGCGTATGTTTACTCAGTTACTGGAGGCAGTTTTTAGATAATTATACGTAAAGACTTTGATGTTTCGAAATTGCCTTGTGCAGCGCGATGGTCTACAAATTCGTGTTTCTAGTAGGCAAGCTAGTCGTGTATGGGCGTGTTATGTGACACGCATGATTCTTCGTCTCCCAAAGTGGCTTAAATAGTACTGTTGTACCGTGTATAATAATTCTGTGCCTTGAAACTTTTTCGAATTCAGTGACTGAAATTTTTTGATTAATTTTCTAAACCTACACGTTATTACTTCCATGTTCCATAAGGAAATGGAAGTATGGTGATGGCGAAAAAAATCTTTTTCGAGATAAGGGCTGATTCTGATTGTACTACTCTCAGAACATGAAGAAAAGTCATTTTTCGAAAAGTGTGTGTGTCTATGTGTGTGTAGAATTTTTTCTATGGCGAACGATAACTGCCGCAAATTAAAACAGAATCAAATAATTTTTTGCATACTTGCCTGAATTATAGAGGACTCAAAGCTTGTTGATTTTGATAAAGATCGGTTAAGGGGAAGGAGTAGTTTGCCTGCAACATTTTATGTTTTAACAAGAATAATTTTTTTATGATTAACTATAACTGCCGTAAATTCAAACAGAATCAAATAATTTTTAGCACATGTGCCTGAGTTGTAGAGGACTCAAGGTCTATTGATTTTGGTGAAGATGGGCAAGGGTAAGGGGTAGTTTACCTACAACGTTTTATGTTTTAACAAGAGTAAAGTACTTAATTTTGATAAATAAAGTATCCAGAAAAAGATCATAATAATCCACTGTAGAAAGGTAGATGAAATATCTATAAATAAAAAGGGTAGTTGCAGGGGGAGGGGGTTAATTTTCTATAAATGAAAATGATAGTTGAAGGGGTAGGGATAATTTTTTATACGTGTACTACGTTATCTGCAACAAAGAAGTAGTTTGTTGATAAAATTCCTTCCCAGGGTGTTTGGTCGTGGTCCAATGTTTTCTGCAAACCCAGACGTTTCGGCAGTGCCATCGACTGCCATTATCAGTGAAAATCGAGTGTGCTAACGTGAGGTGGTATACGTTAGTGGCCACAGTACTGTGGTTAAGGCTGAAGCAAAAAGTAGAAAGAAGTAGTTTCTATGGAAATATTCCATTTCGAAAATGATTTTAAATATAAATCTTAGAACATTGAAGTCATGCATAGTTCTCCATACCGATATTTATGAAGCGGAGTCGCACACCCAAAATATTTGATTGAATTTTATTGCTCACGTTGTATCAATGTTATCGTCACAATCGAGGTGAAAGTAAATGTTTATTGTATATCCACCAGTATGGCACTTCTGTTCCCCGCAACGCCATATAGGAGTATGTATGAATGTGCGTCAAGTCCATTACGCCTGTGGGATAATGGGGGGCTCAAGTAGACCCTCGTTAGGTGAGCGGCTACCCTGCATGCGTATCATAAGCTACAAGAAAGGACCTCTTCCGTTGATAGTAGCAAACGTCCATTGTACGTGAAATAGCCATTGCTGTGTGTACCTGCAACGTGCTAATATAATGTGTGTCATGGTCATATTCACCAGTATAGTTCTGGTAGTGAATAACTTGTAGTCAACCAAAACTGACGAGGTGCCGAATCGAAGTACGCGATACGTGCACTTCTTACATGTTCTCCGAGAGAATAAGATGATGTGCATGTCCAGAACGTGAAGGTAATCAGCGAAATACGTAAACGACTTCTGGTCGTTGTGGTCAGGATTATCGCTAGCGGTAACGACAGATAGAGTAAGGCTGAAGCTATAGTCCTTAGAAGAGATAGATAGATGGGACATATAGATAGTTAAATAGTAATGGGGAGAGAGAGAGAGAGAGAGAGAGAGAGAGAGAGAGAGAGAGAGAGAGAGAGAGAGAGAGAGAGAGAGAGAGAGAGACTACAATAAATACTGACGGTATTTTTAAATAATACTAAATGAGTAGAGCATAAAAGTAACTTCACACTACGTAAATTTTAAGTTAATTTGCGTACGTTCCAAGCTAATGTAAGTTATACGTGTGTAACGTATTTATTTCTTATCTCTTGGATACATTCATTTGCACGTACAGAAAAACGTAAATTAAAGTGTATATCGTTGACTTTATGAAAAAAGTATGCAAGTAATATTCAAGTAATAGGACATGTATTCAAGTCGAGAAATGCATTTAAATGGATAAAAACAGAAAAGTCTGTCAGTGATTAGTTGATTAGTTAGTTTTAAAAGAAGAAAGGTAAAGTATGTGAAGGCGAACAGAAATCTCCACTAAATGTTTATATTGAACAGAGATCTCCAATGTGTGTACGGGGGGGGGGTGGCGGCAAAATAGTACACGAAATCAAAGAAAAGACTGACGGACATAGCCGAGATGGTACTTCCATGAAAGATAGGAACTTGGAGTCCGTGCGATTTCCAAGTTGTGATTTCCGGATTCGATTGCGTATTTTATACAATGAATTTTCAATTTTCTCAAACCAGCGTAATTGTGTACCGAGGCAACTGTATCGATTTAAAATATGCGATCACAGTGAATGGTGTGTAAAGGTGTGCTTGAAATGTTGATGTGTTGCGGGATCCATTGTCGCTGGCACTTATAACCTACAGTAAATCTGTGGAGGGTTTTTTATTCAAATTGCCTACGTTTGTTTTATTTGGGAATAGTTGTTGGAGATATGTAAAGGTTGCAAGCTTAATGATAATAAATTTAACATATGTCAGATTGGTCGCAATGACAATTAATTAGCATTGTGTTTTTTTTCTTCTCGTTGTTGCTTACAGGTGAAAGGGCAGAAGACATTTTATCTTGTAGAGTGGTGCTTCGTGTCTCTTTGGTAGTGTAGCGTATGCTCTTGTTGAATGAGATCGTTTGCCTCGGTAAAATAAATTATATGATCCCGGTTTTACTCGATTTTCTATTGTTATAAGTTTCGCCATACACGAATGCTCTCTGTCTGTCTCTGTCTTCGCTCAGCTGTGTTGACAAAATGACAGGTCCATCGACTCGTTTACATGAAAGATCCGCGCAAACTGTAACTCAGGTTGATTCGACTATTCCTCAGTTGGTATATGGGCGTATCCCGTTGAGTAATAGGTACAGTTGTGCCGACTGTAAGGTTGTCTCTCGGCTGCTCGACTGACCAAACAATTTTACGAATAATGCCACCACCTTCTCGTCCTTCCTTTAATAATATCTTGCAAGAGTGGGAAACGAAAATCAAGATTATCCTCTAATAACCCATGCAATAATCTAGGCCGATACATTTTAAAATCTAAACATTTTGTGAGACGACCCACAAAGTCCATCAGAATAGAAGTTGCCTTTTTCGTCTTTTACAGAATTGGAATAATTTTCTGAGCAAATGACTGACTGGTCTACCACTCCTTTGCACATTACAGATTGACCCAGTCTGACAAAATTTATCACAGTGTAAACGGTTAGCGTACTCGGTGGAGGTGTTTCAGATTGTTGATGCCGTTTCTTTCGAACTCTTCAAGAATACAGTACGCTTTTAAAATCCACTTTCGTTGGTCGGTGTTTAAATTGCCAGCCGTAATCAATAGGAAATCACTGAACCATACACGAATAAGAAACGCAAAGGTATCGAAAACATTGTTTACAGTGAAGGACAGTTGATATATATCAGCTGATTTATACTGTCAACTGAAAAAGTAAAGTAATGCAATAAAAGTAAATATACAACTGTATACCTAATTTTGCATCACCCGGTATAGCAGTCTGCATAAAAATAAACCCTTTAGTTACTGGTGAAGTAATTTGCGTACTGAAAGATAAAATCTACGCGGAAAGACGGTGTAGAGTTAGTGACACGCGTGAAAGACGTGCTGTTAGTTTGTGTGTCGTAGAAGGAAGGAAAGGTATTCGCACGATAAGATAGGAACGTTGACAATGTGACTCGTTAGACACCTTTGACAGTCGCAAAGATTATATCAGCATTGTTGTCAGCAGTGCAAGGTTACTGGCGAAGGTTACTGGTTGCAGTCTCAATATTTAGTAAGCCAAACTGACGAGTTTCGAACGTTTAGACAAGACGAATATTGTTTTTTTAAGAAAATTGTTAACACCACCGTTTTGCTTGGTCACGTTTGTGTAGCAGATGTAGCACGAGGTTAAAATGTCCTCACATCATTATGTCCTCGGTTAGAAATGTCTCATATCGACAATAGGACTGTGTCTTTAAATTTGTTTCTTTTTTAATAAATTTTTGTTTAATTTTGTATTTGTGTGTTTAATATTACGACCTAGAAAAATGAGGTACTTATCGTATATTTTATTTTATGGATTTTTAATATTATTTTAAAACCTACGCGGTTCTTTGCAGGTGTAACTTCCTATTCAGGTATAATAATAAATCTTTCAAGCGTCGTTTAACAAATCAGACATTTCTTTGTAATAAATACGTGCTGTATACAAACTTGCTTCGTGGTTTGTGTTTTCGAACATTACCGGATTACAAATATTCTTTTTATAGCTTTTTAATATATTGTAAGAATGCAGTGAGAAGCCTGGCAGAGCCTATGGGAAAATAAAAAATTTTTATAGTAAAAGTTTTAACGGCGAATGTATGTTTTTGTTATGCAACGAAAGTAAACGGACATGGTATAAAAAAATCAAACCCAAAGAGATTATCTAATTTTCAGTGCTCCTAAATGTTAAAAATATAAATGTAAGAAAACAGAAAACACCAAAAAAATACAAGTAATGGATGAAACAAAACAAAATTTTTTGAAAATAAAAAATACAAATTTGAACCAAGTCGTCCTGTGCATACGGTGTGATATTGTGAACCGCGACGTTATTGTGGAACCTGAGTGCCAGGTTGGTAATGTCTTTGCTTCCACTGCCCTGTAGTAATGCATTTGAATAGTGACGGACACGCACTTGATGGTAATATTGAGTAGATTTTATAGGTTAAAAGTATATTAACATTTTAGTTTGGGCGTAAATAATTCGGTAAATCTATAATCTATAACAGAGCGTATTATAATTCGGTAAATGTTATTAACAGCAAAACTGTTTTGGGGTTTAATTAACAAAGCCTTTTTGTTAAGACAAAACTTTTTGTTCAAATGATGCCGTCCGCGTATTGGAGCCCCCCCCCCCCAACCAACTATCACCTTCAGCCGATGCCTTAAATGAAATTCGTAATAACTTGGGGGGGCTCGGCAATTAAGGCCTTTTAGCCCAACGACGTCTACCAGGAGCGTTGCTCAACTGGATGTTTCGTTTTCACCTACATTTAGTGGACTCAACGAGGGTGGAAACCCGTACACACTACGACGAAAAACGACATTTTCAAAGCCTGTACTATAATCTTGTTGCTTTTAGAAAGGGCTGAGTTCTGTCTATTGCTAACTGTTCGTTTCCGAGGTCTTCTGTCTCTGTCACAGTTCTGCAAGAGCACTACAGTCTTCGATTATGTGTTTCACTGTCATTGCTCCGCCACAAATGCAGACGGGTCGTTCTAGTCCTTGTAGGTGGTACGAAGACGTCAAGTCCGTGTGCCCAATTCGCAATCTGGTGATGCAAACTTGTTCACGACGACTGCGATCACCCACTACTTGCCATTTACGGACGCTCTGCTTCATGGCAGAAAGTTTACTCTGCAGTGTGTTCCACATCTGCTGCCACACGTTAATAATTGTGGTTGTGGCAGCTAGTTTCGTGTCGTCAGGTGCTCGACTCGTGGGGTGCCCGCAGCATTTACCGCTACAGCGTCAGCTTCTTCGTTACCTTCAATACCTACATGACCTGGACTCCAAACAAAAGTAAAAGATGAACCAAGATCTTCTAACGCATAGCACAAAGCCATTATCCGTTGCAATAACGGATCCACTGTACCCGCATTGTCCAAGGCAGTTAGAAAACTCGGTGAATCTGTACAGATAACAAACTGCCTTTCACCTTTCGTTCATAGAAACGAAGAGCCTGCCACACCGCATACAGTTTGGCGGTGTATACACTTGCCGCCTTGGGCAGTATCCAGAAGTGGGAGGTGCCCGCGATGATAAACGCATTACCCACTCCGCTCTCCGTCTTCGACCCATCAGTGTACACAGTGGTGTATTCTTCGACGTATTCCACCAGGACTGATCTAAACAGCAGTTTCAGTTCAGTTGGGTGGCATGATTTTTTTGCTTTTGCTGACGAGATCCAGCCGGCAGTTCGGTTTATGAAGCAGCCAGAAGGGCACTCGTACGGAACATACGCTTGGACTATCGGCTCCTTGGATGTTGTAGCGCCGGGCTATTTCAAGCGTAGGGTCGGCTGGTCTGCTGGTGAACGTAGAACGGCGGTCGTATACTTCAGCACGTCTGTTGTTCGCCAACAACACGTGGTTTATGTGGCTCGATAGTGCTAATATTTTTGCCACATATCTCAGCAAAAGCAGTTGACGTCGCAGATGTAAGGACGCCATTCCTGCTTCACAATATAAGCTTTATGCAGGGGTAGTGCGAAACGCCCTTGTGGCGTAGCGCATCCCTGCATTGTGAACAGGATCCAGCTTTTTCAAGCACGACCTCCTAGTTGAAGAATACACCGTGCATCCGTAATCCGTTTTGGACAACACCAACGCGACGTACAGGCGCAATACAACTTCTCTATCTGCTCCCCACGTCATATGGGAGATGTATCTGATTGCGTTTAACGAGGACTTGCACCTCGCAGCCAGGTCGTCCACATGTGCATTCCATATTAATTGTCTACTGAAAGTTAGGCCCAGAGATTTGATTACGGACCTATATTGCAGCCGGACACCGGTTATGTTTAACGTCGGGTCTGTATGCCTTCGCTTTTCACAGAAGTGGACACAGGTCGTCTTTGTTGCCGAGAAGTAAAGCCTATGTTGTCAGCATGTTCTGCCAACGTGTATATAGCCCCCTACATTTTACACTTGATCATCGCGATTGCTTTGATCGAGTAGAACAGCGCAAGATCATCAACATACAAGTACTTCCCAACTAACGTTTCAAAGAGCCCGTCGATGGCCGATAGTAAAAGCGTGCCGTTCAACGAAGATCCTTGAGATACTCCATTTTCCAGCTCGTGTGGGGCCGACAGTGATCGTCCGACCCGAACACGGAAAGTCCTGTCTCTTGAAAAGCTGGAGGTAAATTTAGGCAGGTTACCTCTAAACCGCCAATCATATAGTTGCTCCATGATGTTAAATCTTCACGTTTTGTCGAACGCTTTTCCAAATCGTAGAATAATGCAACCATGTGTTTGCCTTCGGTGAAACTGTCGTGAACTGCGTTTTATAGATAAACCTTTTGATCAGTAGTTGAATGATATCTCCGGTACCCACACTGGTGTGCGGTCAGAAGGCCGTGTTTTCCAGATACCAGGTGAACCGGCTGTTTACCATCCTCTCCAGTAACTTTCCACGTCAACGATACTGGACGATAGTTTTCTCCTTGGAGGGGATCCTTTACGGCCTTTAGAAGCGGGACGACGATCGCCTCCTTCCATGGTTTTGGGTACTGCCTTTCCGTCCAGATGGCGTGCCAGTAGTGTAGCCATAGCTACATCTGGGAGTTGACGTATGATGCTGTAAGGAACATCGTCCGGTTCCGCAGCAGTATCGCCGGCAGCGCGGACAGCAGACTGTAATTCCCTTATTGTAAAACGCACGTTATAGGTTTTGTAACCTTCACATTCGCAGTCAAGGTAGTGTTCGACTTCATCTTTCCTGGTGAGGAAACTGAGAGGGTAACTTTCTGTTCTACTGACCCCGGCATATCTCGCATCCAGGAGTCAGCAATTTCATCGGCATGCAAGTCAATTTACCATCGTATCTATGCATGAGATAGGCGTGCCAGCGATTGCTTTGGTCTTCTTCCCTACTTTACTCATTGGGGTAGCCTGTGTTATGTGTAGACGTAGGTTTTGCAGGGAGTAGGCTATTGTTCTACGAGCGACGGTTCGAAGTCGCTTAAAAGCGATGCGATTATCTTCGGTCAGCGCTCGTTTATACCTGTTTAGAGCTCGTCGTATCTCTTTTATTGCGTCTTTCACAGCGTTGTTTCACCACGGTACCTGTGGTCTAGCTGATCGATCACCGGTCCGTGGGATATGCTGCTGAGGTGATAGCAGCTGTGAAACTGTACCGTCTTCTATATTTCCGCAGACATCCGTGGGAGTACAAGCAGTCTTGAAGTGTCCAATCAGCACGGTCCACGCGCCATCTATGCGGTGTGCGCTCTTTGGCGTTCGTGCTTTTATCAGCTCAGGGAAGAGGTCGCTCCCGTCACAAGGTTAAGGAGCACTCTCCACGACAGACGTGGAGCAAGACTCGGGCACAGATCGGAAATCGATAGCCGAGAAAGTACCACTTCCAGCGTTGAAATGTGTGATCGCGCCTATGTTAAAAAAAACAAGCGCGTTTCCTAAGAAATAGATCCTCAATTCGTCGAGCGCTGTTCGTTCAATAAGAACCTCAAGTGGGACTGTGGGCGTTGAAGTCCCCGACAAGGAGTAATAGAGATGGTAGCTGCTAGACCAAATCCTGTAGTTCTGCTCGCCACTCAGAATCTTGTAAATATAAGCAGCAGATCTTCATCTTCAGTTGGTGTAATAAACTGATTGCTACTGCTTGTAGAGACGTAGCGAGCGGAATACGTCTAGCGGGGTAAGTGTTACTATGAAATATAGTAAACCTCCCCTATCCCTGATGGTTGGAGATACATCATAGCGAACGGACTAATATCCCCTTATATTAAAAAGTTCTTGCAGCCTCAAATGTGTTTCGTGCAGGCACACACACATCAATGTATGCCTGGCCAGTAGGATTTTAAGTTCGCAATAATGCGAAGTGCAACTGTTGATATTTCACTGAAGGATGCTCTCCATTCTGTATGTAGAAGTATCACTCGCTACGGACCGTGTTAACTTTCTTGTTTCCCTTTCGGCCAGCCTTTCTTCTTTTTTTTTTTGCAGATTGCCGAGTTCCGCCAGCTCACCGAGGCCGGTGAGATCACTGGCGTCGACAATCGAGCTGAACTCCGATCCTGAGCTCATCTCCTGGTCATAGGGGAAAGGTCTCGGGGAAACCGGGTTACCGCATTTGGTTCAGCACAGGGATCGTTACCAAGAGCCGACTTCCCACAGAAGCATGTTTTCACCAGAGTACATCTTTATGAAGTGTGCCCGAAACGCAAGCACTGAAAACATTGCATCGGGTGAGAGATGAAAGCTCTCACACTCAGCCTATGAATGCCTGTTCTCACTTTTTCTGGTAAAGTTGTCCTCTTGAAGGTTTGGGCATGGGGCGCAGATGGTCCATCTCTTCGCACTGTTAGTCTGCAACATGCGATAACACCACCTTGTAGGGCGAGCTCAGTTGCAATTACTTCCTGTGTGTTGTTCAGCAATTGCCTGCGCACTATCACCTCCTTTGTGGTGTTCAGGGTGGTATGAGGAACGACTTGTACATCTGTGTTCCCTTTTTGTGCAGTGTAAGTAACCTATAACCCTGTCGATCGTTTAGGGTCTCGACAAGTAGTCCTTCTGCTTTTGCGAAGTCAGCTTCCTTCCGTTTCACCACCAGACACTTCGGCACTGCCTGCACATTGGCAGACGATGTCACGAATCTTTCGGATTCAACCGAGGAAAAATGCCTCCTTCTCTTCACTCTCCGAGGAGCGATTGTTTTTATGGATAACGGTTTTTAAGGGATCTTTCAGTCCGAGAATTATTTGGGGAACATAAAAAAATTTTGGTTCCACGAGTACCGGGAAGTGGCAGACCATCGCGGCAT
The DNA here is from genome assembly GCA_034769895.1 of Magicicada septendecula. NCBI lineage: Eukaryota > Metazoa > Arthropoda > Insecta > Hemiptera > Cicadidae > Magicicada > Magicicada septendecula. The sequence continues at coordinate 235,719,678 of CM068376.1, forward strand.
AGCCCTCGAGTACCACGGCTAGGGCTATGTACAACAGGGTGCCCCGAGGCCATCACTCACGACTCACTAGAACCATCCATCCATTAGCACGATCGGTTCTACCAAAGGTTACGGTGCCTTTTCGTGCGGTACACATTACCTTGTCAAACTCACCTACCAGTCTCCTGTTAGCCAGTTAAAGAGTGACAGCCCCCCACCAGGCCAAAATGTAGGCCGGGCGTAGGGTTGGATTTCTGAGGGGCTAATAACTGTTGTAAGTCACCAAAGACTTATAATATTAGTTTTTATTAATTGAAAAACTATAATATATTTTTAATAAAATTCAGTAAACTATAGTTAATACTATATTAGAATTTATTAAGAGCTGTATAAAACAATTCGATGAAATTCGTTAAATAAAAATCTTAAATTCGTTTGTTTCAATGCCAATTTTTATTTGTTGTTTTACGGTCTTTTATATTGTAGCATAAAAACACTGATTAAAAGAAAATATTTTATTAGCAGACAATTACATGATATTGTTGTGCAGGCTGTCGGTGAGACGTCGCAAAATAAAGTTTTCCGGCAAGAGAATGCCAGCAAGACTCCCATTACAACAGGTTGAAAAGAAAAATTGTTAACTTGGCGTACAGTCTGTCGAAAGGAAATGTAAATTTTGATTTAGGCTTAAAGTTGAATAAATACAAATTTTCAAGTTTTCCGTGAACACAATTTTATTGGTTTTTGTTGCATGTTAAATGTTCGTTCAAAGCTGTACATTTCTCCAAAATGTTTCCTCAAAAACTGATGCATAACTTGCTCCATGATACCTTCGTTTCGGCACCGGATGAATCCACCCCACGGTAGATCTCCACAATTTTACATACGTGTGTGGTTTACAGCATAATTACAGTTTAAAAATAGTTCTGTTTCAGTTGCATGCCAGTTATCGTCAGATCACCTCTATTCTATTCTATCTGCCAGTTAATTACATCCAGCAGCTCTCTTGCATCCATGTCCTTCCATTGTTTCTGTATGCCGTGGTCATGTTGGTCTTAGCAACGTGACAGAATTCCAAGCTGCAGTGCTTATACAACTCTATTAGCTTGTAGATGAAACGTGTTCTCAGGTATCGTTTTATTTAACCGGGCCACATATCTTTCGTAGGACATTTATTCCGAAGCCTTCAAGCATTTTTTCAGTCTTTCATGTGAATGTCAACGTTTCGTAGGTGATTAAATACCTTACTGTTGTTTTATACGGTGTCAGATTCATCTTGTGCAATAATAACTTGGCCACCAAATCTTTGTTTCTTTTCCCCATTGTCATTCGCCTTAATAAAAAAAAAAAGAAAATAGTTACACATACCAAGATTAAAGTTTTCACAAATAATAGGGCGATTACTGTAGAAGATCACTGCGTGCTGTGCGCACTCGAGGATGAAGAAGACACGTTTATCTGCCATACGAACTAAATGAAATTACATATTTTATTCCAGTTGTGTAATATGTATGTTAAGTAATTAAATAACGGGTATCACCTGTTGCTAATTAATGCCTGAACTAACAACCTTCCTCCTTACAACATTAACTAATCTGCGTAATGATTACACAGGTTTACAGTTATTAGTAAGCTGATGATAATCAGACCAGCCATGAAAGAGGCAACACGACCTGGATCGTTACGAACAGATATGCTGAGCCAGTTTTAAACAAAATTTTCGGGATGATTATAACTTCAACGTGGAAAAACGGGAAGCGACGATTTAGAACAAAAGAGTTATATGCAAATTACGAGTATGTTGGGTTTACTTCCTTCATTAGGAGGAAGTGGCTGACTCTTGCTCTGAAGACTGAATACAACAGGACCACAGCAAACAAGGTGTACGAGGCACACAAATTACAGTACCATTCGGAGAAGATCGAAAAGTCGACGACCAAGAGACAGATTACTAGATAATCTCAAGTAGTTGATTATAAGTATCCACCACCACACGTGGCTCTGCAACCCTTGGTGGATCTTGGCCTGCTCCAAGAGTCCACTCCATTCTTCCCTATTGCGTGCCCTGGCTTTCCAGTTTCTTATGTTTAGTTTTCTGAGGTCCTCCTCTATCTTTGCATCTACTTCGCGGTCTTCCCCTTGATCTACTATCCATTGGGTTCTGGTAGAAGATATGTTTCGTAGGTTGTCATTTCTCCACTCTCTGTGTGTCCAACCCACCTTAGCCTGTATATTATTTGATTATCCTGACAATGTCAAGCTCTTTGTAAAGATGGTATAGTTCAAAATTATAGCGCCTGCGCCACATTCAATTTTCTTGTACTCCTCAAAATATCGTTCTCAGAATCAGTCTTTCAAAGCAATCTAGAAGTCTCTCGCTACTTTTTTGTCATCGTCCAGGTTTCTGAAGCATGTGTCAGTAGGCCTACTGGCCTGATAAGTGTTTTATAAATTTTGCATTTCGTGCTTCTTGAGTTGAAGCTAGATGCCAGGTGCTTTTTTTAATTCATAATATGTTTTATTTGCGAGATATATTCTTCTTCTTATTTCAGTGTTGGTGTCGTTAGTGTGGTTTACCTGGGAGCCGAGATATATGAACTCTTACTGCCTCTGTATTTTTTATGCCTATTTCAAGGTTTTGAAGGGTTGGGTTTAGTGGTAGTTTGTTGGTAGCATACATATATTCTGTTTTCTCCAAGTTTAACTCCAGTCTAATTTTATTTGAGGCTTCCTCTAATGGTGTAAAGGCACTTATGAGATCTCGGTGTCATCTACCCGAAAAGGAACATGACGATGGACGCAAAAGGCTGCGACTACTGTACTCGTGTAGTGAATATAATGTGCGCGCTCGCGTGTGTGGTGACTTGGGACCACTATGTCGGTGTACAGCTCAGACTGGGTGTTTTCCCTGAACGACCGTTCAAAATAATGGTGTCTATTCGTCTTCGTCGTTGGGAGTCCCGAAACGGTCTTTACTCCTTCAGTTGTGTTGTGTCGTCACGTTTTACAATTTTGTACGCTTTTATCTGTGCGTAGTTAGACCGGGAATTTGACTTTGATGGTTTATCAGCTGAAACTTACTAAATATTGTCAAAATTGTATTTTAAGTTTTTTATTCTTTTATTGTGTTAAATTGAATTGAATTTTAAGAGTAATTAATTAAATGGTATTAATAAAATTGAATCGGACTAAGTTCCTGCTATCTGAATACAGCTAGAAAACAAGGGTTTATCTGTCGTTACAAAGCCTGTTACAAGGTTAGCGTTAAGGAGATAGAGAAACGAACTGCGGGGGCCAATATGGGGGAAGAACTTTTGGTTTTAGCAAGAGGTGCAACAGGATACCTGAGGATATTGGGCGGAAGAATATGAGAAATGAAAGGGATATGTATGTTGTGGGACATGGGCCATCAAAAAGCAAGAAGCTTTGAAACCTAGAGAGCTTAGAAACGTGGTCATGGGGAAGAATGATTAAGATGAAATGATAGGTGATAGATGGATGAAATGATAGAGTGAGAAACGATGAAGTATTGACGAGAATAAGACAGGCAAGAAAACTGATGATAGTAATAAGAAAAATAAAATCATCGTGGCTTCGGGCATTGTCGCGTTGAAAATACAGTTAAGGGTTATAGAGGGACAGGTGGAAGAAAAGATAGGATGGTGAAGAAGACAGGTTGGAATGCTTGGTGACATTAGAAACATAAGTAGCTATAGACACATGTATATGACCGAGAAAATGAAGAGCATTAATTGAAACCTGCCGTAAGACACTTTTACTAAAGAGAGAGAGAAAACAGGGAAGATGAATTTAAGAAAAAAATGACTGCGTTCACCGGTATCATCCGAAACTGTAAGAATTAGACGGGATTATACAAACGGTGTTTCTGTGCACCAAATCAGTCGTAAGCAGGGCCGAATGGACCTGTGGGAATAGAGAAATAGGCCTATTGATTTCCGAGTCAATATCCACCTAATTATTTTGACTTCCGAGCGACTGTCCTGTATTCCAGCTCTGCAGAAGCAAGCGGCATGGATTTAGTGAAACAAATCTCGGAGTTTTATAAAATACTGGTTTTATAGTGTTGCAGAGACAAAAAATAATCTGTTATTCTGTTGTCTGTATACATGTTACCTACGTATAGAATGTCAAATATTACAAGAAACAAAAGTATCACATAACTTGTCCTACAGCTGTACCTACCTGTATTCTACAGAAGAGAGAAGTTGGGGCCTCCGCTTTGGGCGATAATAAAATAAAATTGTGTGTGTGTGTGTGTGTGTGTGTGTGTGTGTGTAAAGCGCTCAGTGTGTACTTTATAAAATTGCAGACTCATTCATGTGACAAATGATTAATTTTAACATGTAATGTTTTTAGGCTGGGGGTCATTCCACAAAATGCGTGATGCAAAATGTGTAACGTCATCGAAAAATGTAACGCTTCCAGACTTTCGATTCGCCGCAGTCTAGAAATCTTCGGTCTCTGTCGTTTTTAACATGATAATGTTTGTTATATAGTAAATATATTTGTTATATAGTAAATATATTTGTTATATAGTAAATATTAGTTATATAGAAAACATGATAATGTTTTCCACAAAATGCGTGATGCAAAATGTGTAACGTCATCGAAAAATGTAACGCTCCAGGTGATGTTAGTAATAAATAAATTTGGTCACAGTGAAATAAGATGCATATCAGTGTATACTGTTCAGTGTTAGTCGTGATGTCTTCCACTGAACGTGTGCGACGCCTGGGTCAACGACAACGCGAAGACAGGGATTGTGAAGAATTAAATGAATTCTTCATTCTCATCAAATACAACTGAAGATGAGAAAATTCGTGCGTTTCAGACATTACATGTAAACATTACATTTAGTTTATGCACATTATACGTTTCAAAAGCCTAAAAACATTATCATGCTTCGATGTTTCGGTTTCGTCGAAATTCTTCTTTTTATTTTTATTTTATGTAATCCTGAACTACTGCTGACAATTCCCCATTGTTGTTGTCTCTTAACTTCATTATAACTATTAAGTGGACCTTATAGGATGTCCACTTCACAGCAGTGCTCTTATTTAACGTTGACAGGTAGCATTTTACACTAACTCGAAGTTTATGTCTAGCAGTCTGATGATGTAGTCTTTCCTCGCGTTTCCTTGTAACGTTTGGATTTCGTTGCATTTCTACCTCTGGAGATAGTTGTTCTTGAGGAGTCAAAACCTATAACCGTGTTCATTAATACGCCATTTTACACAGCCGACTTGTCTGAAACCATTGCCGCGACCGTTGCATCTTTTGCCGATGATCTTGCAGTGCTGTCAGTTAACGAGAATCCTCAAGTTACTTCTGACAGCCTACAAGTGCATCTAAATATACTCTGCAAATGGTACAAGAAATGGCGAATAAACATCAACGAAACGAAATCTGCGCAGGTAACGCTCACTACTCGTCATGACATCTGTCCATCTGTACCAGTGAAGACGCAAACTAAATACCTTCGACTTTACCTTGATCAACGATTCACCTGGCAGAAGCATATCCAAATCAAACGAACGCAGTTAGATCTCAAGCTCCGACAGATATCCTGGCTCCTTGGCCAAAAGTCTAAGCTCTCATTAAACAACAGACTACTACTACTATACAAAACCATGCTGAAACCTGTATGGTCCTATGGACTTCAAGTGTGGGGATGTGCCAAACCTACAAGAATAAAAACTATCCACAGGTTTCAATCAAAAGCACAGCGAGCTTTAGTGGATGGCCCATGGTACGTCAGCAATCAGACACTTCACACCGACCTAAAAATACCTTTCATAACGGAAGAAATCAAGAGGATTGCAACAAAATATAGCCAACGAATTGTAGACCATGAAAACCAGCTAATAGAGCAGCTATACAACAACGGTCCCGACGAGAGAAGACTCCGCAGAACTTGGCCTCAAGATTTGCTACATCCTTAAAAACAATCTTCCATAAGAAGAAACATCAGTGGATGTTTCCCTTTCAAACGTAACTCCTACATCTCATTCACTTAATACTCTGTTACAGATTTAGATTGTAAATTGGAAACCGTCAAAAAAAATTAATACGCCACTTTAAGAATTACGAACGATATTGTTCGTTTTGTTGCAACCTTAATGAGGTACCATAGCCCATGTTGATTAATAATTATATTTGTTTATAAGTTAGTTTTATGTGGATTAACGGCTGTTTTGTGTCGTGATTTGTATGCAGACTGTGTTCAAACGTTTTAAAATAATATCGCTGATATTTCTCATCATTAGTATAATGTCGTGTGAGTTCTACTATGTCTGTAGCAAATAATGTTACAGTCAAAGCGGATATGAATGTAGGTTAGTAATGCCATTCTTTGATTGTATTGTTTTTATCTGTTACGAAGTAATTAATATATTTTTGTATGTTTACAGGTGAGCAGACGAACGCAAAATATTATAACGTAAGCCGTGGAGTTGTGGTAAGAGCCGACTATGAAATAAATACATCATTCGTTATTGTTATACGTTGAGTAATTATTTTGTTTTTATAATCGTTGCATAGAAGGTATAACTTTACTTGTAATACCCTTTTGTTTATCTCAGGGTTCAATTCAATAAAATCAATACTTCATTACTCTCTAGTAGTTAATTTATTAACAAAATATCATTATATATCATCATATTTCATTGTACACAATTATTACTATAAATATTAATTTATGCACATTTAACAAATTTAATAATTCTTCAATCTCTAAAACTTTACTTCTTACTATATTTCATTCTTCAATATTTAATCAACTTAAGTTTAGTACAACATATTGTATCATAACGGATTCATTTAAAATCAAAGCGATTGTAATATAGATATTTTATGAAATACTAGACTTCCTACGATTTTCTCAATGGGTTTCAACATGACCTTACTTATAATGAGGTCTCTAAATTAATACTTTAAATAAATTTCTTTAGTGAGTTCCTTTAGTAAAATTCTTTAGCGAGTTCTTTTAGTAAATTTCTTTAGTGAGTTATTTTAGTAAATTTCTTTAGTGAGTTCTTTTAGTGACAGACAAGTGGGTGTAAAATTTAATTAGTACATAACAAATTTACTTTTGGTACGAATTATCCATGTCTTGTAGAGGTCGCAGGTGTGGTAAGCTACGCTTCTTGATCAGCATTTGGAGTGTTGATGATAAGTCATCTCCGGAATCTCGAGTGGTCTGCGTGGACCTCACTGTAGCCCTTCACATATACAGCACATTACACAACGCGTGTTCGTATTGGATTTATTGCGAGTCTAAATTATTGTTGCTATTACTTCGGTTATTTTCACTGACATTCTGTAAATATATCATTTAATTTACTCGCGATATTGTTTAAAGATGTATGTTACACTCGGTTTTCTGGTTTGTTTAACTGATCCACTTGACGGTAAGTTACTGTTATTCGTTCACGACAAAATTTTATACATTTGTTCGAATTGTTAATACCGCCATTGTATTGCGTTTCACTATCAGTTACTGTAATACGATCACAAACTCGAACGCTAGAAAATGTTAAACAGTTCATATCGTATCGATATTTTCTAAGTCATTTTATTACGAACTCCCGTAACACTTTTGTCACGCCTTTTACTTCCGATTCCTTCGAAAATTTAGTAAAGACTCCTCTTTTCGCGTCTCTGTCGCTTGCCTATATCGAACATGAGAATTTCCCCACTAGACTTCTGATTTCGGCGATGCCGTTTCCTAATTGGCTCTTTTTCGTACAACCTACTCCAGAGACCACCTACTTTTTCAAAGGTAAGTTCTGATAGGTCTTCTGATTCCCACCAAACTCTTCTCCTGGGTCCTTTACCCTTCGGTCAACGGCATTTCCGAATACTCTGGTAATAAATCTAGCTGTCGTATCTCTTAGTCTTCACAAAGACAATCCTTCGATTTCTCTTCCAGCAGCTGCCTCTCCAATTAGTTGCGCCTACGGTATTATCTTTTCTTGAACAAAGGCCTCGCCAACTCTCTCCGTAAGTATTTTTTTTGTCTGGTTCCCAGCAAAAACCTATCCTTTTAGTTCGTGCGTTAACCTCGAGTACGATTTCTTTCCTGGTATCATAGTATTGTTCCGGTGCATCCTCTGTTGATGCGTTTCAGTCAAGGAACACCCTTCATTGTTTTCTGTCTCATCCTTTGTCAGAACGAAACCTTTCTCACTTGATGAGTTTTTTCACGCCCTCGTATACTTTTCTCTGGATTGTAAGCTTTTATTCACTGGCGTCCTTTCTAGATACACCCAGCACAATGACCTTGTCTTTCTAACACGTGGCCACTTGCTACACTAGATTTATGGCGTGTCAATCAGACTTGCGTAGACGGCAGCGGACGGCTTTCACCCGTTTTTGTTCGCCACACTCCTACGAATAACTCCATACATCAGTTGTCATCACGTTCAATGACACTTACCTTAACTAAAAGAAAAATTTTTATTTATTTTTTTTGAAATTTGGCATTATAAAGGTTATGACGACATCGGTTTGTGTTTGAAACACCCAGAGGTACAATACGTATTTCGATTTTGTTTAAACTATTACTTACAGTGTTTCGTTAATGTCTCAACCACCATATCCGGTCCACTACGCAGTACTACTTTGCATTACCATTTGACACTTAGCACTTTACACTAACTCTAGGGATGTCTCCAACTGCTATAGTCATGGTGAAGTAATCTTTCCTTATGTTTTGTTGTAAACCTTTAGATTCTTGATGAACCAAGGACAAACGTAAGAGGATTTACTCTAACGCACGAATCAGGGTTGTCATAAAGAAAGGCAACCGTATGTTTTGTCCAAACACGTAACTGTGTACAATAATTCGTAACTGTGTACAATAATTGATGTGTACAAATATTTTTTATCAAACAGTTTTTACTACAGTCTGTTTCTCGATGCATATATAATATATTTAATATTTATAATTCCTTTACGTCAAGATTTTTTTTCTTTATTTGGGACATGTTTCGGGAATCCTATTGTTCCCATCCTCAGCCTTCTTAATTTTGAATCTTGTGGAGTACTTGTGTTTTGGTTGGTTGTTGTTATGGTTTCCTGTTGGTTTTTGGCATTTTAAACTGGTATTATTGTGTGTGATTGTGGTGTATATATTAGCTTTTTGTGTATTTTCGATGTTGAGTGCTTTAAAAATTGTAGCATGTTTTGTACTGATTTGTATTTGTTCAGGTGTTAGTTTGTTTTGTGTTTTTATATTTGTAAATTTTACTATATTTAATTATGGTGCCTTTGTGTGGTATGTGTTTAATTAGTGTCATGTTGATTATGTCTGGGAATTCATGTCCTTTGTTTATTGCCACAAATGCTAACTTGGCCACACATATAATAAACACATGATCGCATTATACAAGGAACTCAGTCTCTGGGAGCATATAATGCTGTAGCGTCTCCAGTGGCCATGTACTGCGAACACCGGAAGACAGACTCCCAGGAAACGACTATTGGGGGGAGCAAGGAGGAAAACGACGATGGGAAAACAGAGAATGTGGTGGAGGGATAGTATAGGAATGGGTGCCAGGAAAATGCTAGAGTTTGGGGGAGAGAGAGGCATTGCCTGGAAGAGGTCGATTGAGGAGACCAGGGCTCGATAGGGGCTGCAGCGCCATCCGAAGAAGGAAAAAAGTATTTACAGACGATTCCGTTTAGGAAAAGTTTTCATTTAGACTCGTCGAATATTACCGTAGAGCTAACCCCCGCTTACATGTGTTAATTCTTGAGCATACATAGTTATTAACAAACGCATGTAACAGAAGTAATTAGTTTCGAAAGGTCTGCCATTATTTTTTCCAGCTGCGATAACCAGCAAGTAAGGAGATGTTCGCACGTGTACAATAGGACTGTCAATTTGGCCTTGGCTTTGTGAGTAATCAGCTGACAGCAATTAAATCCCGGGGTGTCTCGCTAATACTACATAGAGCCGATACCGTGATTGGCTTTATTTTAATTAAGGAATTTTTAACGCGAATACAAGCGTAGTGAACTAGTAAATGCAAAACTCGTGTTGTCGTCTAACTTCGGTAGGTGAACTTAATCCTTAACAGCAAACTAATCGGAGACCTTGCGCGCTTCATTAATTTTGATCAGTACTATATGCACGGGGAAGAGATTAGAGAGAGAGAGAGAGAGAGAGAGAGAGAGAGAGAGAGAGAGAGAGAGAGAGAGAGAGAGAGAGAGAGAGAGAGATCAGAAAAATATATTGTACCATTATTAAAAATATGTTGTTTAATGTGGTTTAAATAGTAAATCAAAGGTAGTTTCACAAGTTTGATTACGGTGTTTATATCTGATTGTCAGTCCTCAACTACGTCTTAACAGCAGCATTTTAGTAATTTTCGTTATTGTTAATTAATTCTTATTTTTTGCTAATTGCTGGATGGCGTTTCGTTCGGTGTCAGCATTCAGGTAACTTATCGTATGTATGAGAACGTAAATGCGAAATTAGATTCTCATAAAGAAAAGTAGATAAATAGTAGCGACTCTGGTACGCTTTTCCCGACGTCTCATACAAATGGTCAGTCAGTTGTTTCTTAAAACATAAACATTTATTGATTTGGTGATGGTGTTTCAGTAATTAAAATTATAGCTTAGTCTAAGTTGAATTCAGAGCTTACTTCTTACTAGAGGTGTGCTAATCTAGTATTTGAAAATAACAGGTACGAACGAAACTGTTCTGAAAAAATAACACGTAGAAATACCTGTTATATACCTAAAATACATCACAACCACGTCGTGTTTGGTGTCATTTTCTTTAAACTTTTATGGAGATTACAAATATGCTAAGTTCGTTTGTTAAAAATTCATATTATAAAAGTTGCAGTTACGTAATAGACGCTCCAGTAGATAATACATACCGCAGGCGTGCGGGCCATCTGTGTGTGTGTGTGTGTGTGTGTGTGTGTGTGTTCTCCTAATCCCTCAGGTGCCATGCGACTTGGAACGCCGTATAATGTATAGCGTAGACCAGTGTTCCGCAACCGGTGTGCCGTCACAAGGTGAAAGGTGTGACGCGAACTTTTACCTATTATTGTAATAAGTTAATTGTCGATTTTAAGTAAGAAGGTGCTTGTTTATTCTTTAATACATGCTGATAACTGTTATATTTTCATAGAAATTAAATGTAATTTATTTACTCAATATTGTTGTTATAGTTTGCTTATCTTAAGTTATTTGTATTCTCGCCTGAAATATTGGGCCGATTTGATGGGTTACAGGCGGCAAGCTTTGTGTTCATCGCAAAGAAAGCCGCGTAAGACTTTTAGCAAACCTTTTAGCGGCCCGCACCAATCATACAATAGAGTTTACGTTCAAAACTCTAAACGTTCTAAACTCTATTCAAGAGAGTTCTTTGTAACACCACATCTTTTGTGTACGGCTGGCTGTACGTGCTTTTAACTAAAATTGCGGGGATTAGCAAAAATGTCCCTCGTTTTTATTATTTTATTGCCTTGTTTTGATATTTGTGCCTGTTTGTCGACGCTTCTTAAACTTTATTGCTCTTTTCCTTCGCCGAAGGACCCACACATTGTCAGACAACAATTACAGTATTTCAGTTCAGTTCTATCACAGCTGTGCTCTGCAGTAGTGCGAATATTGTGATTGCTACACCAGTCTTACTATTTTCTATTACAGTGTTATTAAACTACATTTTTCGATATGGATAAGTTCCTTGTACGGAGTGGTCCGTCCTCGAGTGCAAGTAGTGAAACCATCGAGCCCGAAAAAAAGAAACAGAAAGTAGTTCACCGGCAATATAGTGATAATTATTTATCTTACGGGTTTTTTTGGTGTGGTGACAAAACATGCCCAATCCCCGAGTGTGTTGTGTGTGGTGAAAAACCATAGTAATGCTGCTATGGTTCCCAGTAAATTGAAACGACATTTGTCAACAAAACATTCCTCTCTGTTAAGTAAAGATGTGAATTATTTTCGTCGGTTGTTGGAACAAAATAAAAAACAAGTGACGCTCATGACTACGTCGGTACGTGTTTCGCAAAAAGTACAGGAAGCTAGCTATAAGGTAGCCGAACTTATCGTAAAGGCCAAAAAACCACACACAATAGCAGAAACGTTGTTAATGCCCGCGTGTAAAGAAATGGTAAAAATAGTCCTGGGTTTAGAAGCTGGTACTGAAATTTCAAAAATTCCTCTCTCTGCTGACACAATCAGCCGCCGAGTTAGTGACATGTCCAGTGACATCGAAGACATTATGAAGGAGAAAATAAAGAGCAGTCGAAAGTTCTCACTTCAGATCGACGAGTCCACCGATATTGGCGGTCACGCACATCTTCTTTCCTACATAAGGTATGTGTTGATGGGGATGTAATTGCAACTAATTTCTTTTTTTGCAAAGAACTACCCGAGCGAGCAACCGGTGAAGAAATATTTCGTACGACTAATGAATATGTGGTCCGTAATGAATTAACATGGGAGGATTGCGTTAGTGTTTGTACAGACGGAGCCGCTTCTATGACAGGCCGAGTGAAAGGATTCGTGGGTAAAGTACGCGAAGTAAATCATAACTTACGAACCGACCATTGTCTCATTCACCGCGAAGCCATTGTTGCTAAGTCTTTGCCATCTCCTCTGAAAATTGTGATGGACGAAGTAGTAAAAGTCGTGAACTTCATCAAATCGCGGCCCCTAAATATGCGGCTTTTTAACGTTTTGTGTCAAGAAATGGGATCAGAGCACACTACACTTCTGCTACATACAGAAGTACGATGGTTATCTCGAGGTAAAGTGTTAACGCGAATGTTTGAACTTAAAGAGGAGGTACTTGCATTTTTGACTATTGAGGGGCATGAGTATGCGGATTTATTTGCAGATGATGAATGGGTATCTAAGTTGGCATATCTTTCCGATATTTTCGTACACTTGAATGAACTAAACAGAAAAATGCAAGGTAGAAACGAAAATATTCTGACTAGTATGGATAAGATTCAAGGATTTATTAATAAGTTAAATTTGTGGATACAGACAATAGAAAATGGATCGTGTGAGATGTTCCCAACTGTATGGCCCCTTGCTGACGATAATAAGGCGTTGATGGACTTAATTAAAGAACATTTAGTACTCTTGCAGCAGAATTTCAAAAAATATTTTGGAGAGAGTGTTGAAGATTTTGACTGGGTTCGTGATCCATTCATTATGGATTCGAAACATCTTCCGAATAATTTAGGCTTACAAGAGGAACTGGCAGATTTGAAAGCAGACAGAACATTGAAATTAAATTTTTCGAAGTGCCTTTGGAAACATTTTGGTTGTCAATAAGCAGTGAATACCCGGCTATCTCCGAGATGGCAGTTAATGTGTTATTACCATTTTCAACTACATATTTGTGTGAACTGGGCTTCTCGACGTTGACTGAAATTAAAGCATCAAAGAGAGAGAGACTCAAATCCATCGATGAAGAAATGAGGCTTGCTTTGTCAACGATTCCGCCACGAATCAGCCGTCTGTGTGCAGCTAAGCAGGCTCAAGTATCACATTGAAGGTATGAGTAGAGTTATTTACTTTAAAATTCGTATTTTCTACAGTGAATTAAAGTTAATAAATTGTTAATAAATGCATGAGTCTATTCCTGTTTTATAATAATAATAATAATAATAACAATAATGATTATAAAATAATAATAATAATAATAATAATAAAAATTGATTACATAACGACGTAATATTTCGTAATTATATTAAGATTCATATGATTTTGAGGGGACAGACATTTTGGTGTGCCGTGTTGAGTCTAGGCCCTTGTGGGGTGTGCCGTGAGTAAAAAAAGGTTGCGGAACACTGGCGTAGACACAGGTGTCCCGGTTACCGGAAAACAGCTAATACGAAATGGTCGGACTCCTGTGTGGAAGCAGGTAGTAGATCAAAACATTTTACTTGATGCAAAAACCTTTTTACCGTTTATGACACTTCTTAACACGTTTAAAATACTTAATTACCTGAGTCCACAGAGTTACACCTTCAGAATTTCTTTACATACCCAGTTAAATTTATTTACCAAAGTTATTCATTTACCTGTTTAAAATTACTAATTCCTATAATATATCGAGGTTTTTTTATTTAGAAAACAAAATAATAATAAAAATAACATTAAAAGTGATAATGGTGATGATAATGATAATAACTATAATAATAATTATTATTAATGATATCTGCTGACGATCTCAACAGGCCACGAGAGGCAGTCAGCTGAAACTTGAATTGATGTGTACATGCACCAATCGAAATATCATTATAGCAGCCTGTAGAGGCCTTTTCAGTTTTATCTGATTCAGTTTAATCAATTTAAATTTTTAAGTATTTGTTTTTTAGAGGTTTTCAGCTTTAAAATGTTTTTTTTTTTTTTAGTTTCTTTGTGTTACGGTTTTTATTGATTTTTATGAGATTTTTGAAATAGAAGTAGCAATATATGTACAACATAAACACGCAGTATTTTTTGTGTTATTCATTAGACATACAATATTTGTTTGTTTTATGATTTTCTTTTTAATAAAGAAATAAAAAATAAACCACACCCCATACTAAGTATACAGCATTTTATACGTTAAATATACGTTATTTATGTGTTTTTATTAAATTTTAAAATATGAAAAATTAATTTAAAAGTGATTTACTGGCGCTATAAACGGTTATTCATTTGTCCGTTATCATCATCATCGCCAAGTGTGTTCCACAAAGTCATTCTCGAATTCAGTTATCGTCCTCCTGGTTCTCTCTGTTTATTTTCCACCAATACGGTTGGATTCTTTGAGTATACACGTTTCTGTTATTCGGGGTCCTACTTATAGTTTAATGTGTTATGGCGATAAAAACCAGCAACTTCTAATTCACTGTAACCACGCTAGCCATCAGTTTTTGTATTGTTTCCTGGTACCTCAAAATCGTTTATCATGTCAGTTCAAGTATTGTTATTTCATTTTTCCAACTACTTTTAATAAATATTTGTTCGTTTTCTACTGTCTCTCTGACTATACTCCTCGTCTTCGCTCCTCTTTTCTATGCCTACCAAACGCACTCTCGTTAGTTTCAACAGTTTTAGTGAAACCTTCCAGTTTTGAAGAACTTTCTTGGAGCCAAACGTAGAGGAATTACGCAGGTGATCCAGCAGCTTAGTAACGGTATTTAAGACGATATTCCAATACTAAAGCCGATCCAACCGACGAGAACAGTACCGGTAATTGTTTTTTTGAACAGACGTTACGGTTCGGGGATCGCTTCTCGTTTTGTAGCTGCAATAAAATTTTGTATAAAAACTCACAGAAAATTGCTTGAAATGCTAATTATTTTTTAATTCTATGATAAAATATGCGAAAAAATCAAATTCAATATTTTACTATAATTTTATTTAAATTATGGATATACAAACATTATTACAAATACATATACGTTATATAATAATTATAATATAGTTGTCTTGATTGTTCATCTCTTCTTTCACAGCACTATCACTTTACTAAAAATGAACTTTATCTTGTGAAAACTTACTTTTTTCGTCGGACGCGTTTCGGCTTACGTATCTGCCTTCTTCAGCTTTTAGTCAGACTGCCATCATTTTGTAACGGTTTTTGTGTGGAAGGTGTAGTGGGGGTGGTGTGTGGAGGAAGGGGATTGGTGCAGGGATTCAACTTGATGTTTGTTTTTTGTAAAATTGTGTCAAAAAGTG
The DNA here is from genome assembly GCA_034769895.1 of Magicicada septendecula. Taxonomy (NCBI): domain Eukaryota; kingdom Metazoa; phylum Arthropoda; class Insecta; order Hemiptera; family Cicadidae; genus Magicicada; species Magicicada septendecula. Next base: position 235,735,389 of record CM068376.1, read on the forward strand.
TATGTGATTTATATTGTAATTGATCGTTGAGTATGTTGTTTGGTTGTGTTGTGTGGTGTTTATATATTTCGTATTGTTCAGTTGTGTTGAGTTTTCGGCCTTTAGGTAAGTAATGTAAAATTTCGAGATTAGTGTCTATGTTGGTGTAACTGTGGTTTTCTGTGTGTATGTGTGTGGCAAATGCGGAGTGTATATTGTTGTTGGTTAGAGCTTTTAAGTGTTCAGAATAACGAGATGAAAAAGATCTTCCTGTCTGGCCGATGTAGAAACTATTGCAGTCATTACAATTTAATTTGTAAACACCTGTTTTGTTATATTTGTCTATGTCTGTATTTGTATTATTGATGTGTTTTGTAATGGTATTGGTTGTTCTGTATGCTATTTTGTATTTGTGTTTTCTGAATGTGTTGGCGATTTTGTGTGTGTAGGAGTTGTGGTATGTGAGTGTGATGTATTTATTGTGTTGTGTGTTGATGGTATTTTGTGTTTTGTTGTTTTTGTTTTTGATGCGTTTGTGTAGTGTGTTTATTAAATTAGGGTTGTAACCGTTTTTGATTGCTATGTATTTTATTGTGTTGAGTTCGTCGGTGTAATCTTGTTTATTTAAGGGTATTTTAGTTAGTCTATGGAGCATATGGTTGAAGGCCGCATGTTTATGTTGTGTTGGGTGGTTTGATGTGTTGTGTATAACCATGTCAGTTGTGGTTGGTTTCCTGTATATTTTGTACGTGTGTGTATTGTTAGTTTTGTTAATTGTTAGGTCTAGAAAATTTATACTATTGTTTTGTTCAATTTCCAGTGTAAATTTTAATTTGTGGTGTATAGTGTTTATGTATTTGTGGAAGTTTTCAACTTGTCTTGTGTTGCCTTTGAATAATAATGAACAATACGAAATATATAAACACCACACAACACAACCAAACAACATACTCAACGATCAATTACAATATAAATCACATACACTTTTTGACACAATTTTACAAAAAACAAACATCAAGTTGAATCCCTGCACCAATCCCCTTCCTCCACACACCACCCCCACTACACCTTCCACACAAAAACCGTTACAAAATGATGGCAGTCTGACTAAAAGCTGAAGAAGGCAGATACGTAAGCCGAAACGCGTCCGACGAAAAAAGTAAGTTTTCACAAGATAAAGTTCATTTTTAGTAAAGTAATAATTATAAAGTCGATAAATTTAAGTATATAATTATATTTATAATGAATTTACCTCAAGACGTTTTCTCCTTATTTGGAACATGTTTCGGGACGCTTTGTGTTCCCATACTCAGCCTTCCTAATTTTGCGTCTTGTGAAGTACAACAACAACCAACCAACGCACAAGTACTTCACAAGACTCAAAAGGATAGGCTGATACAACTCAAGACTTAAGAAGGCTGAGGATGGGAACACAAAGCGTCCCGAAACATGTTCCAAATAAGGAGAAAACATCTTGAGGTAAAGTCATTATAAGTATTAAATATATTATATACATCAAGAAATAGACTGTAGCAAAAAGTGTTTGAACTAATTATATTTATATGATTGTGATATATATTTTACTCACCACAGGATTGTCGCACGTTAAACAGTTTTTACGGCTAGGTATGAAATGATACTGTAACAAGAAGTTTCAGTCACATCATAACAAAATTGTTCGCATTCTCTCATACTGGTTAAATACTTCACCCAGACACAACATCACGTTACGCTCCTGTGTGTTGACTATAAACATCGACTTTCCTTTCACTGCTTTCAGTAGTTATATCGCCGTTCGAAACCTGATTTTTTTTACGCTTTAACTGTTGTTATAATTACCCTAGCCGAAAATCAATTATTATTAGTACAACACCTGAAGTGTGACTGATGAAATCTTTTTGAATCTAATTATATTCATAGAAGTGTATTTAAGTGGGAGTTACGATTGTGGTTTTAGGGGTCGCGCGTTGTACGCTGAATCATGAAGTAGTTTCACAATAAAAATAACACTACTGAGGGCCGGTTAAGTTTATTTGTAAACTGAAGGTTGTCCGTATTCCGTGTGTTCCCAAACTGCGCTTCTAAACGGATTAACGTGAGTACAGAATCAGAATAAACTGCGCATAATTAAGACAGTTTTCGAACCATTCGCATCTAGTATCATGAACTATTATCTACTAATTTAGCAGGAAATTATGGTTAAAAAGAACCCGCTCGTAGAAGACTTGAAAAGTGTAAATGTGACAGCATGACAGGATAGAACTGTTCAGTGACACAGTTTTGGATTAAAGTGTACAAATAATATGCCAAGATATCGGTTTGAGATGCTTGACGACGTTTTCAACTATAAGTAGTGATGTAAACCTGCCTTTTCTTTGTTAGTTTGCTTGGAAGGTATATAAGGATACAACAGTAAAATTCGATGTAAATGTAGACTTACTGGAATCTGTACAGTTTCAGAGATTCCATTGATATTTTGTGTCACGTGTATGTAGGAAACTTGATGTGTGTGTTAATTATATTTTTTCGTAATGCTGCAGCTGCTGCTACTACTACTACTACTACTACTACTACTACTCCTCATACTACTACTACTACTGCTGCTACTAGTACTAGTACTACTACTACTACTACTAATAATACTTTTTATGGAGATATGAAAAATTTGCTAACACATACTTGAAAGGAACTGCGTACTTCAAGGCAGTTGTTATTCGAGAACGACTCACTATTAACACACCCCTTCTCCCGGCATTTGATCCATCGCGGTACTAAGATTTCACAATACATGTTGCTGCCGTTTATATGCCACGGGTTTTTTTCTGAATATACTTTTTCTCATTCCCGTTTCCCGCTGTTATAGGTCTGTATCAGGCTTTCCTGCCCACTCTGTTTCCGTTTTCTTTTTTCGCATATTCTTTCCGCAGACGCAGCAATCTCTGTGCAACATTCCTCCTTCTGTAGCGTCTTTTCCACAGGCATACGGTATCCATTCATCGTATATAAACAATGTGTAACAACGCATCTTCGCTGTCGCCTTCACGGTGTGCACAATCTGGCGTTGCTGTCTTCCCTATTTGTGTAGATACGCCCTGAAAACCCCGTAACGGGTTAGCAGTTGTCTAATGGTAATGGTATCAACAATAATAATAATAATTTTCAATTTCAACAAAATAATTTCATAATAAAATAATTCTTTATTTTAATCATTATTAATCCGTGTATTAATGTTATTAATCATTAATAAAATATTTATTTGAATTGAGGTAGCTGGGATGAATTGGCGGACAGATGCCAAACAGTTTTTGACACTGAAGGTGATCTTCGACGGTGGGGCGGAAACGTCTATCATACACAATAACAGTCGGCCACGGGCTCACAGCCCGGCTAGTAATAATAATAATTTTAACAACGTTGACACCGGCCGTGAAAACTTAACTACTATATATTTAGATTTTGGCTAAAATTTCTTATAAATTTAAACCTAGTATGGATTTTTATAATTTTCATAGTTTTGATTCATTTTTTTGGCCCTTCGGTCTCAAAATTTTGAAATTTCAAAAATTGAACACTAGGTTGAGATTTTAGTTTGGATTCTCTTAGTTTGATATCCTACACGTTTTTCGTTTTCCCGCCCCTATTTTTAGAGCGAATAATCTAAAAAACAACAATATTCTGTGGGGTAAAAGTCCTGAGACGCACGCCAAGTTTCACAAAAATAGGTTGATGCACTCAAAAGTTATCCGGAAAATAGGTTGATGCACTCAAAGAGATAAGACAGACAAATGCCAAACGGTCGTGTCCAAACTGAGAATTCACTTCGTTCGTTCAACTGAATAAACTAAACTAACTAATCTTATTTGATGGTACTAAAATATAACCGAGAATTTTTAATGTAAGAAAAATCTGTGCCCTTGATCTGCTAAGTTAATTTGTTTCTCTTTAGTTGACAATCGACTGAAGTGTTGGAAGGGACTGTATTGTTAGTAGACTAACGTCTGTGTTAGTCGTAGATTTAAGCGTTTTGTGAAAATAACAAACAAGAATTATTGTATCCATCTGGGGCTAAGGCATTGTTTGTGAAAGGAAACAATCTGAGCCCTTTCTGAGAGAGACCTTTGAGATATCTGCGTGAACGATACGTGGAAACATGCCAGCTGATGACTGGTTCACACAGAGTTTGCGTAATCCGTGTCTAGATTGTCCACAGATTTTACAGAAAAGTTATTTTTATTTAGAACGGGAACTTTCAATGATCTAATCGTGTGAACGCTGAAGGACATTAATACATTTATAAGAAAACCGTTCAGTTAGCTAATGAAAACGAATTGATATTGTTACGACGGTCTACTCGATCGTCGTAGGTACAGTGGGAAACAAAGTAAGTACAAGACACCAATTAAGTCACTATCACCAGCTTTAATTTTCACAGTTAAACAGTTCGTAAATAACAACACAGTCTACTACAACAAATCAAATATAAATTGTTCACACGCAATAAAATGTCACTAATATTAAACACAATGATATTACAATTATACCGCTCGCTTATAAAACGCAACACTTCACAAATAACTACTTGAACGTACACAGTAATCTCGCCCGATTATAACTCGAACCGCACTGAAAATATGTTGCTGCTATACTGACTTAAGGCCGCTGCCGCCATGTATTTATACCTGCGCTCACAGACCAGAATGTTCCTAATTGCGTCTTAGCGCTCGTGTGAACTACGTAATTAACTGCGGCCTTGACACAGTCCGCGCGGCTGGCGCCTTCGAGAAACCTCTCGAAAATGCGTCGACAAACACGTACGCCACACGCGTTACATCGAGATTCTTCTGGCACTTTCGACAAACACGTAGATTGTTCTGTGATGTCGTAACAATATCGATTAGTTATTTTTAACTTATTGCATTGATTATGTTTGTAAACTGGAAGAGCAGAGTTTCAAAGAGAGAGAGAGAGAGAGAGAGAGAGAGAGAGAGAGAGAGAGAGAGAGAGAGGGGGAGACGTACACATAGTCTTTGCGTTACTAAGAGTTTTTTGTGTACGACTGTATTAATTATATTACCATGTTAAGGAAAGGTTTTGTTCAATAAAATATTATTAAAAAGTGTAAATCTCTTGATTAATATAAAAAAGAATGATAAGCAAAAGAAAAATTTTGTCCAATAGAATTTAGGTTGGAAATTTAAGGATGAGAGGCGAGAAGATTAAGGCAAGACATTTATTTAATTACCATATGTTTTCGCGATATAACAGTAATACGGAAAGATACAAATTATATATCATTGTAAATTTATAAATTTAAATATACAGATTTAAATTATGTTGTAAAGTCTGACAGCTTCGGAGATAGACTACCTCGAAATCTCAATTGTTGACAGAGTCAGGCCAATTGAAGATGTCTTCGGCCGTTTACAGTCAATGAAGTCATTGCGTAGTACAGGTAGACACAGGCATTGCGGTACATTCACAGATATATAAAGTAATACAAAAACATATCCGATGAGATTACATGAAAGTGTTATAAATTTAAATGTTAAGCTCAGTTACTGGATAAAGTGTGAATGAGATGTGGACATTGAGACCAGATAGCAATGGAGAACGAGACTGCTAAACCTGTAAGAATAATTGTTTATTATATTATTCGTACGTTTCCAGTTATGAGACGGAGAAAAAGATATTGCATAGTCCAGTTGTAAATCTGTTGACGTGTACTACGTAGCCCGACCTCTAATAAAATAAAAGAAGGAATAAAATCCGAACCCGGACAGTATAGTAAACTAACCGGAAAACAGCCTTCTCACTAATGTAAGTAGGCCTATACTCATAGAAGCCAGAAAAGGCAAGGTCGGGAAGACAGAAACTAGGAGGGAATGTTTTTACTGGGATCTTCTGTGCTAGGCCTAAATTTCTGTTACAGGTACTACAGTATCAAAGGTTAACTCAACGTTTGTTTAGCTATGGGAATGAATAGCGGTTTAGATCATTCCAGTGAAATCAATAAAATCAAAAACATCCATTGAAATTGCCTGAAAAGCGAAAACATGATTTACGAACTTGCTAAAAATACTTTGTAATCTAAAGCTGGCGACTGTCTTCCGAGTAAACGGTTCACTACTGCTATATGATTACAGAATGTGGAAATATCGAAGAAAATTCAGAGTTAAATTGACAGCCAATGTAAGAAACGGCATAGTATTATGACGACTAAACATATGGATATAAGGCGGAACTGGGGGAATATCCTGAATTTAGCTCGTCATGTTACAACAGTACGGTTCATCTAGTTATATGTAGATTTAATGAAAGATAAACGCAATACCCAGAACAACCTCTCTGTAACAAGCCATGAAGGAATAGCACTAGCAGGTTCTTAAGAAGCAGGACTGTTTAATGCGAATTTCGCGGCATCGGCATTGAGGCAATCACTGTATATTTAGTTGTTGGGCACTCACAGGGGAGATGCGTGACAGTAAGCGGCTAAGTGACCTTGACTCAAGGTTACCGTCTGACGCTGTTATCTCATGTCTACATTATGCTATTTTTGGATTTCCACGTTACCGGTATTTGTGCTCTAGTTATATAAGTAAGTAGTATGTTGGGACTAACCCAACCCGCAGCCCTATGAAATCTTTCTACATCCGTACCCACGCACGCACGCACGCACGCACGCATGAGTGTTAAAGTTTTTGATTTTAGTTTTTATATTTTTTGCGTTACGTTTTTATATTTTTATATGATCATTTACGTTAATCATATTGAAATGTGGGCCACGTGCACATCGCGAAATATTATTTTGCATTCTTCCCTACTGGAAATATATTGTAATACCGGTACTTGAATAAATAAAAAATAGTTGCTACAAATCGAACGATCATCTCTACGATAGCCATAAAATAAAGCTTATAGACTTGAACATAGCATGTTTTCATACTGAAATATTAGCTTTGACGTACTGTCAAATAAAAACATTTCCTTGACTTACATAAATAAATTTATCTAGGCTATATTGATTAGATATTGAAGAGTGATTGTCCCCCGCGGAGTGATCCACAGAATCGAAGTATCTCTCTTCCAGCATAATTCTATATTTCAGATAAGACATTATTTCAAAGACTTAAACGGAATTGGTCGCTTGTCGTCTTCTAGGTCAGCGTTGACATAAAACACTCGTGTCACAGTCGAAACCTTGTTTTTTATCGATAGCACATATAAAATATGACACAAAGTTTGTAAGAATATCAACGAATGATTCGTCATGAATCAAGCATTTGTGGCGATGAAAAGGTACGATAAAACTGGGCATCAAATAGTGGCGTAACCAAGGGCAGTGACAACCCCCTCAATTGGTCTTATATGTAAAACCTTCTATCTCGCAGACGCCGCCATACCCGTCTATGAACTGTAGATGGGTCAGGTGACGGGGAAATTACGCGATAGGGGTTCATTGTCATTCACCCCGACAAATCTACTTGCCATAATGGCATATAGTTATTTGCGTATACCGTTACAGAAATACGTATATGACAGTATAAAACTGAAGAGTATCCCGTCTATATGATTATGTGTATGTAACAATTCTAATCTGAAATACGATGCTTCAAAATGTACTCATGCACTTACGGTTTACTGTTTCCAAATATATTATGTATTTAAGTCAGGTATAAGAGGTCCAAGATAACAGTTTAATTGATCCAAATAGTATTACGTATTATAATATAACTTTATAAAAATCAGAAGTATGCGAGGTCATGAATGGAAAAAGTATCTTGAATACAAGTTATTTTCCAAATTTAGACGAATTCAGATTAATTCTTCCTGTACCATCTCAGTACTTGGTTTTGAAAACTGAAAAATGTAAAAGATTTTTTTAACTTAGGTTTCGTGGATTGTTTCTCAGAATTTATTCGCGCGGCGAAAAATATAAAATTTTGACTCAACGTGTCGTTGTATTTTACGATATTTGCTGTTGTGTTTTTATTTACTCTTATTTCCCGCTAAATCTGAAAATCCGGTTTCTAACAGCCATACGTTGCGAAGGACAAGAATTTACAGTTTTCTGAATTAAGATCGAGTATTATTGTAGAGGTATGATAAACAGTCCGGCCAATGGATTTAAAGTGATCTTACATTGTCACTTGTATACAATGTATACATATTTACGTTTTATGACCTATTTTAAGAATACTTACGGAGCAATCATTAATAACCTATACATCAACTATCAGCTGTTTACAAAATGAATCATATATTTTAAATTCTGTCACTACTTTAATATGGATAACGTGTACAAAGTAAAACGTGATAGTTTATTTTTAACCGATTTCCGTTGTTTTCTCCCTTGTGCTGTGTTAATATTAGTAAATAAGTATTCCTTTGTTTACGGAGATGTAAAAATTTTGCTCAGCTACGGTTTTCAGATAGACAGTGTTCGGAGAAACACTGTTGCATTTTCTTTTAGTATTATCAGTCTTTCAGGGTTTTCTTTAGTTTCTGCAATTAACGTCTTGTAGTCCACACTTCTGCGTTCTATTCGTGGGTTGTGTGCTCGCTAATAATAAGTGGAAATTTCTAACCGCTAACCGAATATTTCGATTAGGTTTCTAAAATGTAATTTCCTTGTAGGAAAGGAAGTTGCGAGATGTAATTATTTTGTATCGCACCAAGTTTCACACACACACACACACACACACACACACACACACACACACACACACACACACACACACACACACACACACACACACACACACACACACACACACACACACACACACACACACACACACACACACACACACACACACACACACACACACACACACACACACACACACACACACACACACACACACACACACACACACACACACACACACACACACACACACTATAAGTAATTCTTGATGTTTCTTGCAGTATTTGTACGTTTTATGTTAGGCTATATTATCAAAATAATAGTTACTTCTGGAAGTCTATTTTTTATGTCTGTAGTTACACCCGACTCGACGTTTTTCAATCATTATCTTCAGAGGTTTCTACATAAATTCTCTATAAATATAGAAATTATATATTTACGCGCTTACACACACACACACACACACACACACACACACACACACACACACACACACACACACACACACACACACACACACACACACACACACACACACACACACACAATAAATAGTATTTTATATTTTGAACAAAAATGTATTATTTATTACAATGTTTCGACAGTTTATATATATATATATATATATATATATATATATATATATACGAGGGGGTACCCAAAAATAACCGGAATTTTTTTTTTAAAGCTATGTATTTAATTTTTTTTACAAAACAACCTTATCACCTTCAAAGTACTCTCCATTACACTTAATACATTTGTCCAATCTGCGATCCCATTCCTGGAAACATTTTTCAAACTCGTCTGTTGTGATGGCCGACAGCTCCTGCCTCGTTTTTTTCTTTACCGCTTCCACGTCGTCAAAACGTTGTCCTTTCATGTCCCTCTTCGTTCGCGGAAACAAGAAGAAATCGCACGGAGCGAGGTCAGGTGAGTAAGGGGCGTGGGGCAAGGGAGTCATGTTGTTTTTTGCTAAAAACTGGCGCACTGAAATGGCTGCATGAGCAGGTGCATTGTCATGGTGGAAAAACCAGTCCCTCGTCTGCCACAAATCAGGCCTTTTTTGTCGCACATTGTTACGCAATCTTTTTAAAACCTCCAAATAGAAAGCCTGATTAACAGTCTGACCTGGTGGGACGAATTCAGAATGCACTACCCCTCTCACATCGAAAAAACAAATGAGCATCGTCTTGATGTTTGATTTCACGTGACGAGCTTTTTTTGGGTGAGGTGACAATTGTAACCCCTCTTTTTATTTTTACGCTTTATAAAAAATAACCTTTTTTTTTTGAAAGAGGTTAATTTTTTTTCCACTAGTTAATTAAAACCAGGCGGAAGGCCTAGAGAAGCAAAAATGCGCTGGGTCCAGTGAGACGGGACTTGCAATTAAAACTCGGTTAATCAGTAATAGAACATGTTTATTATCCTAAAACTCATTATAAAAAAAATATATATATTTTAATATAAGTTAGTATAATTTAATATTCAATTTAATATTTTCAAATCTAACGTTTGACATTATACAATTAATATTTAGAATTTACAATATTCAATATATCATTTCTCAACAATTCTTCAACACGCAAAGCCTCACCCCAAAATAACATCACTAATGTAATATAGTAAACTCGTAAACTTGAACATCTTCAAAACATATATACATGTATAAAAAATATCACATAGGCTCCTTAATCAACATCCTATAAATTATTTAAATTCCCTCTGATAACACTTAACACTAACAACACATACTGGAACATAAAGACACATATACATATAATATACATCACAGCTAAAATACATGTTCGACCTGGCAGCCAGCCAGTATATTATAGCGAACCCACATATAACTGGGAGGAGAATCTGTATATTTCATAAAGCCCCAAAACTGGAGTCATAAGTTTAAGCTTCCAGCACAGCCGGAATATTTTCATAAAAGCCACAACCCCTTAACTCCCTAAAAATGAAAAGAAATTTTTTTCTTTTTTTAAGAAAACAGTATGGATAATAACGACTAAAAACTGCAAAGTCAGAGTGGCATGGCAGCCCATATGATTTTGTAAAATCAAAGAATTGTATATTATAAGTATATCAAAAAATTAAAGATTTTCAAAACTGTATACAACAGTGATAAAAACAATTATCACTTAAGTTTTACAACAACTGGCATAATTTTAACAAAATTGTTAATTCTTTTGTTTCAGCCTTGTTACAAATATATATATATATATCAGCCATCTGTGCATATATAAATTAAAACCAAGTGGTATAGCAGTATAACATCTTTACTTGCGTTATAACCTAGGGAACCCGCATTAATTGGTTCTGCCAATTATACAGGCTGCCTTCGTTGTAACAAGCTGAAAATTAATCAAATCACTAAAACAATTAATATACAAGGAACTTGGGGGGGGGGTAGTAGAGGGAAAATACCGGTTCTAACCAACAAAGGATGCCGCCGTTCCCACGGTCCAAGATTTTTTCCCACGCTCTCCCCACCACCGCTGGACCTGCAGCATCCGCGAATTTCCACCAATAAAATTTCATGCCGCCTTTCGCGCGCCAAGTTCAAATATATGCAGCCTTTCGCGAGCCTAGATCAAAGAGATGCCGCCGTTCCCAATTTTTTTATTTTTTTTAATTTGATATTTTTATTTTTTTAATTAAATTGATTTGCATATCCGTGAATATATGCAGCCTTTCGCGAGCCTAGATCACTTTCACTTTCTACTGGACCACAGCATCCGCGACTTTTTCGCTGATCTGTGTCAAGATCCGCGACTTTTTCGCGTATCTGGACCACAGCATCCGTGTTATTTTTTTATATGCCGCCTTTCGCGAGCCTAGATCACTTTCACTTTCTATCACTTGATGCATTATAGTGTATATATTAAATATATGATCAGGGTTACCAACCTTGCATGAGTTCAAATTTGTTGTGTGTTATAATGTATATTAAATCTATATGATCAGGTTTACCAACCTATGTATGGGTTCAAACTTGATATGTGTGTGTGTATTATAGTGTATATTAAAATATATGATCAGGGTTACCAATCCTGCATTATTGTGTGTGTATAGAACAGATCTGCCAACATTTTTCTTCGGTGGGAAATTCAAACTATATTATAGTAAATTGTTGACGACAACTTCGATATCAACTCACTCTCCCCTCCTCTCTCTTTGTCTCTAGACACAGTTGTCGATCACGATATAAACTCTCTCTCTCTTTATGTCATCAGTATTACATAAGCGTCGTGCTACTTATGGATTATTGTAAGTAGCGATACTAAAATGTAATCACCAGGAAATATATATATTTATCACCTACCTCGTTGCGTCCTTTTTTTGACACATGACAGTCATTGACCACGATTTAGAAATTAATATACTGCCAAGTCTGTGTGTGTGTGTGTGTGGTAAAGTGTTACGCATAAAAAAATCTCCTTGAAATAAGGTATTTTCAAAAGTTTTGTGTACACACATTGTATAATAATTTTCGTAATTGTAAGATACAACCTGCAAATTATTAAAATGTCTCTCTCACACATTTCTGATTACTATACAAATAATTGGATGCATATTCGAAGGTTTATAACGAAATAAATTAAAATAAACCATAATTTGTTTTAAATAATTAAATATATATATTTACAACACTGTACACAAACATAAAATATATAGTTTACAAACCGCTATAATACAATTATTGATTAAATATATATATCACAAACATTGTTATATATAAAATATTAATAATAATATTGTTTTAAATGATTAAATATATATTTACAGCACTGTACACAAACTTAAAATATAGTTTACAAACCGTTATAATACAATTATTCAAAATACATTTTACATTGAATAAATATACATATATCACAAACAAACATTGTTATATAAAATAAATATTAATAATTTTTTGACATTGTAAGAGTTTAAAATAATAATTTCACGGTTGTAGATACAGTTCACAAGGAAGTTTATCTGTAACATAACAATACAGTCGATATTAGAATCACTGATACGATAATATTCAATTATCACATGCACACACACACACAGTTAGTGGAAAGAATCAAATGTGTTAAGTAAGTAAACTTTTTCAAGTATATGTCATTTTTCATAAGTTAATGTACTTTCAAATAATTTCTAATCAAACCAAACCAAATATTATTCACTGGAAATTTGTAAATACTACTTAGAATCAATGATACATTTATCGCATAAAGGTAATGTACTTTCAAATAATTTCTAATCGAACCAATTATTATTCAACGAAACTAAATAGAATCAATGATACATTTATCATGTACATACAAATTCAATTATTAAAGTGTTAAGTACAGAGAGTTGAAACTACACACACACACACACACACACACACACACACACACACACACACACACACACACACACACACACACACACACACACACACACACACACACACACACACATCAATAAATTGTTTGTTAACACGATTGCTACTTACGACGTTAGGACTCAATCTCTACTTGTGTTGTTTGATTTCTCGTCCCTCGATACACTAAATGTAGTTCTTTAGGTTTGATATGTCTGAGCTCCTCATTCGTGAAGACACATGCATACCTCTTGGGAAGATAGACACGATACTGACGGTCGCCATCCTCCAACGTAGCAAGCACAGAGTTCCCATACTTCGTGTCCACATTTGTTAAGACCATGATGGGATATTTTTTATTCACTGTCAATTATGAACATCGTTTGTACTCGATAGCACTTACAGCATTAAACTTTACAAGAAACGACATTATTAGAAGACACTAGTGAACACGTCTGTATCAAACCAGAGAGAACCAAACAATGACAGAATATTCGTCACAAAAGGACAGTAGAATGTGATAGTGGTGGTGGTAACGTCGGTGTCCCACTTTCATTTGCACGTATGAACATGTCCCACAGACGAAATTAGAGACACCAAAAATATAACAATGTCATTAGGAAAGTCCATTTTCATAAGAAAATAGTCACTGCTTACAGCTATGCATGTATGTACATGTCCACAACAGAATGAGAGAGAGATATAAATGTCATCATTCGCTGTGACCTACTTTCTAAATTTGTTACATTAAAAATGTTTGTTTAAAGCAAAAATCATGAATCATCCATTCCCGAATAGCATGCACCTTATAGTTGGCACAACGGTCAGAAGAATTGAAATGTCTTAAGACATTCTGTTCCATGAAATATATACGGTATGTTTTTAGGACAACCAAAGTCATCGAGATTGATGATATTATTGTGTATTATCTTTGATTGCAAAAAACGTTTTTTCTCAAAACCCTTCACAAACACATATTTATATATACGTGTATGTGATGTTAACAATGAAACAAGATTGTCGTATGGTGTCTCTCCTTCGCTCCATCTAAGTCTATGATAATTTGATGTTAACCAGCGGTTTGTCCTAACGTATTTGGGATTCGTAACGGATGTAGCAGGCGGTGTCAAAATCCAATGTCTACCAGCAAATCTCAGAACGTCCATGATTGACAGTTCCTTCACAATATATTTTCCGTTGTCATCGAAAAAGCACTGGAAGTCGATTATAACCGCAGTGTTATCCATAATACTGTAAGACAAAGAAACCACACACATTACAAACTCTATATATGTATATATATATATATATTATGTTTAAACATACAAATATCGTTGCGATATTAATATGTGAACTTACGTTTACAGACGTCTGGACTGAAGCACCGAGAGACATCAACTGACGAAAGAAACAAGTGTTGAAGAGGGTTACTATACATGGAGACAAATTTTTTTAGTAGGTGGGGAGGTGTCGTCGTCGTCGTTCTCCATGTTGATGCGTTGTCGTATCCGATAATGACCGTATGCAAGCGTATCATGACCATTGTCTAATATATAACGCTTATCATCATACGGTGACAACGCTTGCTTATTTACACGCATCGTGTACAGCGTATGATGATCGCTACGTAAACAGAGCGCACTGGTAGAAAACTGACAATGATCAGTGAGACACTTGCGATACATATCGTGTCGCAGACTCCTCTTAATTGCAACTCGAGGCACACCTTTACATACACGTTTTTGACACTCTTGGGTGGGATCTTCGTGGGCCACAAGGAACGAATAACATTTCGCACGGAGACCCACGAATTCTCTAATAGGACGACCACACGTTTCATCCTTGAACAGGCCGACAACCTTTTTGTTCTTAAGGCTATAACAAGGATGAGACGTAGGGTAATCCGATGTGTCAAAAACGTGTAGGTCCTTCTTCATGTCTGCATACAAGTCTGATGTTTGAATGCTATACATCAGACTGTCTGTATCTGTCATTAATAATTTAACGTTGCAACCGTACTTGGCGACAGCATAACGATAATGAAAGTTGTATATTATCGTTTTGCTAACGTCAAGCACCGTGAAGCCGACATACACGGGACGGGAAAGAACAATGGATTTTTTACGGAGTGAGAGCCCCACCAGATCGTTCGTATAACGAATCATACGTTTTAGCCTAGGTTTGGAAACTAGTTTTTGAAGCCGTCGTTCATTCGAGACTAGTTCAAAGTCTATATGTTTCCGTACGTTCTCCAGCGACTTACCGTATACGGCGTTGTTCATCAGTTTGAAAAGGTCTTTTTCAAAGCTGTTGACGGCTGTTTGCCTCTTGCGGTTGTTGAAATCGATAAACGGTTTCAACCAAGCGCTTTGCTTAAAACACAACACCCTATGAGTCGCTTTCAGCTCTAAGCCAAGACTTAAATACAATTTCAAATTTCGATAATGGAGAACGTAATTTTGTTTGTCCTCCAAAGTTGTTAACAACTTCTCTACGGATGACCCTGATTCGTTATACGATGATCTGTATATACTCTCGTGTAAACGTTTGGAAAAGGGAGAAAGGATATCGGGTGTTACGCGCTGGCGCACAGGTGCAAGTGGGTAGTCGGAATGCAGGTCGTGTAAGGTATCGGGATAGTGTAGGTCGACTTCGAGGATGTACCCAATGTCGGAATCATCACTCACATTACGTACGTCCAAGGACTCGATTTCGTTACGATCGAGCCATCGGAAGTCTGCGTAAGGGAGTGGTTGCGACATGGCTGCACCGTATAAATTATTACAGTCTGTATACAGAATGAAGGAGGTCGGTTTCGATACATCGTACTGATCTGGAATCAGAGGATTGTTAGCGACTGCATGACGGTTGGATATCATCGCGCAGCCTCCGCGGATCCCAGACTCAAGGAACAGATGCAGATTTATCTCTGTTAACAGCTCTAATTCGACCCCTGTCATTTTTAGCATCGCGTTCCAAGCGAGTCCGGGAAGCGAGTAAAAATGACACGGGTCCAAGCAGTAATCGCGTAAGGCCATGTCTCGGAAACTTTCAAAGACATCGGCCAGCAGCATTACGTCTGTCAACAAATACAAATCGTGGTAATCGCCAAACGTACGCAGATTGAATGCACTCCACACGTTTTGTGCGTGCTCGTAATCTGCGTTCGAAATAGACGATTCCAACAACCGGTTATCAAAGTGTTCACGAGCGGGTAGACTTGTTTCGTTGAATCGATCAATGCTGTCAACGTACGCGTAAGGGTATACTCCCTTGCGTACGAGCAGATTGGTCTGTTCGTCGAAACCCCGTCTAAGCATTTCCTCTCAGAGCAAAGGAAATTGGCACCCGGACGTGGACAGATTGGTAACGAGTGTGTCCAGAGAGCGATTAAGAAATTGAAAAGAGTCTACGAAACGCAAGGGACCCAGGGAGAACGACACGTAACGCTCACTGGATGTTGCAATGCAGGATACGTGTTGGTCCTTATATTTTCCTAAACCCTGCATTAAATGGTGACAGTCATAGCCACGAAGGTTGTGAAAGAAGACGGGGATATGACGAGGCATCTTGTAGCTTAGATTACAGCTATTGTGGGCTGCTCCCAAGAATTTCCCCGTAAGATGACAATGATTGCGTACCTTGTCATCGTCTGTCAAAGGGCGCTCACACAAATGACAAACGGTGGCGTTAGTGAACGCAACATTGTCATCATCGGACATAATTATTTGTACGTTATGTCGTACTACCTTCATCATATCCTCGGCGTCTTTCATCAACCACGAGAAGAAAGTGTCTACAACGTTTTCACCTCGATAAACTTTAGCCTCTCTCCAGAGTCTGTGTGTATGATAGACGATAGCATAGGAGAAACCTGACGGAATATGCATCGCTTCGTATGATGTGGACGATACAGGAGGAGAAGTTATTTTCTGACGGGCACCGTTGCTATCAACTGAGTAGAATTCGCCTAACTCGTGCACTGTCGTCGGGACGTTGTTACCAGGTGAACACGATTGAAGCGGAGTGATGAGGGACTCGAAGTCGGCGTAGACGGTAAAGGGTACTTTAAGACAGTGCGCGTAATTTTTAAATGACAAACTTCTCCTCCTCTGTAGGCATTTTGGTTTTCTGCTCGCCGTGAGGTGTGCAGTAGGGGAGATGATCGGACAGACCATGTTCTGTGGAGAAACGATGCAGGCAGTAGTCGCAGTAAAATGATTTATGTTCGAATTTTGTTAGGGATGATAACAATCTACTCATGTTACTGATAAGACAGTAATGTTTTCGGCTATTTGTATCGGACAGAAGCAAAAGATTAACATGATGTAATCTGTCCTTATTGGGGGTAATTCTTAACGGATAAACCTCATTTTTTGATTCGTTTCTGATATTGTCGTCTATATCATAGCCGAAAACGTTTATAGAAATGTTGGGATTCTGTGCTTCAAATTTAGAAAGTGAGTTTATAGAAACAGGGTACTCGATACCGGACATATTTATTGTGTTTTTGAATAAGATGTAGTTAGAAATAAATTCTTTATGCTTTTGTTGAGGGTGTATGTGAGCTAGTACGGACCATAGAAAACACATTTCATCTTGGGAGTTCTTGATGTTGACTACTGCCCTGGTGACTGCAAGTTTTCGCGGGGTTGGAAGGTAGGAGGATGCTGCTAGAGGTCGGTACCGCCCAACAACTAGTTCCAGCTTCAGTACAGCATCCACCGACCATCCGCTCCCGTCACGGGTAAAATTGGATATGCTATTCATGATTTTATCGTAGGATTCATCGAGTAGACAGTTCAACTCGTCGTTGTCGTCCGTGAGCAACGTACGACAACGTCCGTGGAAGACGGCGTCTTTGGTTACCTCTTTTTCTTCGCCGCTGTCACCATCTAACACAGTTTTAGTGAAACGTATCCTGCACGCAATATGCCATTTGATACTGCGTAAACGTGCTTGTTCTGCCAGAATATCCTTGTACAATAAAGGTCGCACCTCGGTCATTATCGGTACTATATCTTGATCTTCTTCTTCTGTGTACACAGGCAGGTAATTAAAAGTTGTGAGACATCCTCTAATACTACTGTTTCGCACAATATAAAATCGTGTCATATCTGAAACAATAGAAACACATGTATTAGCTAATAGGAATGATGAATAACACACATTCATGTTTGTGGTAAATAAATAGATAGTACACGTTAGTAATACGTTAGTTTATTGCAAACTGTGAAGATGGCAGCTACTCCTGATTTTAGCATTGAAAGTGAAAGAAGAAAATCGTTCAAGTATTGGGAAGTGACGTTTGTCAGCCCCGATGAGTTAGCGTTTGCTGGGTTTTACTACTATCCGCTAAATTATGATGTTTGTGGACATAGTATGTCATTCATAGACGATAGAGTTAAATGCTTTTGTTGCGGAATTGAATTAGTTCATTGGAGAGAAGGTGACATACCTATGGTGGAACATGAAAAATTTTCTCCGTCATGTCAATTTCTAAACGATGTCAAGAGACAATACATTGGGGAGAAGGTGACAAACCTATGTCAGAACATAAAATATTTTCTCCGTCATATCAATTTCTAAACAACGTCAAGAGACTATCTTGTACAGGTTAGACAGAGTTAATTCATATCAAACAAATTTGGTTTGTTGCATAATTATAGAGAGAGAGACAATTGGTATTTAAAAAAATTTTTACCTTGTTGAGGATGTCCCTGTTCCTGCTGATGTTGTTGTTGTTGTTCTGGATTCTGTTGAAGGTCGGACATGATATTCAGACGAGAGAGTGAATACTGAAAAACAAAGAAACTGTTATAGATATATATAGTATTTTTAACGCCGGTATTATGTTAGTGTATCTTAAACCATGAACAACGCACGCAAGACTAGCTCTAGAGCTACACAGAGCAGCGAGAAGGAATTTCGTTAGGCGCGCGGTTGAATTGAAGGGTCTACACGACTTGTACCAGGCAGATCTTGTGGAGATGATACCATACGCTCGAGTGAACAAAGGGTACAAGTACATGATGACAGTGATCAATGCGTTTAGCAAGTACGCGTACGCTGTACCATTGAAAACAAAGACAGGAAAAGAAGTAAAGCACGCACTAGAACCTATACTAACTGCTAATCGAATGAAATATTTACAGACGGACAACGGGAAGGAGTATTACAATAGCACAGTACAAGCGTTGCTAAAAAAGTATAATGTGAAACATTACTCAACCTACAGTGAGAAAAAAGCTTCCATAGTGGAACGTTTTAATCGCACACTGAAGACACACATGTATCGAGCTTTCAGCGAACAAGGACACTACCGCTGGTTGGATCTACTACCTACATTACTGAAATCGTACAACAATACAACACACAGAACCATTGGTATGAAACCTAGTGAAGTGAATGATGCCAACGAACATATAGTGTTGGAACGAATAAGGAAGAACACAGCGCCTAAAATCAGTCCAACGAAACCACCCAAATTTAAAGTCGGTGACCGTGTTCGTATAAGTAAGCACAAAATGACGTTCGCCAAAGGTTATACGCCAAATTGGACTAACGAAATATTCACTGTGGATAAAGTACAATCCACTACTATCCCCGTCACTTATCTGCTAAAAGATCATCTAAACAAAGTGTTGAAAGGTGGTTTTTACGAGCACGAGATTAGTAAGTCCAAAATCGGCGACGTATACCTAGTGGAAAAGGTGTTACAACGCAAAGGTAACAGAGTGCGTGTTCGTTGGCTTGGTTTCGATGGTAAACACGATGCATGGATACATAAGAAAGATCTAATATAAAAAAGGTGACAGCACGTGCTGAAAACAGTATGCTTTCGGTATTCACAAAGATGAAGATTGTACAGCAAGCAAACAAATTACCAATAAAGGATATGGACTTTTTGGCTGGTGACGAAGGCAGTGCTAAGCGTAAACATGACCCGCTATTACCGAACAGTATTCGCTGTATCGTTACAGGCCCAAGTTCCTGTGGGAAATCAAATGTGCTATTCAACCTACTGTTTGATGCCAACGGACTACGTTTCCGCAACGTATACGTGTTTTCAAAATCATTATTTCAACCAAAATACAGAATGCTAGAAACAGTGATGAAATCACTCGCTGATGAAGGTTTAGGTTATCATGCATACAGCGAGAACGAAGAAGTCCCGCTACCGAGTGAAATCACTGGTCTCGACTCTGTTATCGTATTCGATGACGTATCGTGTGAAAGACAAAACAATATTCGAAAGTATTTTGCTATGGGGAGACATAGCGGTGTGGATACATTCTATCTATGCCAGACATATAGCCAGATACCGAAACAATTGGTACGTGACAACGCTAACTTGTTGATATTGTTCAAACAAGACGATCTAAATTTACGACATGCATACAATGATCACGTTAACATAGATATGAAATATGATGCTTTCAAAGACGTCTGCATGGAAGCGTGGAAGGATCGTTATGGATTTCTAGTCATAGACAAAGACTCGCCAATAAATGAAGGTAGATATAGAATCGGCTTTGATCGATTCATAATTGTTTCCGACGAAGTATAAAAGTGGTTGCACTGTAGTAATGTAATCAGTCCTCTTGCTAACACACGATGGCAATGAATAAGGAGGAACGACTCGCGTATGATATAGACACGATAAGCGACAACATAAGGAAAAAATATCATGCATTACAACACGGTATCAGAGAAAGCGACGAGACGTTTAGAAAAAATTACAGACCGATTCTGGAACCGTTAGAAGCTATTTCACGAAAGTTAAGTGGTGATATGATGGAGGAGGAGGAGAAGCAGCAGATAAAACAAGAAGAGCCTACACAACACGTAATAGCAGAAAACGAAAGTGGTATGCAAAGTCATAACGCTTCTCATTTCAGTGAAGAGGACGCTTGGATACCTAACGCTTCACATTTCAGCGAGGATTCATTAGCAAACAAATATATGCGTTTGTGTGAATCGGCGGACTGTAAACGGATTATAGATCGCATGTATGGTGTTCGATACGAAGGTGGTAAATTTATGATAGGTGATTCAAATGTAAAAATCGATGATAACGACAACTTTCATGTCAAAGGAAAAATTTACGAGGGTACACCTGGTCTGTATGAACTTTTGTTTATGAAACTACCGAAAAAATACAATAAGGATGATATGAGGAAATATAAGTCTATACTACTAGCAACCAACGGACACAAACAAAAATATAAACACAATACGCGAATAAACAGTAACAGTGGCGTCAAGTACCGACTAGTAATATCTAAATTGTTTGCACGAAAACGTACAGGGAGTGGCTATATGGAGATGAAACCGAACACTGCAATCGATTACGTGCATTGGGATGATCCTAACGAGTTGGTTAATAGATTGAGACTGTTAATAGCGTCTCAAAATAGCGGCCATACTGGTCATAGGAATGAAATCGTTTCGATATTGGAAGAATTACGCGAAACCGGTATTATCATATAAAAGCAGACGCACCGTTCTATAACCATCAGTTCTTCTTCATAAATATGAGTGTAGACAAGTTCGGTAGACACGACAGCGCTGTAAGAGTGCGAAAAGAAACTCATCGAAGTCTGCGTGAGGATATCGGTTTAGGAGTGACTAACGACGGTCACTTTGATGTGAAAAACAAAAAGATATGCAACTTGGGTGATCCTGAAGAGTTGCACGATGTTGTTTCTTTACAGTACGTAAAGGACACATGCTTACAGTACAAGAACGACGACAACGCTACCGTAGACGCAAAAGATCATCGAATAATAAGGCTAAACGATCCGCTTAAATCAAGAGATGCAGCCACAAAACGATACGTAGACGAGAAGAGTTTGAAAAAAGATCGTGCAGGTAACGTAATCGTTAATGACTGTCGACTAACACGTGTGCAAGCGCCTGTTGACTTCAAAGACGCAGTGAATTTGGAATTTTTACACGCACACACAATCAGTTTGCAAAACGATACTTTCTACGCTGCCGGAAGAAAAATTACGAATATAGCGAACGGTGTCAATGACAAAGACGCAGTCACTGTACGACAAATGCACGAATTAAAATTACATATAAAGACCGAATTGTACAAGGTCACTCAGGTATTTCACGCTCATATAATCAATCTAATAAAGTTTGTCTATAAATATCAAGACAGCACGACACAGCGTTCAGTCCTGTCTGAATATATTGAAGAGGTGGGGCGTTTAATAGACGTTCTCGATACGGAAACGGAAATCAAGGATTGGAGATCTGTTTACAAGAATGCACGTACTTCGTAAGAAAAGAATGGGGCGTGGTGTAATTGGAAAAATACTTAAAAACACTGTGCCCGCTATCGTTTCGTCAGTACCTACTTTGATTAATCGAGCGGTGGACGCATTACCAGTAGAATTACACCTACCAGGCTACCGATTCTGTGGACCTGGAACAAAACTCAAAGAGAGATTGGCACGTGGCGATCGAGGAATCAACGAGTTGGACGAAGCCTGTCGCGAACACGATATCGCTTACGCTAAGTACAAGGACAACGAACGAAGACGCGTAGCGGATCGTGTGCTAGCCGGCAAGGCGTGGGATCGAGTGAAAGCTTTGAATTCAGGCATCAGCGAAAGAGCGTACGCGGCGGCCGTAGCGGCAGCGATGAAGGCGAAATCGGCAGTGGGTGGAGGGAGCTCGCGTAGTGGTTGCAGAAAAAAGAAGAAGGGTTCAGGAATTAAACGTCAATCCGTGAACAAACGCAAAACGACCTGCAAACGCAAAACAGTCCCAAGACATAAACGTAACAATAAAAAAATAGCGTCAGGTCTATACCTACGTCCTTACAGACAAAAAAACTAATTTGCATACCAGTGCGTGCATTGTCTGACAGTGATTTGTATGTGTACGCAAAACTTTTGAAAATACCTTATTTCAGAGGAGTTTTTATGCGTAACACTTTACCACACACACGACCATGGAAGAATGAGAGTGCAGTTGTTAATCTAGACAGTGCAGAAGGACCTGGTACGCACTGGGTTTGCTACAAGAAGCGAAACAAACAAGTTTACTACTATGATGCGTATGGTAATATGCAGCCACCTCTTGAGCTGACACAGTATTTTGGAACCGACACTGACATTTACTACAATTACGAACGTGAACAGCCACCACACACAGTCATCTGCGGGCATTTATGTTTGGACTTCTTAACGCGCGAGTGATCAGTAAGCGACAAGATGTCTTCGCTGTCGGTCACCTTAACAGGTACGAATGCTGCTGCTCTTGTATGTGACTTTTTCCCGCCTCTCGAACTAACAAACGGTGAATGGTATGTAGGTCTATTGGACTTTACTACATACAACAGTATACCGAACGTGATTGAAGGAAAAAACAACGTGTTTCCAGTACTACGAGACGGAACAACGTGGGACTTGATAACTTTACCTACAGGTGCTTATGAAATCGGTGACATAGAAGCCTTCCTCAAAAAGCAGTTAGGAGACTCAAAGATTAGTCTACGTCCTAACAACAATACACTGAAATGTGAACTGACTTGTGCACTGGATATTGACTTTCAACAAACAGTGTACGGTATCGGTGATATGTTGGGTTTCAAGGGAAAGCGTCTGCTTGAAGCGAATAAAACTCACACGTCTGACGCCACAGTTAACATTATAAAAGTGAACAGTATACTGATAAGGTGTAATATAGCGCAAGGATCATACAAGAACGGTAAAACCGAGCACACACTGCACTCGTTCTATCCGTCAGTCGAACCAGGATTCAAAATAATTGAATCGCCTACAAACGTCATATACCTACCTGTGAATGTGAGTCGTTTGGACAACATAACATTATCTTTACACGATCAGGACGGTGACGTAATAGATTTTCGCGGAGAAGTCATCACTGTGCGTTTACATCTAAAACGACTATAGACATGGGCTTGTACTTTGTTTCTTCGCCACCGCTGCTACCACAGTCGTCAGTAATAAAAGAAGAAGAAAGATCAGTTAGGAAACGCATCAGTACTCGTTCGAAACTGAAACGATTAACATCAGTTAACCGCCGTTTCCTGATTTCACTGGGTTTTGTTGTTGTAAACAAGTAACATGGCGAGTGGAATATTATCAGTGGAGCAGCAACCGTTCTTTGAAGACAGTATCACACACTTTTCATTTCACTCACACGCACCGTACGCAACAACAAGATATGGAAACAATGATGAAATACGTGTGCCAATACAACAACAGGACGTCTTTACACTGCCGTCAGAAAGTTTCCTCTACATCGAAGGCAAGTTGGTTAAAAACCCTAGTGTGGCTGCAGATACTGCACTGAATGTGGAACTGGTGAACAATGCTATAGCATTTCTCTTTGAAGAGATTCGTTACGAGTTGGCCGGAGTGGTAGTGGACCATACCAGAAACGTCGGTGTTACGTCAACTATTAAAACTTTTCTATCACTCAACAACAACGCACGTAACGCAATGGAAAACGCAGGTTGGGTGGCGCCGACCACGAACATATTAAAAGTGAATGATGACGGCGAATTCAATTTTTGTATACCACTGAAAATGCTAATGGGATTCGCAGAAGACTATACACGCATCGTGCTGAACGTGAAAGAAGAACTTATACTCCTACGCGCTTCTACCGACATAAATGCTATGGTTTTAGTAAGCGGACAAACTACTGCTAATTGTGTTCTTGAACTAGATAAAGTTTACTGGAAAATGCCTTATGTACATGTAGCTAATGTGTACAGATTACCACTGTTACGACTCATAGAGAAAGACCACCCGATAACTATGCCTTTTAGGACCTGGGAGTTGCACGAGTATCCTGCCTTACCACAGACTAAAAGGCAGAATTGGATTGTCAAGACCTCGAGTCAGCTAGAAAAACCACGCTTTGTTGTGTTAGCGTTTCAGACAGCAAGAAAAAATGTACTGACAGCACACGCCGATGAATTTGATCACTGTAACGTGATCAATGCGAGACTGTTTCTAAACGACAAGTATTATCCTTACGATAATTTAAACTTGGATATTGGGAAAGACCGTTTTGCATTATTGTACAATATGTACGCCAGTTTTCAAAGTTCGTATTACCACCGTTTAGACGGCAGCCCAGTACTGACACCGGAATTATTCAAATCAAAAGCCCCGCTGTTTGTTTTCGATTGTAGCAGACAAGACGAAGCACTTAAGTCTTCAGCAGTTGATGTGCGTTTAGAATTTGAATCGTCAACGAATTTTCCTGATTCGCTTGTAGAATATACGCCATTGTCCAACACAGTACATAGACGTGTTTAAGTCTTATTTTATACATATTTTGTAAATACTAGTTTTAAATATATATATTTTCATCATATTTGTAACATTATAATATTGGAGCTATGTGTGTGTATGTATTTTTAATTGTAAAACTAGTTTAGATATATTTTAATACTTGTAACAATATAATCTTGGAACTGTGTATGTTTTTTTTTTTTTTTTTTTTAAATTGTAAATATTAGTTTAGATATATTTTCATACTTGTAACAATATAATCTTGGAGCTGTGTATGTATTTTTAATTGTAAAACTGTTTAATATAATCTTGGAGCTGTGTGTATGTATTTTAATAAATGTATATATATATATATATTACACACACTTTATTATTATTTGTATAACCCACTCCATAATAATTTGATCATACACATACGCGCGCGCACACACACATGTATTAAATTCAATAATGCGTTTGATAATGTTTTAATGCAAATAATTTTAGGAAAGTCTACATTCTGCATTCATAAGGAGATAGTCACTGCTTACAGCTATGTATGTCCACAACAGAATTAGAGAGAGATATAAATGTCATCATACGCTGTGACCTACTTTCTAAATTTGTTACATTAAAAACGTTTGTTTAAAGCAATTTTTCAGAAAATTTGTAACAGACATAATAATTTGATCATACACACACACATGTATTAAATTCAATAACGCGCTTGATAATGCAAATAATTTTTACGTTTAAATAAAAATCTGCACATACATTAAAATTAAAATTAAATAAAATCTGTACAACTTACCAAAACTAGTATGTGCGTTGTCTACACTGAAGGCGTACAAACAGTCTTTCAACTATTAAAAAAGATGTAGAGATTTCACGATGTATCAGCGATCAATGAGAAATTGCCACTATAAAAATACGGTAAGAATATATTTTCAGAAATTGTAATTTGATCATACACACACGTACACACACACACACACACACACACACATGTATTAAATTCAATAAATAATAATGCGTTTGATAATGTTTTAATGCAAATAATTTTAGGAAAGTCTACATTCTGCATTCATAAGGAGATAGTCACTGCTTACAGCTATGTATGTCCACAACAGAATTAGAGAGAGATATAAATGTCATCATACGCTGTGACCTACTTTCTAAATTTGTTACATTAAAAACGTTTGTTTAAAGCAATTTTTCAGAAAATTTGTAACAGACATAATAATTTGATCATACACACACACATGTATTAAATTCAATAACACGCTTGATAATGCAAATAATTTTTACGTTTAAATAAAAATCTGCACATACATTAAAATTAAAATTAAATAAAATCTGTACAACTTACCAAAACTAGTATGTGCGTTGTCTACACTGAAGGCGTACAAACAGTCTTTCAACTATTAAAAAAGATGCAGAGATTTCACGATGTATCAGCAATCAATGAGAAATTGCCACTATAAAAATACGGTAAGAATATATTTTCAGAAATTGTAATTTGATCATACACACACGCGTACACACACATGTATTAAATTCAATAAATAATGCGCTTGATAATGTTTTAATGCAAATAATTTTTACGTTTAAATAAAATCTGTACATACAATAAAAATTATACTCAGTTATTAACGTATTCAAAATGTTTCAATAATGCGCTTGATAATGTTTTAATACAAATAATTTTTACGTTTAAATAAAATCTGCACATACATTAAAATTAAATAAAATCTGTACACTTACCAAAAACTAGTATGTGTGTGTTGTCTACACACCCTTAATGATGAAAGTTGCGTATACTGAATGCACACAAACAGTCTTTCAACTATTAAAAAAGACGCAGAGATAGATTTCACGATGTATCAGCACATACACAAGCAGTCAAAATGAGAAATTTTCGCTAATTTTCTGTGCATATATATATATTGTACACTGGTAGTGGGAGAAAGCTTGCATGTCCGTTTTTAGAGTAATTACTGTCAGCGGTGTTAATGCTTGACAGGTGTCAAATTAGAAAGTAGAGTTGTCCGTTTTTAGAGTAAATACTTTATAATCCTAATTACTGTCAGCGCTGCTAATGACTAGCAGGTGTGAAATTAGAATGTAGGACGTCGTACACAAGGTTAATGGCCTCTGGTTTAATTTAGCGAATAATAACTATATCTAATTCAGTATCGGATCAATGCTGTCAGTGTACCCGAATATGCATGCAATTATTTGTATAGTAATCAGAAATGTGTGGAGAGAGACATTTTAATAATTTGTAGGTTGTATCTTACAATCATGAAAATTATTATTTAAACTGATAATTGTTTTATTAAAATCTTACAATGACGAAATATTATTATTTCATTGTTTACGATATATATATTTAATGCAAAAATGAATTTTTAAAATTACAATCGTCTGTAAACTATATTTAAGTTCGTGTACACACATACAAATCGTTTGAATAAGGGAATTCTTGTCAACGTTTGCAGAGAGACATATACAATGTGTGTATGTGTACACAAAACTTTTGAAAATACCTTATTTCAAGGAGATTTTTTTATGCGTAACACTTTACCACACACACACACAGACTTGGCAGTATATTAATTTCTAAATCGTGGTCAATGACTGTCATGTGTCAAAAAAAGGACGCAACGAGGTAGGTGATAAATATATATATTTCCTGGTGATTACATTTTAGTATCGCTACTTACAATAATCCATAAGTAGCACGACGCTTATGTAAAACTGATGACATAAAGAGAGTGTTTATATCGTGATCGACAACTGTGTCTAGAGACAAAGAGAGAGGAGGGGAGAGTGAGTTGATATCGAAGTCGTCGTCAACAATTTACTATAATATAGTTTGAATTTCCCACCGAAGAAAAATGTTGGCAGATCTGTTCTATACACACACAATAATGCAGGATTGGTAACCCTGATCATATATTTTAATATACACTATAATATACACACACATATCAAGTTTGAACCCATACATAGGTTGGTAAACCTGATCATATAGATTTAATATACATTATAACACACAACAAATTTGAACTCATGCAAGGTTGGTAACCCTGATCATATATTTAATATATACACTATAATGCATCAAGTGATAGAAAGTGAAAGTGATCTAGGCTCGCGAAAGGCGGCATATAAAAAAATAACACGGATGCTGTGGTCCAGATACGCGAAAAAGTCGCGGATCTTGACACAGATCAGCGAAAAAGTCGCGGATGCTGTGGTCCAGTAGAAAGTGAAAGTGATCTAGGCTCGCGAAAGGCTGCATATATTCACGGATATGCAAATCAATTTAATTAAAAAAATAAAAATATCAAATTAAAAAAAATAAAAAAATTGGGAACGGCGGCATCTCTATGATGTAGGCTCGCGAAAGGCTGCATATATTTGAACTTGGCGCGCGAAAGGCGGCATGAAATTTTATTGGTGGAAATTCGCGGATGCTGCAGGTCCAGCGGTGGTGGGGAGAGCGTGGGAAAAAATCTTGGACCGTGGGAACGGCGGCATCCTTTGTTGGTTAGAACCGGTATTTTCCCTCTACTGGGGGTCTGCTGATTTATGCACTCAATTTAGTATTGTACTAAAGATGACATCTCTTTATTTATGTCTATTTGATTACACATAACATATCAACTTTTAACTTACAGTGAAAATTGTAATGGGTTTTCTACATTAAGATTTATAACACAGTTAGAGCATTTTACCTCGGATCCGAGTTTATATGTATTACTTAGGATTTTAAAGTTTACTCTACTCCATTAATGAATTACTTTATTACTCTTTATACCATTTGAGGAATGGTTTCATTTAGTAGTGCAATGTTCCAATGCTACATCACACGTGTTACTTTACAACTTATGGTTACTGAAATATACTTGTTACAACATTTATTCTAAAACTTTAGAGATTGTCATTTTAAAGTCTTTTAGTTTACAATTACTTCTATTTCAAAAGATACATATCCACGGAAGACAAGCCTCCGCGTCACCTCTTAGTTAATGGTTTTAGTCCTAGTCCTCCACGTGTGATTCTTCGGTCCTCTCTCTGTAGTGGGTTGTCATCGTGGTAGTCTTTCTGGTGAAGGTCCTCGGACTCAACTAATGTTGATTCGGATGTTACGGTGTCATGAAGTCGTCCTGTTTCTCGGTGGTATAGTAAATACAGTTGAGGTCTTCGTCTTCACATTTTACAGTTATGCACATCACATTTGGTAATAGTACGGTTGTATCTGAATTTACATATACAACTCTAAAATAACTTTAACTATATTTCTTACTGGGAGATGTCACCTTACGCACTTAATTTTCTACTTTCCTTATTCTGGTACACACTACATTCTCGTTATCTAACTCTTCACACGGTTATTTGAAACTAATAACCACATTTAACAAAAAAATACATATTTTGTACAGCGCTCTGCTTTGAGCTGCTTACTGGTTGAACGACGCATCATCTCTGCTCTTTATCTATGTAGGAGGGGTCAGTAAATCGCGCGGATGTTACGCGTAGAAGCGAAATAGTTCCATATTTCTCCTTTATTTAAATGGTTAAAGTTTGGCTTTTTAATTATTCAGAGATATTCTTAATTACAGACGTTATTAAAGTACACTACTGTTGTCTTGTTTAATTATTTAAATAATGTCAAATTTACAAGTATTATTAGTTTGTTTAGGGGTCGGAATTCAAGTTAATTCCGGTTAGCGCATGTCTATGCAGGGTTAATTAACAAGGTTTACCCTATCTGTACACTAGTATTCCTTTTTATTTTATTATTAAAACTCTTTATTAAATATTATTATAATTTAATGATAGCGATAAAATTTAGTTTAAATGTACGATTTTATAAAAAATTTAAAAATTTCTCAGCCTTTACATTACCTATTTATTAATTACTATATTTTTAATTAATGAAATCGTCACATACTCCGCCGCTTAAAAACAGACTCCGGCTTATTTGGTCAGCAATGTACCGGGAGTATGCTTGGGGATTACCGTGTGAAATTTCTCTCACTCGTTTCTCTGTATAAAATTACGAGCTGCATAAGTCACTCTCGACTTGCTTATTCTTATTATCAATATATATATAATACTTTACAGACTAATTCTAATACTACATAAAATTCACACATTATAAAATATATTGTAAGCATTCTAAATTTTTCTTAAATCTACTACTTACGACTACTACCGGATTTTTCTTTAGTTGTGAGTTACTCTTGTTATAGAATTACTCCTTAAGTAATTTGTTACTTAATTATTACTCATATTCGATGTCAGCTGACTTCTCACTTTGTTCTACTTTCGATGAATAGGATTCAAGGTTGATCAGGCCTCGTACCTATTTATACGATTAGGTAGCCAAATGTTACTCAAGTACTCTTTAGCAGTTGAGTACCAAACATATACCTTTTACTACATTTATTTTGCTTGCACTCTACCATTTCCTTCTTTGTGATAACGTTTTATCTGCGAACTATGTGTTCTTCATACATATTTTTGAGTAGAGGGTTCGTACAGGGCTACAGTTACTGGAGTTAAGTATCTGTGAACTTGATAAGGACCGCACCATCGGTATGATAGCTTGGAGGTTGTCTTATCGATTGCACTACTCGTAGGGTGTGTTTTATACATTACTAAGTCACCGATTTGGTACTTTACTTCATTATTATTATTATTTCGCTCGTGATATTTCCTTGATTTCGCTAAGTTTGCTCGTAAATTAGCGCGAGCTTCATTCCAGATTTTCTTTATATTTTTATCCCTAATTTCAAGGGGTAACAACTCATGTATTTTCCACTTAGTGGATAATGGGTGGTTAGGTTTGTATTTGAACAATAATTCGAATGGGGTAGACTTATGTCCTTCATGATAGGCTGAATTAAATTGCGAATTGTATCCAGGATAGGTTCTGGTCCCAAGACGTATGATCGTTTGCATGGTAGGCTATTAAAGCAGATTTTAGGTTTCGCAAATACCTTTCAGCTATATTACCTTGCGGACGATACTCTGTAGTGGTAATGTGGTCTATTCCTAATTTGAAACACATGTTCCTGAATTCCTTTGACTTAAACTGTGGTCCGTTATCCGACACTAGATGGACGGGTGTACCGAATTCTTTAAATAATCTATGCTGTAAAATACTTACGGTGGTTGAAGCTAATGCTCGCCGCATGGGGTACATCCAGACGAATTTGCTGAAAGAATCTACGCAAATTAGTAACATTGTATTTCCTAATTTAGAACGCGGGTAGGGTCCTGAAAAATCTAAATAGATTTTGGAGAACGGGGTAGCAGGAATCTCTGAGATTAATTGACTTATTTGGCTGTTTCTCGCTGGTTTGCTGAGTGCACACAACTTACACCTTTTCACGAAATTAGCAATCTCACTGTTCATATTTTCCCAGTGATATTCCTTACGAATTCGATGTATGGTTTTATTTATTCCCATATGCGCTCCAATGGTGGAAGAGTGATAGTATTCCATCAGCATAGGTTTAATAATATCAGGGGCGATTATTCGTAAATATTTTCCGTTCGCTATTCTATAACATAACACTCTCTTACTTAATATGTATTTTTCTGACTTATTTCCTTTATCGAGTTGTTCAATAATTGGTCTCAAACGGGGGTCTTGTTGTTGATACTGGGCTAAGTCCGTAAATGCAAGAGGAAATTCGGTAATTAAAGTATTGATAATCGGCGTTTCTCTACTCTCCTTGTTTTCGTATGTTTTACTACTCGGCTGGAACATACGTGACAGTGTATCGGCAACTACGTTTTGGGTGCCTCTAATATGTTGTACTTTGAATTTAAAACAATTTAATCTTAATACCCATCTTCCGATACGACCTAACTGTTTTGGGTGATTTAGTAGCCAAGATAATGCTTGATTATCTGTTTCTAACAAAAACTCTTTATGTTCTAAAAAGGGTTTGAACTTCTCAAAAGCGAAAACGATAGCTAAACATTCTAATTCATATGCGGAGTATTTCTTTTCTTGGTCAGTCAGGGTGCGTGAAGCGTAACTAATAGGTAATCTAGAGTTATCTACTTCCTGATATATTACTGCACCAAGGGCTACACTTGAACTGTCTGTCTGCACTACAAACGGTTTTGTAAAATCGGCTAATTGTAGTACTGGGGGTGATATGATGCTTTCTTTTAATTTCTCGAATGCGGTTTGGTGTTGCTGATTCCACTCAAATTTAACTCCCTTCTTTCTTAAAGTATTCAGAGGTGCTGCAATTTCGGCTAGATGTGGGACATACTTGTGGAAATAATTTATCATTCCCAAAAATCGGGCTATTCCTTTCGCATCCCGGGGTGGTAAAAATTCTCTGATAGCACGGGTTCGCTCGGGGTCTATGCTCACCTTTCCGTTGGCTTTTACGATGTGACCTAAAAATGAGAATTGTGCGACAGCAAAATTTACTTTACTGGGGTTTACGGTTAATCCAGCTTTCTCCAATCGGGATAGTACTTCACGTAGATGTTTAAGATGTTGGTCAATTGATTCGCTGTAGATAACGATGTCATCTAAGTAGTGATACACATATTTAAATTTTATATCATGAAATAATTTTTCTAATAATCTGCTACATACAGAACTACCTTGGGATATACCAAAGGGTACCCTCGTAAATTGGTACAGGTTGAAAGGGACGTCAAATGCGGTTAGATGTTTTGATTCTTCCGAGAGGAGTATCTGGTGAAATGCCTGGTTTAGATCCATGATGGTAAAAATTTTTGCTTTCGTAAAATAATGAAGAGCACTGTGGATGTCGGGAAGTGGTATAGATTCAAATTCTATCCGTTTATTTAGTTGCCTGTAGTCCACAACTAGTCTATGTTTGTCGTTACTTTTGGGTACTAAAAACGCGGGTGATGAATAAGATGAAGTAGAGGGTTCGATGACTCCTTGTTCTAACAATTTGTTAATTTGGTTCCTCATTACTTCTATTTTTGGAGGTGATAACTTGTATGGGGCTAAACGTATTACTTTATTGTCGCTCAAATTGATTTTGTACTCTATCAGGTCCGTCAGTCCTAACTTTGGGGTGAGGACATTGGAGAACTGTTTTATTAATGTCTGCATGTTCCGTCTATCTTTACTTTCCAGATGACCTAATTCAGATTAGTGATGTTTTAGATGTGTAGAAGTAGTTCCAGTACTTTCTCTGTTATTTGCATTATCATCCAAGTTATATTTTCATGAACGATCGAATCCAAAGTAAAATTTCTTATTGTGAATATCTAGAATTATTCCTGTTTTACTAATAAAATCAGCTCCCAATATTAATTCGGGTCCTAACTCGTCGCATACCAACATTGGAA
Organism: Magicicada septendecula; assembly: GCA_034769895.1. Lineage (NCBI taxonomy): Eukaryota > Metazoa > Arthropoda > Insecta > Hemiptera > Cicadidae > Magicicada > Magicicada septendecula. Next base: position 235,769,023 of record CM068376.1, read on the forward strand.
AATACCACGTTAGATTTTTAATTTTTACTTTAAACGTGATGATAAGTTTTATCATTAAATTTTGTTTATTAGCTGTAGCGCATCTAATATTCACTGATTGACTGCGTTTAACTAAATTCTGTTGAAATAATTTATTGGCTAGCTCTTGACTAATTAAACTTCGCGTTGATCCGGAATCAATTAATCCGAGGGTGGATGTAACACCGAGGTCAACTTGTATATACGGTAATTGACACTTACTGAAATCACATTTATTAATCGCGTTACATTTATCAATAAATTTTCTAACATAGGGGTCTAATTTTCTTTGGTTATTATTATTTTGTTTTAATTTGGTGGCTCTCAGGGGTTTACCTGTTTTCACGGTGCTGCGGAAGACACAGGATTTCGGATCTCCCTGCCTTACATGTTTTTTGGATAATGGGTTTTCTGGTTGTACTGTTTCCGTTTACAGTTTCTACTGATGTGTCCAGGTTTCCCGCAGTTATAGCATACATTTTCTTTACGTGGGGTCTCACTGGTTTCCTGTCGAGGTTGAGGCTCCTTGGACTTACCATGGCCATGAAAATAGGTTGGTCGCCGAAATGGTCGTCTTTCTCGTAGAGTTCTTGCATCTGAGACTAGGGCTTGCGTTTCCTTTCTATATTGTGTTGTGGATAGCGATGCATGTCTGTTCTGATCTGCGTACCATACATTTGAAGAGTGAATACTACATTGTTCAAGATCAGCGAAAGTGTGGGGCCTATTTATTAGTGCTAAACGGGAGCGTTCTTCAGGAGATAAGCCTACTAGAATAGTATCGACCAATTGTTTCTCACTCCAGTCGACTTGCAGTAGACGTGAAGATTCTCTGATGTCTGCAATATAGTGGGCCAGTCTTTCATGGGCTCCTTGTACTCGAAGTACGGTATTTCTTTTAATCTCCTCGTAAATTCCCGTGGGGATAAAATATTTGATTATGGTAGTATGAAGTTCTTCTACTGGAAGAGTGGAGTTTAATGATTCCAGTACACGATCTCGTAATGGTGGTTTACATTTGGGTAGGATTACTTGCAGGATTTGCCAATCGTTCAATTGTTGTAGATCTTTTATTTGCAGGAGGTATCTGATGAAATTTAACAGTTTCGTAATACTTAAGCCATCGGTGTAAGGAATTTCATTAATTATTTTCTCTACTGGGTGGGTAATCTTTCCGTAGAGGTCTACATTAAAATTTACATTAGGTATACATTTCGAAGGATTTGTGGCTGCATTAGGAGTCGTAATCGCATATCGACTAGTGCGAGTATGGTGACCACTAGGCTGTGGGGGTTCTGATATCGTTAGGGTATTTAATTCTCTACTAGGTAACTGTTCATGAGTCGGTTGTATCTTCGATACGGTGGGTGATTCGTGGTTCGAGGTGGAGGGAGGGTGTTGTAAAGTAGGGGATTGAACCGGGGAAATATATAATTTTTGTAAGGAGTGCTCAATTTCTTCTATTCTAGATGAGTCTGACTTTCGTCGTAATTCGTTGATAATTATGGGTAATTCACGTAATGCCTCATCCGCAAATGTTTGCACATCGGCAGGGATTACGGTGACGTCGGGCCAGCTTAATAAATTGTGCAACCGGCGGGTTAAATGTTCTATTCGTTGCGTGACGCGCAATATTACAGTAGGTGATTTTTCGTCTTGAAGGTTTTGAGATAATAACGTCAGTTCCCTATACTTCGCATAACAGGTTTCTCGTTCGCTGTCATAATCGAGTTCGCGCAATCTATCTAACTGCGAGTGTATATCTGATCTGGTTTCGCCTAATGATTTGCGCAATTCAGACACTGTTACGTTCACGTGTTTTAAACCGCGTAAAATAGCTTCGTAGCACAGCTCATCTTTTAATAATAGATCAGGGTTAAATACAGCCATTTTTGAAATGTGAGTGGCTATAAATACTTATTTTACTATCGCATTAAATTCTATAATACTCTTTCTTTTTTTTTTACACTTTAAACGATTAAAATGTGAACTTTAATCATTTTACATTGGTAGTGAGAGAGAGAAATCTCACACAGGCGTCAATATACGTTCAAAGAAGGGGGAATTCTCGGTTACTAAACACAGGATAATACACGCTTCTTATAACAATAGAACAATCGAAGAGGGTTGCGTATTGTCTAACTCAACTTTGCGGGAGGTAACTATGACAGTTTTACACAGGCGTGGACAAGAATTTAACCGGTCAGATTTTGTTTACAAACCGACATGTTGAATGAAATTTGTGACAAGCACGTACCTGATGTTGTTTCGTATTCTTGTGGCGTATTAAGTTAACATTATGTACATTCCTATATCTAAATCATAATTAAAATTACTTATTTACTATACTATCATAATAATAATTATCATTTTATTTTATTTAAAATTTTAGACACATATTAGAGTAAATGAGTGAATAGATCAACAGGGTGTCCCTAATATTACACAATTACTTATTAAACAAAGCAGAGTGGCGCAATTTATTACATCTTTACTTGCGTTATAACCTAGGGAACCCGCATTAATTGGTTCTGCCAATTATACAGGCTGCCTTCGTTGTAACAAGCTGAAAATTAATCAAATCACTAAAACAATTAATATACAAGGAACTTTGGGGGGGGTCTGCTGATTTATGCACTCAATTTAGTATTGTACTAAAGATGACATCTCTTTATTTATGTCTATTTGATTACACATAACATATCAACTTTTAACTTACAGTGAAAATTGTAATGGGTTTTCTACATTAAGATTTATAATACAGTTAGAGCATTTTACCTCGGATCCGAGTTTATATGTATTACTTAGGAATTTAAAGTTTACTCTACTCCATTAATGAATTACTTTATTACTCTTTATACCATTTGAGGAATGGTTTCATTTAGTAGTGCAATGTTCCAATGCTACATCACACGTGTTACTTTACAACTTATGGTTACTGAAATATACTTGTTACAACATTTATTCTAAAACTTTAGAGATTGTCATTTTAAAGTCTTTTAGTTTACAATTACTTCTATTTCAAAAGATACATATCCACGGAAGACAAGCCTCCGCGTCACCTCTTAGTTAATGGTTTTAGTCCTAGTCCTCCACGTGTGATTCTTCGGTCCTCTCTCTGTAGTGGGTTGTCATCGTGGTAGTCTTTCTGGTGAAGGTCCTCGGACTCAACTAATGTTGATTCGGATGTTACGGTGTCATGAAGTCGTCCTGTTTCTCGGTGGTATAGTAAATACAGTTGAGGTCTTCGTCTTCACATTTTACAGTTATGCACATCACATTTGGTAATAGTACGGTTGTATCTGAATTTACATATACAACTCTAAAATAACTTTAACTATATTTCTTACTGGGAGATGTCACCTTACGCACTTAATTTTCTACTTTCCTTATTCTGTTACACACTACATTCTCGTTATCTAACTCTTCACACGGTTATTTGAAACTAATAACCACATTTAACAAAAAAATACATATTTTGTACAGCGCTCTGCTTTGAGCTGCTTACTGGTTGAACGACGCATCATCTCTGCTCTCTAACTATGTAGGAAGGGTCAGTAAATCGCGCGAATGTTACGCGTAGCAGCGAAATAGTTCCATATTTCTCCTTTATTTAAATGGTTAAAGTTTGGCTTTTTAATTATTCAGAGATATTCTTAATTACAGACGTTATTAAAGTACACTACTGTTGTCTTGTTTAATTATTTAAATAATGTCAAATTTACAAGTATTATTAGTTTGTTTAGGGGTCGGAATTCAAGTTAATTCCGGTTAGCGCATGTCTATGCAGGGTTAATTAACAAGGTTTACCCTATCTGTACACTAGTATTCCTTTTTATTTTATTATTAAAACTCTTTATTAAATATTATTATAATTTAATGATAGCGATAAAATTTAGTTTAAATGTACGATTTTATAAAAAATTTAAAAATTTCTCAGCCTTTACATTACCTATTTATTAATTACTATATTTTTAATTAATGAAATCGTCACAGCAGCTGTGGAAGTGTGCCAGAAAAGGCCTGACCTGACCAGGTGAGACAAGTATCAGACCTGCATGAAACGGTACCAACGTGTGCCTAACTTGTGTCCCCAAAAAAACTATGTGAAATTTAACACCCGGAAACAGCCTGAAAACGAAACCCCCCCCAACCCTTAAATACAGAAAAATAATTAAATGTGAAACCCCAGTGACACTCAGAAAACATCTGAACCAGCCGGTTCCGAATCAAGAAACTCATACCTATACTTAGCTTTACAGAACAAATTACCCTTACAATATTAGCATTCGAAACATATAAAAAACTCTGGCGCACCCCCACAGTGTAGCTCACAATTACAGTGATAGTACGTTATAAGTGTGGATAATGTTCATAGTAAATGTCTTGGTGACACACCCTTGATCTAACTGTCTAGCTAAGTAAGCACATAGTTCGAGCACAATTTGTTACACTGATGTTCTGCGGGCCAGGCCAAAAAAAAAAAAAATAATAAAAGAGTTCATATCACCTTAACTGAAGCGGTTGAATTACATCTTTCCGGTTAGCTAGCTCCCTCCTCGGTACAGACAAGTTTCAGGTGGTTCATGGCTGGTGAAGGTGGCAGTACACCAGCTGTGGCCACGTCTCCGTTCTAGGGCGAGAACCCTAAGGATTCAAAAAGATTAAAAATACTGTCCACTAAAACTTTCACCCTAGTCAAGTATTTTAAACATCAGAACTGGAGCTCCCAACTAACTCAAGATAATGCCAAAGGTTTTTAAAATTTGCATAAGGAGTAATTATATCTTCAAAGTAATTATGAACTCATAAAAATAATAAAATGTGCATAGTAATGAGGCACACGCACCAGATTTAACAAGTGTCGACATAACCGTACATGTTGGAGCCACCTCGCCACGTGGCGATACAATTATCGTAATTTTGCAAATAATGAATACACTAAAGGCCCTCACAGCTACATACAATTAAAAGAGTTACAGTATTTCATCTAAGGGCGGTCTTACAATTTACTTTTAACTGATATAATTAAAGAAAAGTTCACACTTCCGGTCACCAGTGCGTGTTCATGCATAACCAACAAGATTCAACTCCCTCTATAACGTACTTCATTTAGTTACAACTTTATACAATGATCAAACAAATGATTGTTACTTGAACCATGATTAAAAGGAATTACTGGCGGTATCTAAATACTAAAACATCGATTAACTTTCTTACCACACACACACACACACACACACACACACACACACACACACACACACACACACACACACACACACACACACACACACACACACACACACACACACACACACACACACACACACACACACACACACACACACACAAACGCGCGCGCGCGCGTCTGACCGAACCACGAGCATTCTAACGTTCACCTCTGGTTGAATACATTTTGAATTTAACATTTCCTTACTAGTAAAATCATTGTCTATAATTCTATGAGTCACTTACCGGGAAGTCTCAAAAACTTAGCCTGCCATCAAAGACGAGTAGAAGGCTGCCCAAGTAAACTGTACGAGGTGAGGAGAAGCTGTTTATTCGGTGACTGGCTGACTGCAACTGATTTGTACAGCGACAGCGCAACGAACCCCAAACTTCGCTGTCTGACAGTGCCATCCACATATCGCCACGCTAGCTGACATTGATAAGTCAACGAATTTATTTTTGGAAAAATTTTTATATCTTCGATCGCCGGGTTATGCCAACACCGGCACACAATGAAGTTTTCCACTGGCTTGACTGTTCTTTAGTTTCGGGGTCATAACCATAGCACCATGACTCGTCACCAGTAATGACCTCGGAGAAAAAATCTGGGTCGGTTCGCAGCTGGTCTTTCAATGCACGGCATGTTTCAACTCGATTCTCTTTTTGCTGTTCAGTCAGGACCCGAGGCACAAATTTTGCAGTGACCCTTCTCATCCCCAAATCTTCTGACAAAATTCGCTGAACCGAGCTCCAAGGTATTCCAGATAACTTACTAATCTCTTTAATGGTCTGTCGTCGGTCTTCAAGCACGATTGCATGAACTTTTTTAACATTTTCGTCAATTCTGGAAGTTGACGGACGTCCAGAACGAGGTTTGTCATCAATTGACATTTCACCTTCTTTGAAACGAGAAAACCATTGGTACACTTGAGTTTTTCCCATAGCACTATCCTTGTAAGCTGTTTTCAACATCACAACAGTTTCTGCGGCGTTTTTCCCAAGCAGGAAACTAAATTTCACAGCAGCGCGCTGTTCACTTAAATCCGCCATGACAAAAAACGAGGAGCAAGCGAAACTGCTTTTACAAAACGAATTACTGTGACCGGACATAACCTTCTCAGGCGACAACAATGACGGCACTGAACTCGACACGAGTTGCGCTACACTCGCCTAGCGGGAGAAATGCGTACAACGTAAGCTCCGCCAGTCGCAGCGCTATTCCGGTTATTTTTGGGTACCCCTTCGTGTATATATATATAATTTATTTATGTAATAGTTTCTATATATTTATTTATGACAATGTATTTGCACACACACAAACGCGCGCGCGCGCGTGTAATTTATACAGAAACCTCTGAAGACAGATTGAATCTGTGAAACGTACGTCAGGCACAAATATAGAGATAAAAAAAAAATAAGAAAAATACACAAACAGAAATAATTATAATTTGATAAAATTATATTGTATATTATATTATAATATAATTATGTAATACATATAATACTTTAAATCTTACGAAATATTATTACTCGGTTTTAGCAAGTGATTTGGCTACTTGCTTGTGCTAGCGATATTGCTATAAACGGGATCTACAAAATTTTCGTGATGTTTTGTAATACGCGCCGTGTGATGAGACGAAATTTTGATTGTAAGGATTCGCATTAGTTTACAGGAACGGCTTGATTTAATCTAGTTGATGCGATTAACAGCGAGTGTCGGCAAAATGGATGACCTTGACCCGCATCGCTCGTGTGCCAAATAAAAACTGTTTAATGAAAAAGAAGTTACGCAACAGTAAATGCACACACCGCCGCTTCGGGTTTGTTGTTCCCTACATTCTTTACACTATCTAGTATTCATATTGTTTTCATTAGTACTTAAGAGAGAATATGATTTCACTTCTGGTAAAGCGAGCAGTAGGTAAACAGAACGCAGCCCCTTATCTTTACAGTTGCAGTTTACGGATTTAATACACGCTACTGTAAGAATAGGACAAGTTTAGAAATGTCCTGCTACCGCAAGTATTCGTGAGCGGATGTCTTAAACTGCTTACGGGTCTGATGTCCCAATATTAACGGAACTACGATAATTTATAAGGTCCGTCCACGGCACACGGCACAAAAATGGGTGCACACGTGAACTCCCTAACGTACCTCTGGCTTATGAAGCACGTTATCATGCGTGGTTCAATAAATTGATATTAATAATAGACCCTACATAAACGTACAGCTTCGGCGAGGCTCGAGGCCATCTGCGTTATCGGTCGCTCGTAAAATTCCATCTAAACAAAATTATTGTGTGTATGTGTGTGTTTAATTATGAAACAATTAGGGTATACTTTCCGATACATTATTTTTATAATCGCCTGAATTCGTTTCAGCAAAGCTTGTCTAGTATCCTCAGAGGATTATACGTTTAATCAACGATTTTGATTTCCAGTGTTGTAACATTTTCTGTATCCAGGGAATTTTACTAGTAATTTTTAAAAGTAAAACTGATAGTTTTCGCGAATACCTTAAACTTGTATTTTGAACCAAGAACCGATGCTTCAAAACCGAACTGGAAAAGAAAAATATTTTTACCGACATCCGTCATTCACTTAACGCTCTCTTCCCCTCTCCAAACACGTGCGCCCGCGCGCGCGCACCCCCCCACACACACAACGCCTGTATTTAAATACATATTTTTGTTTATATTGAGAGCGTATATTATTCGATTAACTTACCTTTTTTTCATTTTAACAAATCGCTTTCGCCAAGTCAACTAATTGAATTGGGCTATATAAATTAATTTTAAAATCCGTAACTTAGAGACTCATTTGGGGAATAAAAGTGGATTTTCTTGTAAGAATACACTGACAGATTTACCGACGTCACTTCATCCGGTAAAGATTGGATACAGTTTCGATTGTTTGTGTAATGCTTTTACATAGATTGATGTATAATGTTCGGTGAATTTTTCAATACTTTTATTATGATGTTATAAGTATTATGGTAATTAATTAGTTCGTATAAATGCAAATTTCGTTTTATAAATTTTACAATGACATTGTGTGATGGCAGGGTAAAATTCCGAGTTTCTAAACATATTTACATTTTGGTAATTCATGTGACGTAACTAAACATTTTTACATTTTGGTTACGTTTTAGTACCTTAACCCTTTGGTACCCACCACACGGAAAGACCCAGTCAGCTTCTGCCATTTTTGAGCTGGCTGTGAATGTTCATTTTCTTACACATATGATGTGTCCGTATGTGTGAATAGTGTTTTCGTGTCACAGTTTTGTGGTAAAATTTACAATATTATTTTATTAACAAAAAGTGCAATAAATTGTTTAACAGATAATCCAATGTTTGGGGGAGGAGGAAATTTCGTTTAAATTATTCCTCAAATTACAAAAATACTTTGGCTCTCGAAAATACTATAGGTAATGCATAATGCACCCACATATTGTACTAAATATAGTATGAGAAAAATAAACGGTATATTTGTGACACAAGGAAAGGCAATCAGTTGAAGGTCTCAACGTTTGTAAATAATCCATACACAGGGGAGGCATGGATAGGAGTCGTACCGGTTTCGCCGGAATTGAAGTGTATAAATCAATCGGAAGATGGTTTGGATACTTCCCCATGTGCCCTTGCTTATTTTGTAAGCCCACGTGGGCTTTCATCCGGAAGAAGTACAAAATATAGTGAATTTCGGTTTCAAGGTAGTTGGTGTCAAGTGGGGATTAATATTTTCATCTTGCTGACTATACGTAGTTTGTAATAATGATGGCCTCAGTACATGGTTATCTCTCCTCTGAGGCTAAGAAATTAAGGCTTGGAGGGTTGGTATCAGCTATACTGTATATATGAACGCATAGTCCCTACGTTTGTAGCTTTGTGAGGCGTTTTTAATCGTATCACAAAGGGCTTATTCACCGCTTCATTTAGAACTGAGCAATTGGCGTAAATCTGAACAGCCTCTCCGGGCAGTGTGCATGTGGGTGTACTGTGGGCGAAGTTGGTCTTTCGACAGTCTCCGTCTCCGATGATACGACAGAAAGTATTCTGCAGGCCTATCTGACGTATAAACGACGCCAAAAGATTCGCAAAGCTGTCGCACACTAGGTGAGACACAATCATCAATTATCAGTTGCTAATTTCCAGATCCTACCAAACTGTGCTATGTTGGGGAACAAGGCTATATTCTCAGTGATTTTGTTTTTACCATTCTTTTGGGTACAGATGTATACTATCTTGTTTTAATAGTAGTAATTGTTTTGTTTTCTTCTTTTGGTTTTATCACCCAAGAAATTATTTGTCCAAGTTTCGTTTTTAATGGTTCTGCTGGTTGTTCGTTTTTGTTACTTGCTGCTTTACCTCGCCATCTGTGCTATCGTTTTCTTTTTGCATACTGTTCGTTTTCGGATAGCGTGAACTCGTGAATTTATTTGCAGTGTGGTTTTCCTACTCGATTCTCGGTCATTATTAAAAGTGTGTTAGTTTCAATAAACTGTATCAGATAATAACAGCATCGTAAGATGGTGTTTTGATATGCGCCACCTTAACATTTGGAACGTTTACGTATTCAAACGATGTTTAAATTCTTATTTTGAAAATTTTGTAAATTCGTAGTTTTTCAGATATTTGGCTTGTGCATTTTGCTTTGGCATATAATATCCACTGAAATAAACAAAGTAAGTGTAAATTTCGTAGCTGCCACGGATGAGGTAGCTTAAGTGAACTATTACTTCAGTTGCCTTGTTAATAAAATTTTTTTTTGGGGGGGGTTTACGCGGACCTACGTGTGAGAGGTGATTGCCGAATTTAAGTGGAGGTCACCACTAAACTTATTTATTTCGGTACAACTAAATTTGTTCACAGGTACAGTATCTAAATATCGTATCCTGCTGAATAAGAAGTAACTTACTTTTGTTAGACTACTTCTGCCCAATATTTAGTTATTTCATGGGATGTTGGCATCTTCAGATACCACATATATACAGCAGATAATACAACAGATATGGGCCGCTTCGACATGTGACCGTGTATTTAAACAAAATAATTCTACATATGAAGCTTATTTCTTTATGTTGCTGTACTAAAAAAATTCCAGAACGCATGAAAATGCATTGTTTGTTTTCGAGTTTTAACTTCAGTTTTGTTACCATTTGTTTGTGGAAGGTATAACAAAGTAATTTAAATTCAATTTTTAAACCAATTAGCCTGTTGTTCATAGTAACATTTCTTAGACGTTCTGAATCGAGCGTGTTGGAATAGACAATTTTGTCCTACAAGTCTTGTTGAAACATAAAAGAAAAATCCTGCTACTTCAGAAGTCACTAGTTAGTAGAGCTACTGAATGAACCGTAGGCGTGCACATTCGCAATAGCCCGATAACGCTGAAACTTCCCATCTCTTCTTTCCCTTAACCTACGGATCAACACCCACGTAACAAGAAGTAGGCCTATACTATATAGTTTCGTCAATTGTCTAACAGTGATTTCCCGCTGGCGGCCCTCGACCTTATCTTGCAACACCAACTTAATAATTACTCTATTTACTTTAATAAATATAGGAGTAATAAAATATTATTTTAACTTGCAGGAGAAACCTTTGAAAAAATGTTTCACTGATTCAGTAATAAACGTACAGTAGATTTTAGTTTCTTCAGTAGAAAGTGTATTTGCGACAGTCCTCTGTATATTCATCATTTTATAAGGCCCACCCTTATTTCCTTTCATCCCTCGGCTAGGCAAAACAGCGCTTATCCAGCATTTCGTAGTGAGTCGCATGTGTTATTCGAACTAGAATATAACAAACCAGAATACCATTACAAACGAAATTTGGTCAAATATTTTCTTGCAGGATGAAACCAAAAGAAAAAACCAAAACAATTACCACAAAACAAGATAGTATTACCCACATCTGTATCGAAAAGAAGGCACAGTGTCACTGAGAATATTGCCTTGTTCCCGCAATACAGCACAGTTTAGTAGGATCTGGAAGTTATCAAATGATAATTAATTGAGGGTTGTGTCTCGCCTAGTGTGCGACAGGTTCGCGAATCTTTTGGCGCTATTTTGTACGTCAGATAGGCCTGGAAAACACTTTCTGACGTATTATCTGTACGGTGACTGTCGAACGACCAACTTCTCCCATAGTACACCTACATGTGTTTAATAGTTTTGAATTAGAATTGTAACCTTTACAAGCCAATCCCGCCTTGCAGACCTGGGAAGAAAAGGGGTCGCATTTCTGTAAGCTGCCATCAGATGAGCGATTTCAGAAAATGACGTTGATGTTCGGAAGGAAGTACATGTATGTGTCTGTGAAAGCGTGTTCTCCACAATGCTGAAGTTAATCAAGAACATGACGTTGATGTTCGGAAGGAAGTACATGTATGTGTCCTGTGAAAGCGTGTTTTCCACAATGCTGAAGTTAATCAAGAACATGACGTTGATGTTCGGAAGGAAGTACATGTATGTGTCTGTGAAAGCGTGTTCTCCACAATGCTGAAGTTAATCAAGAACATGACGTTGATGTTCGGAAGGAAGTACATGTATGTGTCTGTGAAAGCGTGTTCTCCACAATGCTGAAGTTAATCAAGAAGTACAGCAGAAGTTGCCTCAAAGATTCAATCTCTACTTCACCGGCTACAGCAAAATGAACTCATTTTTTCACATTGAAGATTTTGTGGAAATATACAACGTTCAATGTCTTAATTATATCTTTATTATTGTTTTGACGTAATAAAGACTGAACCATTAAAAATATTTAGCAAGATATGCTAAACGCATAAATGTCCTTTTTACGTATTTACGTTACCAGTCTAAAATTGATCGCTTATGATGCGACGCGCCGATACATTTCTGAGTTTAATTGTGCCCCTCAGGCGTTTTTTAAGTTGGAAATCGCTGATCTAACGTGTATGAATTTGGCAGACTCTTTAGTCTTTTAGTCAAATAAACGATATATTGTGACATCAGTAACCATGTAATGGGCCACTTGTTACTGAATTATAACTACCATTTTGAGCCTTTGTTACTATCATTATTATTTCATTATATACAAGTAGACATGACAGTGTTGAAACGTTGCCGTAATTAGGGACTGTACATATGCAGATGTCATTGGACAGAGTGTAGGATTTGTCACAGTCATGATTATCTTACCTTGAGCAGGCGACAAATAACTGGTTAGGGAAATACGTTGTGCAGCTCATAACTGATTAAGAGGCTCTATTTTGAAAACGACTGCCGAAGGAGTCGGCAACGATAGTGACAGGGCATTTAGTGTCACTGCGATGCTGGACGAGAAATTGGTCCATACTTGACCATCTACTTTCTTTTAGCCGTAATCATGTTTCTGTTTTATTAAAATTCAAACTCTCTTTAGTAAACCTGTACGACAAATTTCGACTGTATGGTCTTCAGTTTTTTCTGTCCTGTACACTTGTAATTGTCTGCCTATAGCTACGTGTAGGCTACTATGTCCTATTTCTGTGCCTCAACCAAAACGGTTTTCCCTTTCTTATTACTTTCTGCGGTTTCTTTCCCCTCCTATTCTCGTCAGTATTTAATCGTTTCTTACTCTATCAGTCCATTTCACCTGAACCATTCTTTGCTACAACCATGGTATTTTTCTTCTTTCTTTTTGATGGTCCATGTTTCACTGCCATGTAAAACCACACTCCAGATTCCATATAAAATATTTAGCAAACTTTTTCCCATCTGAATCGGAATCTTTCTTCCTCTCAGTAATCCTTTTACGTTTTCAAAAGCTCTCTTATATATAGATATCCTAGTTCTGATTTCCTCCAGTACAACTTCCATTCCATGTGTCCTTAGTTTCCAACTGCTTAAATGAGAAATTTGGAACACTCCGTTTTTAGAAAAGATACCAGTATCAGTTGTTTTTGTGTCCCTTGCTTAGCCATCTCAGTACCTTTTCAGTGTACAGATTTTGGGGTCGAATTACACTGACCGAATTATCGGGGTGCTTAGTATATGAAGCCGAACTGCCGCGATATTGACTTCCACTGGTTATAGTTTTCCACCCCGAATCACCGTAGTAGGGTTGAGTGATGATAAAATTTCATGAGGTTAAGCGAGTTGCCACTGGAGTTTCTATAACTGAATTATCGCGGAACCCAATTTTCTGTGGCCGAGTTATCTCGAAACTAAATTCTGTGTAGCTCAGTCGTCCGGACCTGAATTGTCTTGTCTAGTTATAGAACCGTCAAGTAATTGGTTACGGAAAATACGTTCTGTATTCCGAACTAATTAAGAGACTTTATTTTTAAAACGTCTAATGAATTTGTCTGCTTCCCTGTAAATGGGAAAGAGAGGAAATGATTGGTGATGTGCATACGTGTAATCAGGGCCTGATTAAAAGGTTTAGCCCCAAGGATAATGAATTTTTTGGGCCCCCCGTTTCTTACCACAGATAATATTTAGCGATGAGTATTATGTACAATTTACTGATATAAGGTACTTTCGTCAAATAAGGCCCTTTGATCGTTTTTATTAAGATAATGTAGATAATTTCGCAAAATTTTTTAAACTTTTCATAGTTTTGAATTTTTATCTTTAAATTAACACATAACAAACACAATTTATTTTTAAATTATTTTGAGTGACTTCTGTTAAAAAACTGTTAAATCGACAACTCACAAAACCATATTAAAAATATAAAAACAAAATCGGCTCATAAGGTTGGGTGTTTTTTAATTCGACGTACAAATTAAATAAATAAATCACAATTAGAAAATAAAGCTATATTTTTCGCTTTAAATGACGTGATTTTCAGGACGGCATGATAAAAAAATGTTTAATGCAACATGAGTTTTGTTACTTTCTTATTCTCTTAAATTTTTGCGCCAGCTAAAAGCTTGCGCCCCAGGCTGCAGCCTACTTAGCCTAACGGTTAATCAGGACCTGCCTGTAATACATGTATTATTCTACTACCGTGCTTCACATTTGTAGCTGGGAGAGTTTAAGGCCTTATTCAGCGAGTTAATAATGAAACGGTAAAAGTTGCAGGCCGACAAAGCATGTAACAAATTAGCCAAAGTTCAGGTCTAAATTGTCATGAAAGAATAACACACTCTTCTTCTGTATAAATGTAAAAGAGCGGAAAGTAGCACAGCATGATTGATGACCTGTGCAGTGAGACTGGGACAGATATATGAGACGTGCGTAATGTTGATTCCCGACAGAGCGCGTTACACACACACACACACACACACACACACACACACACACACACACACACACACACACACACACACACACACACACACACACACACACACACACACACACACACACACACACACACACACACACACACACACACACACACACACACACACACACACACACACACACACACCGTCTGTTCGCTCACGTGTAATTCACTATGTAATATTTGGCAGATGTAGAAACGCAGGTGTTATGTTCCCGTTTAACAACAAAAACTCATGCCAAGTATTCGGGAAACCCACAATAGCCAATAGCTCTGACGTGAATGACTGTTACATGTGCTTCGAAGTGGGCGGCTTATCGGCGAAAATATCCCACTCTGTGTAATTTTGAAGACGACTATATACGACGATGCTCATTAACCTCTTCGGGGGCAGAAGATGAAGAACAAACAGAAATAACGATTAACTTAGACAACTGCTGTAGAGATTTTTTACATTTATTACGAGTTATACCCGTTTACGCCCAGCGGTGGACGCCAATTTTATAACTTTTTGTTGTGCCCCAAGTTCTGGAGCGCCAATTTTATAACTTTAATTTTATGCTGCTTATTTTATTCAGCATCAATAAATTGACATATTTTAATTTATGTGTATTTTCTCTTATCTCAGGGTTTATAAAATAAGATGCAGACTTCTTCTTATAAATAGTTCTTCGATTTATTACAATTAGTTATGATTGATTATCATATTTATCATTGACACATGAATTATGCAATTTCTATCAAAATATAAACATATTCATTTTCATAAATCTTATTTCATTACTCATATTTATAGCTCTAATAATTTAAATATTGTAATTCTTATTCAAAGACAAAAACTTTTAATAATAATTCTCTTAAATTTTGAATACTATGACATAGTTAATTACTGATCTGGATTCATTTAAAATCGGTGCTCATAAATAAATTTAATTTCCATAATTTCCTAATATGATTTAATTTTGTTTTTAAGTAAAAATTTTATCTTAATCCTTTAATTAATTCTTATGAGTTCTTTAAGTGAACAGACAGTGGACCTAATACTAATTATGGCATGAAAATTTACTTGTGGTATGTATCCAAATCTGGTAGAGGTTCATATGGTGTGGTTCGCATGTTGATCGTCTGGCGTAACTGCGATAATTCCCTCTGGATTAGCAGATTGTAACGTGGTCTCCCGTGGAGTCACACAAGACACAGCACAGCACCAAACTTCACTCACTCGGAATTAGTTCGCGTTAATTGTTATTATAGTTATTCGCTTCCACAAGCATTATTGATTATTATTTATCAACTGCGTTATGGTTTGAACTACTGTGTTACTCGATGATAAAGTTATTGTTGCGTATTTGCAAAACTAAATTACAGCGTTATTTAATTATCATTCGTGTTGTACTAATTCACTTGTATGTCACTAATAAAATTACAGTTCTTTTACCGAAATTGTTTTAGTACGAACTTACTTTTCTAACCATCGTACCGAATTTCTCTAAGTCCAATAACTATGGAATCTCGGTCGCGGACTTACACTCCCGTTTCCGTCAAAATTTTTAGTTAAACTCCCTGAGCACGCCTTTCTCGCGTCCCTATATCGAATTCCGTATTTCTCCCACTTAATTCTGATTTTTCTTACGCTGTTTTCTAATTGGTTCTACTTTACGACTCTTCAGATCTAGAGACTACCTATTTTTCCGAAAGAACCTCCCTGATAGGCTTTTGGATTCCCACCAGATTCCTTCCCTAGGTCACTACACTGAGGTCGTTGTCGCTGCTAGATACTGTAGCAATAAATTCTTGCCTGTCACTTTTTTGGAGTATACAAAGCAACCCTTAACTTTCTCGTCAAAGTATTGTTTTCGTGCACTTGGTTGTTCTAATGGCATCAACTATTGTTACTTAAAGGCCTCACCAAACTTCCTTTGTATGTCCGTTTCTTTGTCTCTGTTTCCATCAACACATCTTCCTTGAGTTCGGACATTACCCCGAGCTTTCTCTCTTCTCAGTAAGGTCGAAGTCCTGTCGCTGACCGTTTGAGTCTTTCAATAATATATACCCTTTTTTGTTTCGCTATATGCAGCTGGCGTGTATACGTATTTTGGTCTATTGTTAATACATACAGCTGCTCTTCAAATGAGTTCGTTTACATTTGTACAAATTTTTCTAAGGATTTGAGGTAGTTGTCAAAATTTAACGTTTCTTAGTATGGAGAGCGATGAACTCTGGCTGCTTACCGTGAGCGCGTTGGGGCTGTTATATGATTTTATTGCCTGTCAATCACCTCTGCGTTTCACACAACAATTCCCTGTTACGGCGCTTAATGATACATCTCTATTCAAAATAAGAAATTTTTTAAAAATTTCTGATTTTGGCGTTATAGATTACGGTTTGAAAATAAGTCAGTCTGAGCTCGCGAAGTTAATTTCGGTCAGGTATCATACTTTAAACACTTTAAAGTCAGTCAGGGTTTAAATACATTTCCATAATTAGGTTCAGAGTTATCTACCATCGGGATATAAAAAAGTACGTTAAAATAGTGTTAGCCAAAGTCAAATTAGCGACAGCGGTGTTAAGAAAATATGGGAAGATCAAACCATTTCATCAATGACAGAATAATGGTGGCTAATACTTTGATATTCCCAAAAGTCGCCTATCAATCCCAAACCGGCACGTTGAAACAGACGAAATGAACCCTTTGATTTTGAGTGTGCAGGTATATTCTCAAAGTGTCATTGGTGGAAAGCAGAAGAATTGCTTTCACGTTAAAAGAACTGCGGCTGCAGTAGCTTGCTTATATCTAAGGTGTAGCAAAGATAACAGACAAAATCTGTTTGTAGAAGATAACATGGAAAATAGAAGCTGCATGTAGATGGAATGAAACAGGAGGATTCACTTAGCGAAGCGGTAGACTTATATAGTGTTGTGGACACCAAAACGTAAGTCTACCATAAAATCTCATGTCGACGGAAAGACACCTGTACGATCGGTTGACGTTTTTAAGTGTTGTGCGTAGGGAACGAAACAGCATATCAATATAGAAGAACCGACTGGATACCCACCAGCTTCAGAAATTCATAGGCCTTGTACTTAATACATCTAACAATAAAAAGAAAAACAGCCTATGTCAAGCACTGAAAAGCAACCGGCGCCAGGTATTTCTAAACAAGTAACAAAACAAAAGGAGTATTTAATAAAAACAAGAGGGAAAACATGATAATCAACATTGTGAACTAACCAAAGTCTTCGTAAAGAGACAAAAATAAAGAGAAACTAACTGAGTCCAGTTTCCCGATAGACACTTTAGGGAAACACATTAAAACAGTATTGAGTAGCCTACCTCATTGAATGATGATTCAGGAAAAAGAAGCAACATTTTTAATATTTTAACGAAGTATGAACTTAAAACTGCCGGGGTGAATTGTCTTCACACTCCAAGCACTGAGGAATCGATGCTGATCTGCTCACCGCCAGCTTGTTGCCGCATCGACACACGGTAACAACAGTTAAGTCTATTCAGGCTTAATAAATAGGCGTACATATCAGGAATCACTGGCTCTTTGTCTCCAGAGTGAGAGATATAAATTACATACACTAAAAAAATTACGAAATGCATTTCCATAATTTTGTATAGTTACAAATTTTGTATACCTTCGATTTTTTTGTATAGTTTGGTATGATTGAGACACTCATCTTAAGTGTTAATAACAGAAAATGGTAGTAGCCAGAGGCGTAGCTGGGGGGAGGGCAAAGGGGTAGCCGCCCCGGGCGGCATAGCCAGGAGGGCGGCAAAGTGAGCATATACTTGCAAAAATTGTTTTCAGTTTATAAAACTACAAACAACTTGTTTGTTTGATATGATTGTTCCTTTCATAAAAGAAGCATAACCAGCCAGTTTGTCCTTTGTCATAAGTGATAAACAATATTAGTCTATTTATACTCAAGAATCGTAATTAAAGTTCATTATGATAACAAATGACGCTGTAACAGAGACTCTTTGTCCCTCTCTGTACAATACAGTATTTCATTCTCCGTGTTCATTATGTCTTAGTTGGTCTATGCGATGTTTAGTCTACGTGGTTCCTCATCTCGGTGTTTCTAAACAGTGGATGCTGTTTAAGTGAGTTTTGTTCTCTTGTGTGCGAGTGATTGAGTAGGCGTTTATTCAGTACGGTTTTTTATCAGTTTTCATGTGTGCTCTTTGTATTCACTTGTTGTCTCCAATATTTTTTGCGACTTTGTAGTGAGTTGTTGTGACGGAAAGGAGAACTGATAATCATACAGTATTAGCTTCGTATAGATATTCTTAATTGTTATTAGTATACAGACAATTATTAGTATACAGACAATTATTATTTGTTAAGGCATAAAAAAACGTTACGTGGACTACGTATGTGCAAATTCTTCCGGTTCGACGCAGCGATCGTGTTGTTTATGAGTATCTTGAGTGTGCACTTTGTTTTTAGTTTGTGGTCTTGTGGGTATATCTATAATACTTCACGTGTATGTCATCATACTAATACTATTATTGAATTAGTATTATTTGAATTTTATTTGAAGCTGATATGAAACGAAGTAAACTCAGCAGCGCCCAGTTTCCGAAGAGGAGGGAAGAAAGATTAATAACTACAACAAGTTCCAAAGAGTTCATGAAGTCTTTTATTCAAGGAAAATCGAACATGAGTGTCAGAATATTACAATTAACAAGGAATTAACTTGCGATCATAAAATGGATGTTGTTAGCGACGAGGCTGTTGATAAATACAGTAAAGTTAACGACGTGAATATTTTAAACTGTGAAAGTGTTAAAGTACAGTTACAACATTCAGTTGGTTCTAGTACCATGGATGATGTTGCCTCGTGCAGTCCTAAAATTACAGGCGGTGAAGGATAGAACATTAACAGCAACAGTGTAGACTATGTTCCCGGTGCTGTTCTACAAGATATGGTAGTTTGGCCAAGCGAGATATCTCAATCCTTCCGAGATATAATGGTGAATAGTGGAACATGTCTGTTGCAGAACAAGGACAGCCATTTTCCTGAAGATGAAGCTGGACGATCCTTAAACAAGTATTGGTTTGATAAAACCTTGCAAATGACGAAAAAGTAAATTGCACTTGGATGTGTTTTTCTCCATCTAAAAAGTCTCTATTTTGTTTTTGTTGCACTTTATTTCCACAAAAACTATGAAAGAAGCCATTTCAATAGTAAAAATCGGTTTTCCTCGTGGCGAAAGTTAAATTCCCGTATTTAGGATCATGAAAATAGTCCTGCTCATCGCTCTGCGTTTTTGGAATAGAAGGCATTGGAAGGTTCTTTAAACAGAGGGGGACTTATTAATGATCTACTTCATGAACAAATGAATAAAGCAGCTAAGACATGGAAATAAATCCTCGAACGGGTCATTGGCACGGTACAAACTCTTGCACAACAAAATCTGGCACTGAGAGGACATCGAGAGTCAGTTACTAACGATCCTAAACCTGGAAACTTTCTGGCTTTGTTAAAATACTTGGCTAAATTTGACCCTGTCATTAGATATCATTTGGATTCAGTCTCTCGTAAAGCTGGGTGTATATCGTATCTTTTGCCAACTATTCAAAATGAAATAATAAGCCTGTTGGGAGAAAGAGTGCGCAAATATATTACAGTATTACTGCATGTAAGAAGGCGAAGTACTTTAGTATTACATTTGACACAACATCGGATGCTGTAGTATAGAACAAACGTCTCAGATTATAAGATTTGTTGAAATTAAACGCAACTCTGTTGATATCAAGGAAACCTTCATAGATTTTATTCCTTTAGAAGTGAAAACAGCGGAGGTGATCACAGAAGCTGTTACAAGTAAATTTGAGAGAGATGGATTGAATCTTAATGATTACAGAGGTCAGTCGTATGACAATCAAGCAACAATGGCTGGTATCCATTCAGGAGTTCAGAAGAGAATATTATATTTGAATCCACTAGCTGTCTTTGTTCCCTGTCACAACCATTCACTTAACTTGGTTGGAGTTCATGCAACTCATGTAAATGTTTAGGCAGTTTATGGACAGTAGAACGTCTATTCACCTTCTTTTCCTGTTCCACTCATAGATGGAGTGTTCTTAAAGACTTCGTAAATATTACACTAAAAGGACATTGTGATACCAGGTGGAGTTCAAATGTAGATGCGGTAAAAGCAATATCCACTCAGGTGGATAAAGTGATCGTTGGACTGGAGAAACTGAAGGATACAGTGACTGAAACAGTCGATACGAGGGAAGATTCAGCATTAATAATTAATGCGATAGAAAACTTTAATTTTGTGACCTTTCTCTTTTTCTGGACAGATATTCTTTCTTCTATGGACAAAATCCAGAAAATCTTGCAGACCAAAGGAATAAGCTTTATTCAAGCATTGACACTTCTGGAGACGCTAACGGACAAATTAAACGTTTGGAGGAATGAGCTGTGTGAACAGTGTCATTACTAAGGCAGAGCAGGTATGTAATAAATGGGGTGTCAGTATCACAAAAATGATAAGAAGGAAGCGCACGATGCCAGGGGAGTATGCAGACGATTCTGCATTAACCGTTCGGCAAGAAATGCGACGGTCTCTAATAGAAATTTTGGACAAACTGTCAGTTGAAATTTCAAGCCGTTTCTCTAACATTAAAGAGTTAGAAAAACGCTTTGGGTTCCTCTGTAAATTTGAGGCGTACGTAAGTGATGGGGATATACATTTTAAGGAACAGCTTTCCTACATCAATATTAAGTGCACAGTGTTTGCAAAACTATATCCACATGACCTAAACAGTGAAGAATTGTTCAGTGACTTGCAAGATGTCATACTTTTATTAAAAAGGGCAAAAGTTAACGGAGAACAAATGGATTTTACACCCCAGGGACTGTTACAATACATTTTTTCAGTGGGATTAGAAGCCTAGATTAGAAACACTAGCAGCAGCTTTAAAAATGTTTCTTACTTTACCTGTGTCTGTGTCTTATTGTGAAAGATTGTTTAGTAAACTTAAATTGATTAAATCGTGCCTACGAGCAACAATATTTCAGGACAGGGTATCAAATCTAGCGATACTTTCAACTGAAAACGACATTGCTTCGTCTTTAGATTATAGTTATTTAATAACCGACTTTGGAGCAGTTAAGACCAGGAATGTTACATTTTAGAACGTCTATTAACAATAAATATTAATTGTTTTATTCTTCGTATTATTTGAATTAGCAGCCATCCCTACTATTTCTTTTATGAAGTTGCTAAACTGCTACAATTTTTTGTTCAGACAAAGCTTTTCGTCATCTCTGACATCATCAGGTCTTGAACAACCATGATTAGTATTTAGCAACTTTCCAACTTAGCAACTTTCCCACTGATTTAGTATTAGCAGTTTAGCAACTTCATAAAAGAAATATTAATTGTTTATTAATAGAAAACATAACCATTAACCTGTATTTGTAAGTGATTTATTTTATTACTTTTAATGTAGTTCTTTGTTTAACTTTATGTTGTTTTAGAATATTGTTTTGACGATGCGCTTTATACCTACGATACATGCGATTTTCATGTTTATTAGTACATTTTTATGTTATAAATTTTTTATATTACTACATTTTTTATAGTCTACATTTGTTACTAATAAACGTATACAAACTGAATACCGGTAATATTCAACTTATAATATGTAATTTCTTAATTTTGTTCTTCGTATTGTTTAAATTAGCAGCCATCCTTACTATTTCTTTTATGAATTTGCTAACTGCTATAATTTTTATTGTTCGACTAAGCTTCTCGTCATCACTGACATCATCAGGTCTTAAACAACATTGGTTGTTTAAGACCTGATGATGTCAGTGATGACGAAAAGCTTAGTCGAACAATAAAAATTATAGCAGTTAGCAAATTCTTAATTTTGACCTAACAAATATTCTTAAATTTAATTAAGAAAGTTGTGTTAGTGGTTATAGTCACAAACAGAATTATTACTGTTGCACACCACTATAGGGAAATTATTCCAGTTAGTGCTTTCAAGCTTCACAGCTCATCGTCAGATCGGAAATAACAATAATAGGACAAACAATTTCTTAATACTCCCACTTGTACACATTTTAGTAAACAAGCTGTAAGTTAAATGTTCTTCACTGGATGGGCCTTCATTTTTGCTCTTTTGTCCCCCTTTTAATTGTGAGGGCGAGGCGGCTGAGGATCTTCTTGTCCCGGGCTCCAAAAAAGCCTAGCTACGCCACTGGTAGCAGCAGCAAGGTTGACACATTTAGATATTTGGGTGATATAATTCAAGTAAATGGATTAAACAAGGGGACAAACAAAGCAAATGAAAGAAAAATAGAACTAGCATACCGTCGTACTAAAGATATCTATAATATGAAGAATGTCTCAAGAGAAACCAAAATTAGGCACTACAATACAGTAATCAAGCTAGAAAGTCGCTACGCGTGTTGTCCATGAAATTAGGAGTCGAAAGTTAAAGAAGGAACGAAACATTTTGAAAAAAATTGGGGACCACAGAAAAAAAGAAAGGTGAACTTAGACGCAGGAAGACTGGAGATCTCTACAAGAATAAAGAAATCAAAAGGATATCAGATACAATACGGAAGAGAAGAGTTAGTTTCTTCGGCCACATAATGAGGATAAAAAACAGGGCTCACAAAACGGATTTTCAACCACGTTCATAAGAATAAGAGTGACGTCTTCTTCGAGGCAGCGACCGAAATAAAAACACACTCGTGTCACTGTCGACACCTTGTTTATCACAAGTACCTGTTCAATTTATAAAAATATAACATGAAACACACACACACACAAAATACAAATTTCGATTCACAACTGTGATATCGATTATTGACACAAACATAATTTATACAGACAACAATATAATATTGATCCGTAAATTTGGCATCATATACACTCACTATTTCTGTAACTCACATAACCGAAATCTCAATAAATACTGACTAATAAGTAACGTAGCCGAACTAACAATAAATACTATAAACTGACTTTTTCCCCAACTACCTCTGCGTACACACACGAGCGCGCGTCCGGTCTTATTAGTATATTAACAGTCATTCCCAGCCCCTGTGGCTAGATAAGTGGACAAAAGGGGGTGGGCATCATTTCCAGAATCATGTAGAACAAACTGTGTTTACCTATCACTTTACAGTACAGTTGCAGAACATTCTAGTGTACTCCAGAAGCAGCGTCTTCGCAAATACTTGAATTGTGGATAATGTAAACATCCCGTGAGTAACATAACCTTCGTACTATTCTAGTGACAAACAGTTCGCTTAGTATAGATACATAAAATACTGATAAAATATTACATTGAATGTGGGTTGGGGGTTTTCTAATATACAGCATAGCATTACACATTATACAAGTGATGAAGAAGGACATGACAGGGATGGGAATCACAGGGGGCATAAATACAGGATAGTCGACTTTTAGAGACTTCAAGTGCTATTAAGAGAAAGACAGAGAGAAAAGAAATAATATGTGGACGGAAGAGAGAAGGAAAAACAGCGACGGAATAAGAACTATTGGAAAGCACAAAAAGAAGCGAGAAGCAAAAATTAAAACGAATTCGTTAGGTTATTTTACACGTTCATTAGACGTTCAAAATCGAAAGAAGGAGAAAATAGATTAGGTTGAACATTGCGTATTTTAAAGTGGATCGTGATAAAATATCGGTATGGAGAACCATACATGACTTCGATGTTCTAAGATTTATATTTAAAATCATTTTCGAAATGAAATATTTCCACAGAAACTACTTCTTTCTACTTGTTGCTTCAGCCTTAACCACAGTACTGTGGTCACTAACGTATACCACCTCACGTTAGCGCACTCGATTTTCACTGATAATGGCAGACGATGGCACTGCCGAAACGTCTGGGTTTGCAGAAAACTTTGGACCACGGCCAAACAGCCCGGAGAGGAATTTTAACAACAAACTACTTCTTTGTTGCCGATAACGTAGCGCACAACTAAAATATTATCCCCTCCTCCTTCAAGTATCATTTTCCTTATAGCTATTTCATCTACCTTTCTACAGTGGAGTATTATGACCTTCTTTTCAGGTTACTTTATTTATCAAAATTAAGTACTTTACTCTTGTTAAAACATAAAACGTTGCTCCTCCCACTTCAACTATCATTTTCATTTATAGAAAATGACCCCCTCTCCCTTCAACTACCATTTTCATGTATAGATATTTCATCTACCTTTCTACAGTGGATTATTATGACCTTCTTTCAGGATACTTTATTTATCAAAATTAAGCACTTTACTCTTGTTAAAACATAAAACGTTGGAGGTAAACTACCCCTGTCCCTTAACCGATCTTTACCAAAATCAAAAGGCCTTGAGTCCTCTATAATTCAGGCACGTATGCAAAAACTTATTTGATTCTCTTTTTACTTCCATATTCCTTAAGGAATGGAAGTATGGTGATGGCAAAAAAAATCGTGTTCGAGATTATTGCAGATTCTGATTCTACTACACTCAAAACATGAAAAAAAGTCGTTTTCCGAAAAGTGTCTGTGTGTCTGTCTGTCTGTCTGTCTGTAGATTTTTTTTCTATGGCAAACGATAACTGCCGCAAATTCGAACAGAATCAAATAATTTTTTGCATGCAGCCCTGATTTGCAGAGTACTCGCGACCTATTGTTTTTGGTGAAGATCGGTTGAGGGAAAGGGGTAGTTTACCTACAACGGTTTTTTTTTAGCAAGGGTAATTTTGTTTGTTTGGCAAACGATAACAGCCGCAAATTCAAACAGAATCAAATAATGTTTCGCATACAGCCCTGAATTGTAGAGTTCTCAAGATCTGTTGATTTTGGTGAAGATCGGTTAAGGGAAAGGGGTAGTTTACCTGTAACGTTTTATGTTTTAACAAGGGTATTTCCTATGGCAAACGATAACAGCCGCAAATTCAAACAGAATCAAAAGATTATTTGCATACAGCCCTAAATTGTAGAGTTCTCAAGACCTATTGTTTTTGGTGAAGTTCGGTTGAGGGAAAGGGGTAGTTTACCTGCAACGTTTTTTTAACAAGGGTATTTTCTATGGCAAACGATAACAGCCGCAAATTCAAACAGAATCAAATAATGTTTTGCATACAGTCCTGATTTGTAGAGTACTCAAGACCTATTGTTTTTGGTGAAGATCGATTAAGGGAAAGGGGTAGTTTACCTGTAACGTTTTATGTTTTAACAAGGGTATTTCCTATGGCAAACGATAACAGCCGCAAATTCAAACAGAATCAAAAGATTATTTGCATACAGCCCTAAATTGTAGAGTTCTCAAGACCTGTTGTTTTTGGTGAAGATCGGTTGAGGGAAAGGGGTAGTTTACCTGCAACGTTTTTTTAACAAGGGTATTTTCTATGGCAAACGATAACAGCCGCAAATTCAAACAGAATCAAATAATTTTTTGCATGCAGCCCTGATTTGCAGAGTACTCGCGACCTATTGTTTTTGGTGAAGATCGGTTGAGGGAAAGGGGTAGTTTACCTACAACGGTTTTTTTTTAGCAAGGGTAATTTTGTTTGTTTGGCAAACGATAACAGCCGCAAATTCAAACAGAATCAAATAATGTTTCGCATACAGCCCTGAATTGTAGAGTTCTCAAGATCTGTTGATTTTGGTGAAGATCGGTTAAGGGAAAGGGGTAGTTTACCTGTAACGTTTTATGTTTTAACAAGGGCATTTCCTATGGCAAACGATAACAGCCGCAAATTCAAACAGAATCAAAAGATTATTTGCATACAGCCCTAAATTGTAGAGTTCTCAAGACCTATTGTTTTTGGTGAAGTTCGGTTGAGGGAAAGGGGTAGTTTACCTGCAACGTTTTTTTAACAAGGGTATTTTCTATGGCAAACGATAACAGCCGCAAATTCAAACAGAATCAAATAATGTTTTGCATACAGCCCTGATTTGTAGAGTACTCAAGACCTATTGTTTTTGGTGAAGATCGGTTAAGGGAAAGGGGTAGTTTACCTGTAACGTTTTATGTTTTAACAAGGGTATTTCCTATGGCAAACGATAACAGCCGCAAATTCAAACAGAATCAAAAGATTATTTGCATACAGCCCTAAATTGTAGAGTTCTCAAGACCTGTTGTTTTTGGTGAAGATCGGTTGAGGGAAAGGGGTAGTTTACCTGCAACGTTTTTTTAACAAGGGTATTTTCTATGGCAAACGATAACAGCCGCAAATTCAAACAGAATCAAATAATGTTTTGCATACAGCCCTGATTTGTAGAGTACTCAAGACCTATTGTTTTTGGTGAAGATCGGTTAAGGGGAAGGGGTAGTTTACCTGCAACGTTTTTTTATCAAGCGTATTTTCTATGGCAAACGATAACAGCCGCAAATTCAAACAGAATCAAGTAATTTTTTGCATACGTCCCTGAATTGTAGAGGTCTCAATGACTTTCGATTTTGGTGAAGATCGGTTAAGGGGAAGGGGTAGTTTACCTGCAACCTTTTACGTTTTAACAAGAGTAAAGTACTTGAAAATTTATTTAAACTTTTTGAAACAATGGTAATTGTTAAAAATAAAATAATTTTGTTGCCAGGCAATAAAATTATAATTTTTTCATTTTAATGTAATATAATATTTTTCATTTAATACAGCAATAAAAAGGCAGGTAAGACACAGCCTGGCTGTTTGGCTGAAAATGATTTTAAATATAAATCTTAGAATATGGAAGTCATGTATGGTTCTCCATACCGATATTTGAATTTGCGGCAGTTATCGTTCGCCATAGACAAAATTCTACACACAGATACACACACAGACTCTTCGAAAAATTACTTTTCTTCATGTTTTGAGGGTAGTACAGTCAGAATCAGCCCTTATCTCGAACACGATTTTTTTCGCCATCACCATATTTCCATTTCCTTATAGAACATGGAAGTAAAAATGGGTGTACAATGTACATAAAAATCAGAGTTTGTTTTTCGAAGACAAAACAGTGTACCAGCTTACCAACGCTGCAGTACAGGAAGAAATCACAGAAGTGTGTCGACTCAGTGAAGTCATTTCTTGTTCATTTTTTTTTAAATCTCGTGTAAACTGGAATGAAACTCGTTTATCTCTGTTATGTGTGCTAGACGTCGTGAACCATTTTAGAAAGTTCAAATCGATGGATGCAGCGATCGTCCAGGTAACTACGGCCAAGACCATCATAATACGTATATTCTATGCATAAACACGTACATATATGCCGTTTACATTTGTATCTGATACATTGCATGCCAAACATCATTTTAAAAGCGTACAGGTTCATATTTTTTTTAAATTGTTTGTGAAAGTATCATTTACGGTAGGGTTAAGAAAAGTTTCTGTTGGTTGTAGAGGCCTTCATGTCTTCAGTAATCAGACTTAAAACCAAATCAAAGTGTTTGTTGTTGAGTCTTCAGTTTGTCTAAAGAGATCGTCATCTCGGTTTAAACGCCTTCCTACCAACGCCTTTCTTCTTCACGAATTGTGTATTCTGTAAAGGTTCTCATTTTCCCGTTGTGCACTAGTGAAGGTAGCAAATTTCAGTCTTCTTTTTATGGTAAGTTGATTAATTTTTGTTTTGTTTTTATAAGCAATATGGGTGACATTAATACTTTATGTACGTTAGTATGAGCTCTCCGTACTGAGCGAAATCTGAGGGTAGCCACTATCGTCTCCCCTCAGACAGCACTTCCGCCTCTTTGATGTAGGAACGAAAACACCAAAAACGCCGTGGCGGTGTCGCCTGTGCCGCCATGGCGACGGAATTCGTAATCGTACCAAGACAGCATTGGAGCTGCACTACGCGCAGCTCAACGGGATATGAGTTACTTCCGCTACTTCCATTCTGCTCTTAGCCTGTTGTAAGCTACTGGTTTCAAAGGGAGGGGGGGTACCAAGCGGCGCCTAATCGTTAACTTTACTTCCTACTAAACGGTATGTTATGAAATTGTTTAAGCTAAAATGTATCTCCCTCGTCCTCCCTCTCTATCTGTCTGTCTGCCCCCTCTTCGCCCCCACGTTGCAGCTCCTCGCCATTCCTTTCGCTTCTCAGCTTTCCTTGTCAATTCGCAGTACTATGTACAGCACTGTCTCATGTAGTTTAAATGGGGTCTTCTGTTACTTTTCCCTTCTACTTTCCTTCAGCCATTCTTTTTGCTAGCCCATTGTGTCAGAGTATATAGGTACCCTATTAAATTATCTCTTCTACATTTTAACTTCCCTGGGTAGCTTCTGTCCTGTTGAACTCTTCTAAGAACATCCTCATTAGTTATCTCTCTCTACTGGTTTTCTTGAGCATTCTCATATAGCACCAGGTCTCAGATGCTTGGAGTATTTTCCTGTGTCATTCTCCTAGTGTCCATGATTCGATCTCGTTCAGAGCAACACTCTGTTGTACATAAGCCGTTACCAAATTCTTTCTTACCATTAAACTTGACTTGTGTGAAGTGAAGAGGATTATCCTTTCATCAATTTCCTGATTATATCTACTTATAATTTCCTTACTGCTTCGCTCGTCACTTATAATTTTGCTTCGCAGGGAGCTTCACTGTATCTTTCCAAGAATTATTCTGATTGTATTCTCAACATTTCGGCTGCACGCTACAATCTTGGTTTTTGTTCATTAGTCTTCATATTATTTTCGCTCTTCGTTACTTGATCAATTGTGTTAAGTATAATTTAAACTAAGTATATAACTGTATTAAATTATTAATGTTGACGATTACTTTTTTGACAACACAATGGATAAAAATAATAGAACAGAAAGAGTAAGGACCGGAAAATGTAAAAGAAACTTACTTTAAAAATACCTTTTATTTTTTTGTTATTAATTTAGTTTCATGCAGAGCAAGCAATGTTTTACATACGGGCCGCCATTGATGTGCACGACCTGGGTGCTGCATCGAACTCAGGTTTGGCTGCTGAGAAATTTGAAGACCTAGAAATTTCAAAACTTTGCAACATAACGCAATGTTGTAAACTTACAAGCAATGATTTTTTTTAAATTAAAGTTTGTAAATTGTTTTGTTTTACAGTATTCATATAAAAATTTTTCTGGAGAATGTGTGGTGCAGTAAAGACGGTTACAAACGAAGTTTCTACAGCGAGTTAGAGGATCCAGTTGAAAGACACGACGATAAGACGAGACATTATACTCTCCAGAGAAAACTTAAAATTTTTGAACGGAAAGATATAATACTGTAAGGGTTAAACGGAATGACCAGTTTGAGCGAACGTAACAAGGTAGACTCTTAAGTAAAAGCTAGAAGACATGAAGCGGAGGAAGACATGGGAATCGGTCGTCTAAACCTGAAGCGGGAAGAAGAATAAATTTATATGTATTAGTTTATCAACAGTACATAAAAGTTTGTTTACCTTCGTTTCATATTCCGTTTGTGATTAGGGACCTAGAGTTGTACCCAAATAGAAGTTTTTACCCATATAACAGATAAACCGTAAATAGGCCTAGGTATTTTTAACTGTTGAAATCTTGATTACGTCTGCGGAATAACGAATTTAAAAAAAAAATAAAAATTTTTACACAATTTCTATAGGTTATAGTCACAAATACGGGCACTTTTGTTTTTTAAAACGAATATAAATTAAGTCGTGGCACTGAGACAACTGGAGCGCTAGTCGCGCAGATTAAGTACATCCTGAACAAGTAAGTACGTAATGATCTTTTATAGTGTGTTCGAAAAGTCATAGCCGCAATCACCCTCCCCTACCATCTATTAAATTTTCGTAACGGTAAAAGGTACGAGAAAAATCGACCTTGGGAAACGTTGGCCCTAAGCTTGCTTGGTCATCTGGTTAATTATCGAGCCGAGAGTCGTCGTCACGGCCGGTTTAATTAGACACACCGGCGCGTGCGACCACTTGTGTTTACCGTAAGTTTCGTATTTGCATTGCGCGATTATTCGGCCAGCGAGTTGAGTTTTCGTCGTTCTAAATATAATTAGAGGGTAACAGACTTCACCTGTCGACCGAGCGACTTGCAAAACACTTTCCCCCAGTAACGAAGCCAGTTATAGTTCAGGCTTTGATACTGACATATTTAACAAGACGAGAAGGATGCATCATTCTAACCTACCGTCTACAGTCGTTTTGCTAAGAATTTATTATTGTTATTTACTTTATTCTTTATTACTATAATACATGTATATTAATTATCAATTTTTATTACGATACTATTATTTAATTATTGTATTAACGGTAAATGAGTGGACTACATACGTAATAGGTTTGTCCATGAACGTGATTCTGTTCATTTACAAATATTTTTATATGTAACGCATACATTTTTTGCTGTTATTATAAAAATGTATGTAAAATAATTATTTTCTTACGGACGTATTAGTTATAGTGCATGACGTTAGATTTCACAGATGCTTCTGGATCTTCAGACGCTCAACGTTGTAAAGTTGAAACACAGTGGTAATACAGAGTCAGTGAGACAGACGTTGAGTCTGTTAGTGAATCGTGTGTTAAGTGCTATAAATTTAGTTCTTGCATAAGGAAATAATCATTTTTACATTTATCGCAAATGTTTATGATATCTGTGATGACACGACAACTGTACTTTAGAGCTCAAATATCGAGCAGTTGGACTTGCGAAGGAAAGCCTAGGGGAAGATAAGAATGGTAACAAAGCCAAAATGGCAAACCTCTGGAAAAAAATCACCAGCTAAACAAATAGGCAAAACAAATGCCGATTAAATCCGTAATATTTTCAGCTACAGTATAGGATTTGATATATTGGCTCTCAGGACAGTCTGTCGCAAGAAGGTAGAAAGTTTTAAAAAGTCTATATCGGTGATTTCGTGGGTTCATCGATTTCGTTTGTGGTCTGTTAAACAGAAATCGTCTACTGCGCCGATTGTCAGTTTTTCTTCATACCTGCTTGTCTGCATTTGCACACGCACCGGGCTTGTTGAGACAGCTTAACTGTATTTTGTATGCAGACTTTCTTTAAATTGTGACGTACACTGCTGTCAGTGTTTGTTGTTTGCATGTGTACAAATGCAAATACACGTACAATACATGCAATGTTTTGCATACTTTTTTGGATAATGATTGAACAAACCTGAAATACCTTTGGAGAATGCATTTCAGAAAAGACGAATGAAAACGGATGAAAAAAGACATGGTAAAAACCTGCCTCGTTGCCTTGCGCGGGAAACCCGTGTCTGGGTAGAGGACTGTGCTGTACCCCAGAGTACTAGGTCCGTGGTGGAATTTAGCCACTTGCGCTAAATAACCCCCGCAAATTGTATATTGTTACTGATCGCCGTATGGTACAGTGGAAACAAAATACAGACACCAATGACATCACTAATTACCAGCTTTAATGAGTCACAAATAACAATTGGTAATCAACGAGATATTCTCATACAGTAATTCAAGTTAAATTTTCCCACTCGCAATAATAATGTTCACTATTAAGAGTTCCGCACTAATTATAACACAGTAATCACTTTCCACAACAATCAGTTGATCCAATTTTTCTTTATGTATTTCCGTTTCCAGCTTTGTGAAGCTCTGTTGCCTTTCAAAACGTGTTTTTTTCTTTGTAACACATAAGAATATTGCCTGATTCACGCAACACTTCCTACCATGATGCTACACGCACTTAAGTCGAAAAAAGAATTTAAGAAAGACTGAGAGAGAGAGAGAGAGAGAGAGAGAGAGAGAGAGAGAGAGAGAGAGAGAGAGAGAGAGAGAGAGAGAGAGAGGATTGGAGGAAGAAAGAGATATAGTGCGTGTGATTTTTGGACAGGAGTTGCGATAACAAAAGAAACGTACATTAACGAGAACGGACGACAGGGCTGCCTGTTGATTTTGTTTGTCCAGTAGACAAATTTTGCTAACCAGTAATTTAGTCAGCCAAAGGAGAATATTTAAACTATCATGAAAAATTAGATTTACAATTACCAAACCTGTACCTTATTGAAGATAAACATCCAATCATAGGCTTATACATTTTTGTAGAATATAATTTTGTAGGTCTCTTGTATTGCAAAAACGAAAACTGTTACACTTCCTCTAACATTAATTGAAACTGGCACAAAACAAGCACCTCAGCTCATTCGTTGGAAACCCGGTTGCTGTTGGAAATATCAGTGTCAATAGGTGAAATTCAATGTTTAAAATCATTGGAAACGTTCCGTCTTTAGTATTCTGTTTTATTACTTTCATTTTTAATGTTTTGTTTTTAAATAGAAAAGATTGGGAAATAAAATTATGATAACGTTAACCGCCATAATTGGCGTTAACTGCCTTGATTTAGCGTCGTCCGTTGAGTTTTTAAAGTAAGGCGGACAAGCGGAAAAGCGGAATTTATAACTAAAAAAAACTATAAGACAGTTGAAATCACGGGCGCCTCGATATTTGTCGGTATGTCCCCTCCACTGCTTATTACTCGGTGAAGAATATTAATTATGCTTGTTAGACATCGTTCGACGAAGTGGTTTTGAGAAACCATCAGCCGTTCAAAGGAAGGCAGACGTAAAAGAATAGATAGGTCGTGAGCTTCATACCGATACCATGGAGGTGAAATCAGTCCCCGTAATGTAGTAGTCGCAACGCCTACAATTAAGAAGCTAAAACGCACCGAAAGCTATTTTAAGCAGGCGTAGTCATTTTGCACATTGGCTAGCGGCTGTCCTGTCAAAAAGTATTGTTACATAAAGCAGTCACTACGAACAGTTTAGTAAAGCTATTTTGCCAGTGTATAACAATCCGCAGTTAGTGGGACCAAATGTTAATGCCAATAACTTTCACAAAGAAGTAATGCTATCGGTAGTTAGACGTGACGCATGTAAAATGACTATTTAGCTGGGATGTATTATTAAACGTATTAAGACTCAGTTACGTAAGTAGCAGGAGACATTAAGCCTCGGATACCGCTGATAAAAATAAGTTTAAGAAAAAGACAAGGCTGCTGACCTCTAGAAGTATAACTGAATCGTGAACCACAGAGAAGAGAGAGACAACGAACTAGTAGCGGCTTTTGTGACAGTGGTGCTGGAGGAAATTGCAGAACATTTCGTGGAGGGTAAATGTTACATCAGAAGGTACTATCGGGACAGTTGGTTACGGACAGTCGCTAATGTTACAAAAGGAAACGTTTGTGTGATAAATTTTACCAAAACACAGGCTTCATAAATTGGTTTTTCTTAAAACTAACATTGGTTATTTTTCATAGTAGTTCTTCCAAATTGTTTCGTTAGAATTGTTTTTAATTTTCATTCAATTGTTATTTTCTTTCTTTTTTGTATTTTCCAACGTTTTAAATTACATTACGAATGTGAAAACATTCCTGAAACGTAATCTACAGGCTACGAACATTTGTTTAAACTGGCTACATACGGTACACAGTACTCAAATATTAAAATCTTACAGTTTCGAGGATATTCGAGGATAGAGCGTTTTTAGTTATAGTTTAGTTCTTAATCTTATTATTTTGTGTATATGTTTTTCACGTTATAAATTTTTGTGGCCAAAACGATATTTGCAAATGGTGCAAAAATAAAAACAGCTATACATAGGACCACAAAACAGTCTTTATTTTCATTAACATCTTAACACTATTATTTCAGGACAGTGTTATTTCAGTTATTGTTTACACAGCGTTAAGCAATTTATTCCTTACAATTCGTGAAATAAAAATTGCAGACTTTCGGTTTATTTTCACTTAACAAAATTCGTATGACGTTCTCGAAAATTTATATAGGCCTAAAACCAAATTTACAAGTATTCTGTTAAGAGATCGCCGGGCGGTTTTTTTTATCTTTCGTACTGTATTTTAGAAACTCGCAGAGAACAATAGCTTTTGAGAAAACGCTACAGACAGTTTTGTTTTCACAGAGTAACTTTTTTATATTCAGGATTTTTTTACGAACTGCTAGTTGAATTGTTCTTAGACTAAACTGACAGAAAGGCACTGAAATTTTTTGTGCCGTTAGGAGTGAAGTTGCGGGGTTATAGAGACGAGACCGAGTGTATTTTTCAAACTTGAGTAATGAATCATGTTAAGTGAAGAGTAAAAAAAAAAAAAAAGTTAAGGTCGAGATAAGGTACTGATGTAACCGATAATATTAATACGTTCACAGATAATGTGTATTGTGTTCGCGTACAAATAAGATATGGCTCGGCCTTTTTTATTGCAGGAGACGCAGTCAAAATTCGTTAATCTACCTTGAAATACAGCCTGGTATTACGCGCTTGTGCATGATGGAATTGGTTGGACGGTTATCCGCAGTCAAAACAAAGAATTTCCAAGCTAGCGTCCCTCCCTAATTTTTCCATAACTTCTACCAACGTTTCTCAAAATGTCGGAAATCCGGTCGCGCAACAATAACAATACTTAAAACAATTACTATATTCTACGGCGTCAGATACTGGAACTATGTAGGCCTACATGGAAAAAATAAACTGTTATTTATGTTTGAATGCCACTTTGTGTGCTAAGAAGCTATCTTTCAAATGGTAAGATAGTCGTACAGGAATAGTTTTTCGGTACGTATGACTCGAGACCGTGACTGAATTCTTTTAATCCAGATCTTATTGTAATCTAAACCGTCTCTTTGATATTTTGTGTCGCGTTTATACAAAAGCGTGTTTTGTACAGAAAACTGTAGAAATATGTGGTTAGTCATTTTTCCCTTCTTTTTTACTAATTGTTAGTATACGAGCAACCCTGAGCTTGAGAACCCGCTCAATATTTTTAATGAAGTACATTTATTATTCATAATTTGTGATTATGGTCTCCAAGTCGCGTTATTGAAATAAAACTTATAGTTTTACCTTATTTCCTTTCCATCTTGCGACTTCGTTATATGTCATACACGACATGTTTCGGGAAACATGTTCCCATCTTCAGGTTTAAAAACTTTTCATTCTCACATGAAGAACTTGTCAACGTAAATAAAAACTTTTACTAACATCATTAAAAACACACTACATTAATAACGTACCGCGCGAAGAATCAGTGCGCACATTTATTATTGGATCAATTTTGATATTAGATAATATTTTAATTATCAGAAAAGTTAGGAAATCCCGATTATCCTACTAATTTTGTTTTTTAAATTAACAGTTATAGAGTAACCATACAACGTTAAAAATTCCAAAAGTCGGATTTGTGTTATAATTTTTTATTGAGACTACTGTATTACCATATTTATATATTCATATATAATAAATATATATACATATGTATATATATATATATAATAGTATGTTTTTCTTTTTTTTTTATTTAGAATTAAAAAAAAGAAAAACATACTATTATTATTATAAATATTTATATATATGTATATATTAATATATATTTATATATAAATATTTATAATAATAATAGTATGTTTTTCTTTTTTTTAATTCTAAATAAAAAAAAAAGAAAAACATACTATTATATATATATATACATATGTATATATATTTATTATATATGAATATATAAATATGGTAATACAGTAGTATTAACATTAATATTTTTAATTTAACTATAAATATACTGTAAGCATATATTTTATTAACCGGATTTGCAAAATGTGGGTGTACAAAAATTGATGTAATTATTGTATTTTAGCTAACTCTTTAACTGTTACTAGTTATTCAGTTCCGTAATTTTATTTTAATCAATAAATAGAGATAGGAAGAAATGAAGGAAAGAGTATATAAAGTTGCGAATCTAGTATTGGCTGTAAGTCTATTGTATAATAAACCGTACACCAGATATTATAAGCCATATATAAAAAAAAAAAAAAAACAAGAACAAGAAAAAAAATAAGATGCCTGAATGAAAAAGGGTTATTTTGATAGAATAAATTATGTAATATTATACTCTTATTATGTTAACAGAATTAAACTGTCTTTTAATATCAAAAATTAATGTTCTTCATAAAATACAACATATAAAAGATAAGCTAAAATTAAGCTAATGGGTTCATACCTCATTTATGGAAAATTATCCTCTTTTTAATTAAAAAAAATTCTTCTTATATAGTATTTGTGGCATTCTTATTTTTTGGTATTATATTGGTGATTTGTTCAAACAATTGACTGGGTTGTTG
Source organism: Magicicada septendecula (assembly GCA_034769895.1). NCBI lineage: Eukaryota > Metazoa > Arthropoda > Insecta > Hemiptera > Cicadidae > Magicicada > Magicicada septendecula. Next base: position 235,805,607 of record CM068376.1, read on the forward strand.
AATAGGAGTCGAAATAAATATAGTATCATTTTTGCCTTTTATGATAAATAAAATAAGAGTTTACTCATCTGAGTCAATAATTAAATATTTTATTATTCAGAGAATGGGTTCAAGACTATTATTCCTGTTTGTTGTTATTTTAGGAATATTATTTCAAGTAAAGTATTTTATTATAATTAGTTTAATAATTAAAATTGGATCTCCTCCATTCCATTATTGATATATTTCAGTAATTGATGGATTATCTTGACTAGTGTCTTTTTTAATTATAACTGTTCAGAGGATTATTCCCATTATTTTATTGAGTTATTTAGATATAAGATTGATTTTATTTATTGTTTTATCATGTATTTGAGGCTCATTAGGGGGACTGTGTTATTCATCAATTCGAAAAATTTTAGCATATTCATCAATTTACAATTTAAGTTGAATTTTTAGAGGGGTTATATTGATAAATTATATATGACTGGTATATTTTTTAATTTATTCCCTCTCTTTATTTTTGACTTGCTATCTGTTTTGAATAAATAATATGAATTATTTAAATCAAATTTTTATTTTGTTTAACAATAGGGTTAAATCATTAATGTTAATAACTATTTTTATGTCAATAGGTGGATTACCACCATTTTTAGGGGTTTTCCCAAAATTTATGATAATTTATTGTCTTTTGGTTAATAAAATGTATTTTTTATGTTTAATTTTAGTAATAACTGCTTTATTAGTGTTATTTTATTATTTGCGAGTTGTAATGACAGGATTAATGATAACCAATATATCTTTAAAGTTGTCAACTTTTAGATTAAATAATACATTATTTATAGTAAATTCTTTATTGATTGGATTTATAGTTGTAACCTTATTTAATGTTATGAATTAGTAAGGTTTTAAGTTAATAAAACTATTATCCTTCAAAGTTAAAAATATAATTTATTGTAAGCCTTAGATTTATTTTAATCACCTTTAAATTTGCAATTTAATATTATTATTAAATATAAGACTAGATTGAAGAAAAAAATAGGAGAATAGGGAAGAAATATTAGATTAGATTAGATTATTGAGAGGAAAGCATATCCATAAATAAATTTACAGTTTATTACCTAATTCAGTCATCTCAATTGGGAATAAATCAATGATTAGTTATGAATAAGTGATTTTTCTCAACTAATCATAAAGACATTGGAACATTATATTTCATTTTTGGGATTTGATCGGGAATAGTAGGTACAACTTTAAGAGTTCTTATTCGTGTTGAATTAGGCATTCCTGGATCTTTTATTGGAGATGATCAAATTTATAATGTGATTGTTACTGCTCATGCTTTCGTTATAATTTTTTTTATAGTGATGCCAGTTATGATTGGAGGATTTGGGAATTGATTGGTTCCTTTGATAATTGGTGCTCCTGATATGGCTTTCCCTCGAATAAATAATATAAGTTTTTGATTATTACCACCTTCATTGACATTATTATTAATTGGTAGAATGGTTGATAGAGGTGTAGGTACTGGTTGGACAGTTTATCCTCCGTTGTCAAGAGGCGTTGCACACTCAGGATCTTGTGTTGATTTAACTATTTTTTCTTTACATTTGGCTGGAGCTAGCTCAATCCTAGGTGCAGTTAATTTTATTAGAACAATTTTTAATATACGATCAATGGGAATATACATAGATCGGTTACCTTTATTTGTGTGGGCAGTATTAATTACTGCTTTTTTATTATTGCTTTCATTACCAGTTTTAGCTGGTGCAATTACAATATTATTAACTGATCGAAATTTAAATACTTCTTTTTTTGATCCTTCAGGTGGAGGAGATCCAATTTTATATCAACATTTATTTTGATTTTTTGGACATCCTGAAGTATATATTTTAATTTTGCCTGGATTTGGACTAATTTCTCACATTATCACTCAAGAGAGAGGAAAAATTGAATCTTTTGGATCACTAGGAATAATTTATGCTATAATATCAATTGGTATTTTAGGATTTGTTGTTTGAGCACATCATATATTTACAGTTGGTATGGATGTTGATACACGGGCTTATTTTACTTCTGCTACAATAATTATTGCTGTTCCAACTGGAATTAAAGTTTTTAGATGATTAGCAACTTTGAGAGGAGTTAAAATCAAGATAAGACCTTCAATTTTATGAGCAGTAGGTTTTGTTTTTCTTTTTACTATTGGTGGGTTGACTGGGGTGATTTTGGCTAATTCATCAATTGATATTGTATTACATGATACATATTATGTTGTAGCTCATTTTCATTATGTGTTATCAATAGGTGCAGTATTTGCAATTTTAGGAAGATTTATTCATTGATATCCTTTATTTACTGGATTATCTTTAAATTCTAATTGATTAAAAATTCATTTTTTGATTATGTTTATAGGGGTAAATTTAACCTTTTTTCCCCAACATTTTTTAGGATTGAGAGGTATACCACGTCGATATTCAGATTATCCTGATGCATTTATATCATGAAACATTGTATCTTCTATTGGAAGAAGAATTTCATTTATTGGAATTTTATTTTTATTGTTTATTATTTGAGAAAGATTTATTTCACATCGATTGATTTTATATTCAATTAATATAAATTCTTCTATTGAATGGTTACATAAACTTCCTCCGTCTGAGCACTCATATAGTGAGATTCCATTATTAGTTCAATTCTAATATGGCAGATGAAGTGCGATGAATTTAAGATTCATATATAAATAACTTTTGTTAGAAATTTCTAATTGATCTTATATTAATATGCAGGACGCTATATCACCATTAATAGAACAGTTAATATTTTTTCATGATCATACTTTAACTATTTTAATTATTATCACTTCAATTGTTACTTATATAATAACAGTTATCATATTTAATAATATTATTAATCGACTTTTATTAGAAGGACAATTAATTGAATTTTTTTGAACACTTTTGCCTGCCTTAACATTAATTTTTATTGCATTCCCATCTTTACGATTATTATACTTATTGGATGAAATTAATAAACCTTTAATAACTTTAAAAATTATTGGTCATCAATGATATTGATCATATGAATATTCAGATTTTTTAAATATTGAATTTGATTCTTATATAAAATCTCAAAATGATATATTAATTAGAGAATTCCGTTTATTAGAAGTAGATAATCGAACGATTTTACCTTTTAGTACTCAAATTCGATTATTGATTTCATCATTTGATGTTATTCATTCATGAGCTATACCATCTATGAGAATTAAAGTGGATGCCGTGCCTGGTCGATTAAACCAAGCGAGAATATTTATCAATCGACCTGGTATATCATTTGGTCAATGTTCTGAAATTTGTGGAGCAAATCATAGATTTATACCTATTGTTATTGAAAGAGTTGATATAAATTGTTTTATTAATTGATTAATAAGCTATTCATTAAGTGACTGAAAGTAAGTGATGGTCTCTTAAACCAATTTATAGTAACTAACGACTACTTTTAATGATGAAAAGTTAGTTTATTATAAAAACATCAATCTGTCAGATTCAAGAAACTAAGAATGGTATTTTTCTATCCCACAAATATCTCCAATAAATTGATGTTTTATGTTTTTCTTTTTTTTATTAATTGTTACTTTAATTATAACTTTTATTTATTTTTCTTTTATGAAAATTCCAAAGATAAATTTGATTAATAATTTTAATAATTTATATAATTGATTATGATAACAAATTTATTTTCAACTTTTGATCCATCAACAGGGTTATTTTCATTAAATTGATTAAGTTCTTTAATTTTATTATTATTCATGCCTATAGGGTTATGATATATTCCCAGTCGTTATGTAATTTTTATAAATAAAGTTTTAAATACAATAAGTTTTGAATTAAATTTATTAATAAGTTCAGGATCTTTTGGTAGATCATTATTATTTTGTTCTTTATTTATTTTTATTCTATTCAATAACTTTCTTGGATTGTTTCCATATATTTTCACTAGATCAAGACATTTAGTATTTTCTCTTAGTTTAGCTCTTCCTCTTTGATTGACTTTTATTTTATTTGGATTTATTAATAATACAAATCATATGTTTTGTCATTTAGTTCCAATAGGAACTCCAATAATTTTAATACCTTTCATGGTATGTATTGAAACTGTCAGAAATTTAATTCGACCAGGGTCCTTGGCTGTTCGTCTAACAGCAAATATGATTGCCGGTCATTTACTAATAACATTATTAGGAAATAGATCAACTAATTTAGAAATTTATATAAATTTAATTATTTTAATTCAGATATTATTGATATTATTTGAATCAGCAGTTTGTATAATTCAATCTTATGTTTTTACAGTTTTAAGAACTCTGTATTATAGAGAAGTATCTTAATGAATAATCATCCGTATCATTTAGTTGATTGTAGACCGTGACCTCTAACGGGGTCAATTGGAGCTCTAACTTTTGTTTCTGGTATAGTAATAATATTTCATATACAAAATTTTATTTTATTATCTTTTGGATTTTTAATTTTAATTTTAACTATAATTCAATGATGACGTGACATTTCGCGTGAAGGGACGTTTATAGGATTTCATACAATAGTTGTAGTGAGAGGTCTAAAATTAGGAATAATTTTATTTATTGTATCAGAAATTTTATTTTTTATTTCTTTCTTTTGGGGATTTTTTCATAGAAGATTAAGACCTGTCATAGAAATTGGTATAAATTGACCTCCTTCTGGAATTATGCCTTTTAACCCAATACAAATTCCTCTATTAAATACTATAATTTTATTGTGTTCTGGAGTAACAATTACGTGAGCTCATCATTCCATAATAGAAAGTAAATATAATGAATCTGTTTATGGTATTTTATTAACTTTAATATTAGGTATATATTTTACTATTCTTCAAATATATGAATATTTTGAATCATCGTTTTGTATTTCAGATTCTGTATACGGATCAACGTTTTTTGTATCAACAGGGTTTCATGGAATTCATGTTATTATTGGAAGAACATTCATTATAATTTGTTTATTACGTCAATTGAAATTTCATTTTTCTAGAGCTCATCATTTTGGTTTTGAAGCAGCTGCTTGATATTGACATTTTGTTGATATTGTTTGACTATTTTTATATATATCAATATACTGATGGGGTAGATAAATATTCTATTAGTATATAAGTATATTTAACTTCCAATTAAAAGGATTAATTTTTAAATAGAATAATTTTCAATGTTGTAAGTTATTGTATTATGATATTATTAATTTTATTTACTTTAATAACTCTTTTATATTTTGTGTCAACTAAATCAATAATTGATCGTGAAAAATCATCTCCATTTGAGTGTGGATTTGATCCTTTTGAGTCATCTCGAATTCCTTTTTCAAGACATTTTTTTATAATTGCAGTCATCTTCCTTATTTTTGATGTTGAATTAGTGATTATTATACCCATAGTTATTGCAATATCAACTATTAATATTATTGAAATTTATTTAGTGATATTGTTATTTTTGTTATTTTTAATATTAGGCTTATATCATGAATGAAAAAATAGTATGTTAAATTGAATTTAATGGGAATGTATTTAATTATAATTATTGGATTGCAATCAATAGGTGCTCATACTAGCCATTCTTAAAAGCAATGAAGTAATAAATACATTTAGTTTCGACCTAAAAAAAGAATCTTTATTCCTTTGTTTATTAATTGAAGCCAAAAATAAGGCACTTTATTGTTAATAAAGTTATTGAATATATAATTTCCAGTTAAAAGGAAATAAGAATAAAAGCAGCTGCTAACTAGCTTTTAAAGCGGTTAAATTCCGTTTTTTCCTTATTTATAAAGTTTATAAAACATTTCATTTTCATTGAAAAGAGAGGAAAAATCCTTATAAATATTTAAAAATATTTATTACCTTAATATCTTCAATATTATGCTCTAATGTTTAAGCTATTTAAATATATCATAATTAGAAATCAAGCAATAAATGTTATTATTTGAATCTTGAAATTATTTTTTCTTATATTAATATTAAATATTATAATTAATTTTATCAATTCAATCATGCCTTGAGGCCCAATTTTTTCTCCTCACCCCAAATCAATTGATTTTTGAAATATAAGTGAATTTTTTAAAAAAAGAAATTGAGTATGAAAAGTTGATAGTTGTTTTAAAAATCATATGGAATTTATGAACTCTCTTGTAAATTTTTTTACTATGGATGAAAACATGGATATTTCATATCCAATTAATAACCCTAAAAAAGATAAAGCCATTGCTATTAGTTTCCCCTCTATGGGGAGAATAATTCTTACAGGATTATTAAATATGATTCATCTAAATATAGACCCTGATAAAATTGAATAAATAGATAAAATCATGATTCTCTTTAATATACTATTAAATGACTCGTTTTGTGAACTAAAATTATAATAACTAAAATTTATGTTTATTGAAAAATATGTTAATCGGGCAGAATAGAAAGATGTTATTCCAATTCCAATATATATCAATAATAAAATTAAAAAGTTAATATTTCTGGAGCATATTATTTCTATAATTAAATCTTTTGAATAAAACCCTCTCATAAAGGGTATCCCACATAATGATAAATTTGCAATATTTATGAATGTTCTAGTTATTGGTATATTATAACTTATACAGCCTATTATGCGAATATCTTGATTATTCATTAATCTATGAATCAATACTCCAGCACATAAAAAAAGTGATGCCTTAAATAAAGCATGAATAATAAGATGAAAAAAAGATAATATTGGATAACCAAATATTAAAATTGATATTATAATTCCTAATTGTCTTAAAGTTGATAATGCAATAATTTTTTTTAAGTCAAATTCAAAATTTGCAGCTAGACCTGATATAATTATTGTTAGTAATGATAACATTAAAAATACTTGAATTAAATTGAATGATATAATTAAATTTCTGAATCGAATAATTAAATATACTCCTGCAGTAACTAATGTTGATGAGTGAACAAGGGCCGATACTGGAGTTGGAGCAGCTATAGCTGCTGGAAGTCATGAAGAAAAAGGAATTTGAGCTCTTTTTGTAAATCCTGCAATAACAACTAGCATAATTATTGGACTCATTATTATCTTATTAATAAAAGATATAAAATTTCAAGATCCAAAATTTATTATTCATGCAATTAATAAAAGAATTATAACATCTCCAATACGATTTATTAATGCCGTTAGTATTCCAGCATTTCTAGAATTTAAATTTTGATAATAAACAACTAAACAATATGATACTAATCCTAATCCATCTCATCCAATGAGAATGCTTACTATATTAGGTCTAATAATTAATAATACTATTGACATTACAAATATTATAATAATATAAATAAATCGATTAATATATTTATCATTTATCATATATATACCTCTATATAATATAACCATTGATGAAATAAATATAACAGTTGAAAGAAATAAAGTTGATATAAAATCAAAAATTAATGTTATATAAATATTACATGAATTAATTGTAACAATTAGTCATTCTATTATAACTGCATAATCAAAAATAATCATATTTATTGATAAAATTAATATTATTAATCTTAAAATTAATAAAATTAAGAAAATATATGTATTAAGTTTATTTTTAGTAATGATCCAATATAGATTTATATTTTTAAATCCACAATTTAATGTTTTATTTTAAACTAATTGAATTATATCAATAATGTTAATTTCAAAATAATTAAATTTAATGGAATTCAATGTATTATAATTAAAAAAAATTCACGTACGTTCCCAGAATTAAAAGAATAACAACCCGAGAAAATTATTCCATGTTGGGTATGAGAGTATAGATATAAACTATAACAAGCTGATAAAAATGAAGAAAAAGATAGGAAAATTATACACAATGGATTTCAAGACATTAATCTATTTAAAATTATAATTTCTCCTGCTAGACTAATTGTTGGAGGACATGAAATATTTCTAGAAGATATTAAAAATCATATGAGAGTTATTGAAGGCATAAATCTTAATATTCCTTTATTAATTAGGATTCTACGTCTTCCCGAACGTTCATAAGAAATATTTGCTAAGCAAAATAAAGCAGATGAACATAAACCATGTCCAATTATTATGAAATATGCTCCGACTATACCTCATATATTTATTGTTATAATTCCTCTAATAACTAATCTTATGTGAGCTACAGAAGAGTATGCAATTATAGATTTTATATCAATTTGCATTATACAAGATAATCTAATCATAATTCCCCCTATTAATGAAATAGAAATTCAGATGAATCTATAATTGATAAATATTACTGGTATAATATATATAACACGAATTAAACCATAAGTTCCTAATTTTAAAAGAATTCCAGCCAAAATTATAGAACCAGAAACAGGTGCTTCGACATGAGCTTTTGGTAATCAAAAATGACATATAAATAATGGAACCTTAATTATGAATGCTAATGTTATCCCTAAGTAAATAAACCTATTATCTGATCTCATTAACATTATAATATTAGTTATATTATTTCTATACATATATATAATTGAAACTAATATGGGGAGAGATGCGAATAAAGTATAAAACAATAAATAATATCTGGCATTCACTCGTTCAGGTTGATACCCCCATCCTATAATAATAATTATGGTAGGGATCAAACTAGTTTCAAAAAAGATATAAAATATTATAATATTGTATGAACAAAATGATAAAATTAATAATATTATTAATAATAACACTATAAACAAAAATAAATTTATATTATTATATTTATATAAGGGACTAGAATTAATTATTAAGAAGGTAATTCAAATTGTAAGAATAATTAATCTATATGAAATATTATCTATATGTATGTTATATCTTAGTATAATTAAATCTTTTCTAAAGAATAAGATGATAAATAGCACTAAAAGAATTAGTATATTTCTTAATAACCATATGTTAAATAATAAAGGGGTTAAAAATAATGAAAATAAAACTAATTTTAACATGTTTTTAAAGATATTGATAATAGTTGATCATTACCATGTGATCGAATCATATTAATCAATCTTGATAATCCTACAACTCCTTCACAAACACTAAATGTTAGCAAAACTATTAATATATATATATCATTTAATTCAATTGATAGAAATGCAGAAAATATACAAAATAATCTTAAAATTATTAATTCTAATCTTAATAAACTTATTATGATATGTTTTCGATTTAAACATAATGAGATAATGCCCGATATAAATATAATTAAATACAATAAAGGTAATGACAAATTCATTCGTTTTAATAGTTTAAAAAAAATTTAGATCTTGTAAATCTAAGATAAATTAATAATTTTAAAACTTCAGAAGAGAGTAAAGAATCATTTCAAGCACCCAAAGCTTACATTTTTATTAAATTATCTTCTGTATGAAAATTATAATATCAATTACAATTCTATTATCAATAAATTTTATTTTTATGAAGCACCCATTATCAATAGGATCTATTTTATTAATACAAACAATACTAACTAGAATTATTTGTATATTTTATATAAATTCTTATTTTTTTTCTTATATCTTATTTCTTGTTTTTATTGGAGGAATATTAATTTTATTTATATATATATATCAAGAATTGCTTCAAATGAAAAATTTTATTTTTCAATAAAATTATTAATATTAAACATAATTATTTGAATTTTGATCATAATTATAAATACTATTAGATTTAAGATAGATAGAGTTAATAAATTATTGGAAATGAATAATTTATTTGATAGATTTATAATTAAAAAATTATATATATTTCCGTCAGGAATAATAACTATTATGTTAGTTATTTATCTTCTATTTACATTGATTGTTGTTGTGAATATTATTAGAATTAAATTGTCTCCTTTACGAAGAAAATTTTAATGAATGTTAAACATCACTCGACGTATACACCCATTAATTAAAATAATAAATAATTCACTAATTGATTTACCGGCAGCTATGAATTTATCATATTGATGAAATTATGGATCGCTGCTAGGAATATGTTTAGTTGTTCAAATTTTAACTGGATTATTTTTGTCAATACATTATAATGCAGATGTAGCAAGTGCATTTAATAGATTAAGACATATTTGTCGTGATATTAATCATGGATGAATATTACGAATTTCACACGCAAATGGAGCCTCATTGTTTTTTATTTGTGTTTATTTGCATGTTGGGCGAGGACTATATTATGGTTCATATAAAAATTTTGAAACTTGAGCTGTAGGAGTGATCATTTTATTAACTTTAATAGCTACTGCTTTTATAGGTTATGTCCTTCCATGGGGACAAATATCATTCTGAGGAGCAACAGTCATTACGAATTTATTGTCAGCAATTCCATATCTTGGAACAATTTTAGTAAATTGAATTTGAGGAGGATTTGCTGTTGATAATGCAACATTAACTCGATTTTATTCTTTCCATTTTATTATACCATTTGTTGTTTTAGCATTAACAATTGTACACCTTATTTTCTTGCATGTTTTGGGGTCAAACAATCCACTTGGAATTAATTCAAATAATGATAAAATTCCATTCCATCCTTATTTTTCTATTAAAGATGTACTAGGATTTTTATTAATTTTAATTATTTTTCTTTGTTATATGATACTTGAACCATATAAATTAAGTGACCCTGATAATTTTACTCCAGCAAACCCATTAGTTACTCCAAAACATATTCAACCAGAATGATACTTCTTATTTGCATATGCAATCCTACGATCTATTCCTAATAAATTAGGAGGAGTAATTGCATTATTTATATAAATTTTTATTTTAATTTTTGTTCCCTTCATAAACAATTCAAAATTTATAGGACTATTAAATTACCCTATTAATCAGATTTTATTTTGATATTTATTCATTGTTTTAATTTTATTAAATTGGATTGGAGCTTGTCCTGTTGAATACCCATATATCAAGATTGGGATACTTTTAACAACAATTTATTTTATATATTTTGTTTTAGACCCTATAATTAAATCTTTTTGAGATAAATTAATTAAATAGTTAATTAGCTTATAAATAAAGCATTTACTTTGAAAGTAAAGAAAAGAAAATTAAGTTCTATTAACTTAATATTAATACAATTTTTAATGAACTAAATAATAGATTTAATCATGAAAAAAAAAATCAATAAATTTAAACTTACTGGTAAATATGATTTTCATGCTAAATATATTAATTTATCATAACGATAACGAGGTAAAGTACCTCGAACTCAAATAAATAAAAATGAAATTAATGTTAGTTGAATAGGAAAAACCAAAGAATTAATTTTTCTACCTAGAAATATTAAACAAAATATTATACTCATAAAAATAATTCTAGCATATTCAGCTAAAAAAATAAATGCAAATCCTACACCTCTATATTCAACATTAAATCCAGAAACTAATTCTGATTCCCCTTCAGAAAAATCAAATGGTGATCGATTAGTTTCAGCTATTGATGATGAAATTCAACAAATTCTCAAAGGAAAAAACAGAAATACTAATCATATAAATTGTTGAAAAAAATAAAATTCAATTAAATTAAAACTCTCAATCATTACAATAGGGCACAAAATAATTAATACAAGACTGACTTCATATGAAATAGTTTGAGCAATTGATCGAATACAACCTAATATAGCGTAATTAGAATTTGATGATCAGCCTGTAATCATTAAACTATAAACCCCTATTCTTGTACAAAAAAAAAAAAATATTATACCCATATTGAACGAAACACAATTGATTAGGTATGGATAAATAACTCACAATAGTAAAGAATTAAATAAGCCTAACACAGGTCTAATTATATAAATTAAATAATTGGATAACATTGGTATATTTCTCTCTTTTAAGAATAACTTAATAGCATCTGAAAATGGTTGTAAAATACCGATAAATCCTACTTTATTTGGACCCTTACGAATTTGAATATATCTTAAAATCTTACGCTCCATCAAAGTTAAAAATGCAACACCAATCAAAATAAACAAAGCAGTAATTAAAACAGTAATTATAAACATTTTCTACATGTAATATTATTACATAATTAAATTCTAAATTTAATGCACTTCTTGCTAAAATAGAATAAATTAAATTATTTGATATGGTCCTTTCGTACTAATATCAAAAATATATTAGTAGATAGAAACCAACCTGGCTCACGCCGATTTGAACTCAGATCATGTAAGAAATTAAAGGTCGAACAGACCTAGAATATTTAGATTTTGCTCTAAACTCTTTTCTTAATCCAACATCGAGGTCGCAATCTAATTTATCGATATGAACTCTCCAAATTAATAACGCTGTTATCCCTAAGGTAATTTAATCTTATAATCAAAAAATTGGATCAATTAAGCATTAATTTATGAAAAGTTCATTTAAAGTTTTATTTATTATAATGTCACCCCAACAAAAAATAAAGTAATTTTTTCAGTTGTTAATTCTAAATTCTAGTAAAACAAATTTATTTAAAATTCTATAGGGTCTTCTCGTCCCACTTATTTATTTAAGATTTTTTACTTAAACTCTAAATTCAATCTATTTTAATTAAAAAAGAAAATTTTTCATCCATTCATTCATACAAGCCTTTAATTAAAAGACTAATTATTATGCTACCTTTGCACGGTCAACTTACCGCGGCCATTAAAATATCATTGGGCAGAATAGACCTTTAATATTTTTCTAAAGGACATGTTTTTGGTAAACAGGTGAAAATTATATTTGCCTAGTTCTTAAATACAACTTATTATAATTTACTAATTTAATCATTTTAATAAAAATATTTTTATTAATTTAATTTTCTTAATATATACCTAAAATATATTAAATGTATTAAAATAAAAAATAAAATTTAACTTACTCATATAAAAAGGCTAATTGCAAGCCTATTTAATTAATTAAAATCTAAAATATTATAGAAATTATATTTAGCTTATCCTTAATATAATTAAATAAATATAAAACTTTATATTGAAATATAAGTTATAATATTTATTTTAAATTAAATTTAATTCTTAAGAAACCAGAAATATTATAGTTCGAGAGAAGTTTCATCACTAAAATTATTTTATTAATATTTATATTACAATAATTAACAAATAACTTTAAATCACTATAATTCGGGAAAAATAAATTTTTATATACAATTAACCCTGATACAAAAGGTACAAATTATAATTTTACTTATTTATATTTATTGTTTGATCTTCACAGTTCAATTAAAAATATTTTTTCCATAAATAATACTAAAACTAAATAATTATTTTTACTTAAAATAATCTCAATAAATTAATTTTAAATTTAAATTATTATTCAAATTATATTGATAAATCAATAATTTTTATTAGTGTAATTAATATGCCTTAAGCTCTAATTTGCACTCTAGCCACACTTTCCAGTACAGCTACTTTGTTACGACTTATCCCACTTTATAGTGGGAGTGACGGGCGATATGTACATAATTTAGAACCTAAATTCAAAAAACTATATTTAATAAATTTACTTTCAAATCCAATTTCATGATTTTCATTATAGAAAACAATTCATTTTTATAATAATGTAATCCATTCTTTCTTTAAAATTAGCTGCACCTTGACCTGACATTTTATTAATAAAATTAATGAAAATTATTCTGATAAAGCATTCTTGACAGAGGTATACAAACTTATATAAAGTGAAATCTATCGTGGGTTATCGATTATAAAACAGATTCCTCTGATTAGATAAATTACCGCCAAATTCTTTGAATTTAAAGATCATAACTATTAATAATCTAGTTATTTTATTTACACTTTCAATAATAGGGTATCTAATCCTAGTTTTAGATAAAAGTTTATCAGACATAAAAGTAAACACATATTTATACATTATTTCACCAAAATTTAAAAATCTTACTATTAATTTATTTTTTAACTGAAACTAATATAATTAAAGTTAGAGAATCGTGTAACCGCAACTGCTGGCACGAATTTTGTCCTCTATAAATAAAATTATTATCTCTAAAATTAATAATTAATAATACTTAATACTGCGCTATAAATAACTATCATTTAGATAGTTTTCAATCAATTTAAAGTTATGCATGTAATATAATTAAATATTTAATTTACAAGCTAGAATAAAACTCCTCCTTTTTAGTTATTTATTAATAGCATAGTTTTCCAAAATGTCAAACAATCCCTTTAAAGCAATATTCACTCAAAAATGTATTATTTTTAATCGATGTTTCCTCACAATAAAAATAAGAATTCATGACTGGTGAATTTTTTGAAATATAATATTATATTTTTACATTAATTTATAAATCATGGCATCAAACCTTTGTAAACAGATCTTTTACAACAATATTCACTCATTTGAGTAATCCCGGTTTTTTAATATTTATGATTTTTATACAATATATTTATAGTTAAAATAAAAATATTAATGTTAATATTACTGTATTATCACATTTATATATTTATGTATAATATATATATATATATATATATATATATGTATATATATATATATATAATAGTATGTTTTTCTTTTTTTTTTATTAGATTAAAAAAAGAAAAACATACTATTATTATTATAAATATTTATATATAAATATATATTAATATATTATTTATATATATATATAAATGAAAAAATTTTTTTCAAACATTTTTGGGGCCTGTGGTAAAAACGTTTTGGAATTTCCAAAACTACACTGGATTCAGATTTTGGTTAAAATTCTCTTTAATTTGATACCTACATGGGATTTTCAATTTTATGCAACTCTTCCCTACCTTTTGGGCGCTGGCGTCCCAAAATTTTGAAATTTTCAAAAATGAACATTAAATTCATATTTTGGTTAAAATTTCCTTTATTTTTTTCAATAACGGTTTTCAAAATTTTTGAGATTTTGTGGTTGATTGTCTCCTCCATGGTCCGAGCTTTTATAAATCAATGTATCTTATTTGTGTAGTGAATAAAGTTTGAAAGCAGTTGGGGGCTTAATGTTATTGGAGTTTGGGAATCACTGGTTTCTGGCATAAGTCGAGGCTTTAGTGTATGTCCCGTAACATATGATTCGGACTGTGTATTAAGTAAACCATAGTATACATTTTTTTGTACAGGTAAGTACAATGTGTTTTTGGCAATTTGTTTCAAGTCCCACAAAGCGGAAAATGGAGAATCTGCCATCCGACCGGATTTGAAAATACCACACGTTTGGGCGGGAACACTACCTCCCTTCAAGCACAGATGATCCGTAATAAGACCTGAAATAGACACACATTAGTCGATGGAAAAATATCAAACGAAATCAGGCATACAATCGTTTTGTCCATGGTGTTTGCCGAAGGAAACCCGTGGATGGTCTGAAAGTTTGATAAGCAATCATGCACATGTGAAAACAATTTCTCTCTCTCTCTCTCTCTCTCTCACACACGCGCGCGCGCACACACACATTGGAGAATCTTAGAGGAATGATTAACCTTCTTAACAAAGTAGCAAAATTAGTTTGGTACATCGTGTAAATACTCTGGCATTTTTTATGTATTTGCAAATATTATACATCACAGAATAATCTTGTGTCATTAGAAGAAATTATTTTTAACTTTGAAACTGGGGTTGAGTTGAAACATTTTGGATAGGTTTTTTGGATGCATGTTCTAAGCATCATCTACTCTTTATACATGTAATATGTGCATTTTACTGTATTTGTTTTGCACCTTAACTCTTTGTTTTGGAAACAGATTTTAATACTTTAAATATGAGTGTGATTAATTTTAGTCTGTGTTTATTTCATAATAAGTATATTATTATTATTCTGTTAGCATTATTATATTATTATTATGTTTGAAGCCGTATAAAGTTTTCCGTATGCATGGCACGTTTTAACATTTCCCCATTTATAAAACTGTTTGCAAAGTGTGTGCCAAGTGACTGTGGTGTAAATTAATTTATTTTTTTTTTTGTTTCAGCTTATGAAAATGGCTAAGAAAATTTTGGGAGAAAAATTGTTTACACTGCTCATGAAAGGAACGTTCTACGGTCACTTCGTTGCGGGCGAGGACCAGTACAAAATTGTTCCAACATTGAAAAGACTGCGTTCGTTTGGTGTCAAGCCGATCCTGGATTACTCGGTTGAAGAGGACATTAGTCGAGAAGAGGCGGAGAAGCGTGAAGTGGCGTAAGTAATGCTAAATTACATTATATTATGTAAGCTTGTTTGGTTTGCCACGTGTTGAGGGAGTCTGGGCTGCGTGTGGCGACCATTGTTGCGGCCTCGACACAAGATGCAGGGTTTGTTAGATATCTGCATATTTAAATCCACAGTGTGTGCACAGGTAAACTGGCGCCCGGCGAGAGCCGTATTGGCGCAGCGGCCCTACTCAACGCACCACCAAGTCTCGTTTCGCTTATACACGTGCTGTTCAATGGATGACCCCGGCTCCATTACTTCCCCAGCCCTTGGAAACGAGCAAAAGTCGTCATGATACCGAAGCCTCGTAAGCTGCGTACACTCCCGGAGAACCATCGCCCAATCTCGCCCTTGCCAGTCATATCAAAGGTGTTCGAGCGCCTTCTGCATCGCCGAGTTATTCCCCTGCTGGATAATTTCATTCGGCAGGAACAATTCGGCTTCCGCAGGCAGTATTCGACCACTCTTCAACTTGCCCGAGTTGTCACGCACCTCACTGACGCCATCAACAGAAATCATCAGACTGTCGCCGTCCTTCTGGACGTGAGCAAGGCCTTCGACAAAGTCTGGCACGAAGGCCTTCTCTATAAACTAGCCACTTCCCCTCTCCCAGCCTCATTTGTACATCTGATGCGCTCGTATCTCTGCGACCGCATGTTTAGGATCTGCGTCGACGGGACGTACTCTTCCGTCCGCCCCGTCGCCGCTGGCGTCCCTCAAGGATCTGTCCTCGGCCCCGTTCTGTACCTAGTGTACACGAACGACCTGCCAGTATTGCCTGGAGTCACGCTCTCTCTCTATGCGGACGACGCGATGTACCACACCAGTTCAGAAAACCTTCGTTTTGCGACTGCCGTGGTGCAGCGCCAGCTCGCCTTACTACCGGCCTGGCTAAGGAAATGGCGGGTGGCAATCAATACGGAGAAATCCGAGGCGATTGCCTTCTTCCGTCAGCTCACTTCCCGATGCCAGACCCTCTCCCTTCAAGGGAGCCCCATCGCTTGGCAACGTATTGTGACGTACTTGGGCGTCACTCTTGATCGACGCCTAAGCTTCAGAGCTCACGTGCTCCAGCGCGCCCGAGGCGTCAAAGCCAAACTGTACCCATTCTTATCAACTCGAGGACCACTGCCTTTGGGAACGAAGCTCTCGATATATCTGCTCTTTCTCAGAGCCGTCCTTATGTACGCAGCGCCTCCATTCTGGACCCAACTTGCCCCCGACGTAATTGCACGCCTGGAAGCCTTCCAGTCCATTACCCTACACCTTATCTCCGGCTCTCCCTGGTACGTCAAAAATGATTCTATCAGGCGAGGGCTGAAGATTCCGTCGCTCGATGGATTTGCGCGAACTCTTACGTTCAACCTCATCGATCGAGAATCCAACTCAGACTTTCCCCAGCTCCGTCACCTTGGTAACAATGATGGACCACCACCTGTTAAACGCAGACGCCTTCGAGCTCTGCTCGACGACCCTCCGTAAATATAAAATACAAAATTTCCACACTCACCATGTGCACACACGCCGACCTTTCGAATCTAACAGTTTCCTACCTGTTCAAAACTCGGGTCCGTTGCATGCCGACAGATGGATCGGGCGTTGCGCCGGCTTTAGGTGTGCCTAGCGCCACCTTAAGTCGGCGATTTCGCCCCTCCAATCTCTCGCCTGCCTAGGTATCGCCATAAGGCAGTCTACCGGGCTCTTACCGGGCTGGCGGAAGTGTATCGACCCGTTGTGGGCGAACAAATCCCACCAGTCCGTGCGAAGCGTTCGCGTAAACTTCCCTCTCAGGCCATTGGTGGATCGCGTCAGCGGTTCAGCCAATCACAGCCCGTCTCCTTCACCTCCGCTAAAATAAAAAAGGGGGTTCCTATCCGTTTCTGCGACACATCACACACTACACTTCGCATCCAGCTCTTCAACAGGACGGACCTCTCTCTTGGACTGCTCTCTCCTGCCTGTACGTTGGAAGATTTCGCTGTTCTCAGCCGCTGCCCTGCTGCCTGCTGCTTCGCCGCTTGGACAGTCAACATCTTTGGCCCGCTTGCTGCTTGACAACAAGAAGACAGAAGACACCAACTCAGCTGGCTGGTAAACCGAGTAGCCAGCACAAGAACAGCTGAGTTTCGTCGGACCTTCTAAGGGGCACCAGCAGAGCGACCAACATCTCGCCGCTGAAGAGAAGACTAGCCTGCCAGAGCTAATTTACGCAGCGCATCTGTTTCGCTGCCGCTCAGGCTCATAGGTAGCGCTGCCCAGGACGGGCCGGTGGAGACCTCTCTTGGTAAGGAGAGGTATTCAACGAAGCCGGTCATTAGCCCAGCTCGTTAGACAGCCTGAGCGTTCCACTTCCTCTGCTCGCGGTCCGGCTCGGGCCGGACCCTAGGTCCCTGGTTACCGCCGAAGACAGCCTGGCTGCCTCTGGTCGGCGAACCTCCCGCTCGTTGGCGAACATGGCCGGTTCGGGCGAGTCAACGAGCACGCAGTCGCTTGCCACTGCCATTCCCCACTCGAGCGACTCGCCGAGTTCTCTCCGCCCATGCCTGCGGACCAAGTCGATCCCCGACGGTTCCACTGCCCGGTGACGAGACCGACGCTTTCGTGGCGTTTGGGCCACGGGGGCGCCCGGTTAAGAAACCGAGGCGGAATCGGTCCTCCTCTACCTCTTCCTCAACGTTGTGACGTCTCCTTTGTTAAGACAATCACAAAAGTCGGGAACTAGTTCAATTCGTTACCTGTTAATTAAACTAGCTGCCGTTGTTAGTAAAACTTACTTACCAACAAATTATAAGACATTATTACATAGGAATTAGTCAAGGATTGCATAAATTTATTCACCCACTAGGTGTTAGCAAGAACATCTCTTTATTATTATTCAAATCTCATGGTTTACTTTGTTTTTAAAAGAATTACTCTAGTAAATTCTGCATTTCATGCTTTAAAAATATTAAATGTCTTATTCCTTTTATCTCAAAAGTATTTATCTAGATATTGTATTAAGTACCTCATCTAGATATCTAAGTATATCATCAATATCTAGATATTGTATAAGTAGATATTGTATTTTGCAGTACTAAAGTCTGGTAAGTAACATATCTTACCACTTACAGTTTTATTTTTTAAGAGATGTGTCGGCTAAGTTTGCCTTTCTTTTTTTTTTATAACTCTTCACACACTACATTATATATTTTTTTTATTATTTCCACGCTACATTTTTCAAAACGATATTACCACAAACTGGATATAATCTTTTTAACGGCATACACCTACGTGTATGTGGACAACACAAAACTGACATCTTTACATGTCGAAGTTTCACTAGCGAGTGTGTGCATAGTTTAGCGGCGAGGGGTCAGTAAGCTGGCGCGGTTTTACGCACTGAGAAAATAGTTCGTTCTTTTATTTAGTATTAATTATTCATTAATTAAATTGTAATACTTTATGTTAACTTTGTTACGAATTAGGAATTTCCTTATTTATTTAGTACGTATTTTAAATAATTAACGTAATTATTATTATTAGCTACATAACACCGTTCTTTGCGTGTTGGTACGGGACAATTTCAAGTTGATGCAGGAATAGGTAAGGGGTGGATAATACTCCATGGAAGTTGTCCCCGCCGATGGCGAATCCGGCACGGGGCCGACTGTGCCCGGCGATGCCCAAGCACCGCCGGCCACTGGTCGCATCCCGCCCGTGTTCGTTCACGGCGTGAACAACGTTACCGGTTTTTACCGGCGACTGATAGCGGCTCCCGGACTTTGCCCGGCCAGCGTTGACTTGAAGCTCCTTGGGGGCGACACTGTCAAGATCGCTGTCCGAGGACTGGACGTGTACCGCAGCGTCATGCCGTTCGTGGAATCCGCCCAGTTGCAATTCCACACCTTCTCCCCCAAACACGTGAAGCCTCTGTCCTTTGTGCTCAGAGGCTTGGACGTGGACTCTCCTCTCGAGGAAATCCTCGATGAGCTGCGCGTGCTGGGCTTTCCGGTTCGCTCAGTGCATCGAGTATTTGCTCCAGCCGGACCAAGGCGTCCAATTCCCCTAGTGCGCATCATGGCGGAAAACAGCGAGGCAGGCGCGGAAATCCCGGCTTTTTGGATTCCGCGTTAAAGTGGAAAGAAGCCGCGCTCTTGGGGCTCTGCCTCAGTGCTACAGGTGCCAACGCTTCGGGCACCACTCACAGACTTGCTCAAACGCCCCTGCGTGCGTGCGGTGCTCTCTACCTCACGCCAGTAAACATTGCGATGCACGTCTCTTCAAAAGGTGCATCAACTGTGGCGGAAGTCACCCCGCCAACTACCGGGCATGCCCGGTGTTTCAGCGGGAGCTCGAGCGACGAAAGCCGAAAGGGCGCCTGCCACCACCGAGGAATCCGGAAGCTGGTTCAGGACCTGCAACCGAGCAGCCAGGCCCTTCGCCTCCTGCTACGGCTGCCGTGTCTTTCGCCACTGTTGCTAACAGGCAACAGAAACGTAGCAAAGTTCGGAAGCAATCACCTGTGGTACAGGCAACCCATCACGTCGTACGCAGAGATGTCAGGAAGGTGGTAGAATGGGACCGCTATGGCCCGGCGTTAAGTCGCCGATTGCCAGAGGCGGGACCACTCGAAACCGTCCGCCAAGTTGACGAGGCAGTTGCCGCGTTTGACGAGGCTGTCGTATCTGCGATCGACGCGTCTTCCAGGATGAAGCCTGGCGTCACGCCCCACTGGCAGCGGATCCCAGAGAATCCACGTGATCCGGTCGACAAGGCAGCGTACAACCGGGCGACCGGCATTTTACGTCGTGAAATGCAGGCCTACCGGAGACGCTGTTGGGAACTCGCCGTGGCCCAAGCAGGGGACGGATCGGACGAAAGTAGCCCTTACCGGATACCTTCGGCGTTGGTAGGGAAGAGGCGCCAACCTCGTATCCCAACCATTGCTGGACCTTTCGGTCAAATCCTGGCTCGCCCGGAGGCGAAGGCCGAGTACTTGGGCGCGTGTTTCGAGCGACAGTTCGCTCCTAACCCGCCCATGGACTGGGACTTCGACGAAGAAGTCGAGAACGAAGTGGAAGACTTTCTGTCTCTTCCGATCACTGCGGAGCCCGAACCCATTACTAGGGAAGAGGTCACAGATCGGCTCGTTGAACTCGTACCGAGAAAAGCTCCTGGCCCGCACGGCGTCTCGAACGCCGCTCTAACTCGACTCCCGGAGCAAGGAGTAATTTTCTTGGTTGCGCTGTTCAAAGCGTGTCTAAGACTGGCCTATTTTCCCCAGAAATGGCGTAAGGCGACGGTCATAGTGATCCCGAAGCAGGGAAAGGACGCTTCTCGTCCCGGCGACCTCCGGCCCATTAGTCTACTGTCAGCCACGTCAAAGGTTCTCGAACGTCTTGTACAACGGAGAGTCCTAGACCATCTACGAAATTTCGATGTACTGGTCCCCGAACAGTTCGGTTTCCGTATGGGGCATTCCACCACTCATCAGCTGATGAGACTGGTGGAATACATCACGGCCGCCGGCTGTCGGAAAGAGCAGACTGTCGCCTGTTTCCTAGTTGTGGAGAAGGCCTTTGATAGTGTCTGGCACGACGGGCTCTTGTTCAAGCTCCGGGAAATCCAGCTCCCAGATTGCTACCTTCGCTTGATTGCTAGCTTTCTGACGGAGAGGACTTTCTGCGTGAGAATAGACGACCATGTCTCTTCCGAGAGAGGCATTACAGCCGGGGTACCTCAAAGTAGCGTGCTAGGGCCTCTTCTGTTCTCCGTGTACGTCAACGACGCACCCAGAGAGACTCGAGTCCAGATGGCCCTGTTTGCCGACGACACGGCGGTCTATACCGCCGATCGGAACGCTGACAGGGCTATCCCACGACTCCAGCGCGCACTCGATGCGTATTCGACGTGGACGGAAAGCTGGAAAGTTGCCGTCAACGACACCAAGAGCTCCGCGGTGCTATTCTCAAAGCGCCGGAAAAAACCACGAGGCCGAGTGAGACTCGGTAGAACGTACCTGCCCTGGTCGAGAGAGGTTAAATACCTCGGTGTCCACCTTGATCGTCGGCTCACCTGGCGTGCCCACGCTGAGACGATGCGAAAGAGAGCGTCCGCTCGTCTCGCGCAACTGTTTCCGATACTTGTCAACAAGGCTATGACCCGCAAGCTGGGTAAGTTGAGCGTCAACGCGTTATCTGTTGCCGATCATTACCTACGCTCTGCCCGTCTGGGGCTACCTCGTAACCGTTCATAAAAGAAAGTTGCAAAGCGTTCTCGATAGGGGCCTTCGGCTAGCGGCCAAAGCCCCCTATCGGTTTTCTTCTCGTCTCTTGAGAAGAGGACTCGGTGTCCGCTCCTTGGAAGACACCGCAAGGCGACTTGCACGTAAATTTTACGTCCGAGCTGCGAGGACCCAGACAAACCCTCTCATAGCTGGCCTTGGCAAGTACCGAACACGTCCAGGTGATTCTTGGAAACGGCCTCGACAAATACTGTACTAGTCGACCTAGTACGAGCATGTCGTTGTAGCTGCCATTAAATAATTAAATAATACTCCGTCTGGACATGATCACTAGGCAGGAGCCCCTACCGGAGGCTCGGTACTAGGAAACCATTGGGTCGTCTCACGACGCGCAACCCAACAGCTCTGGCTCTTCTTCTTCTTCTTCTTCTTCTTCTTCTTCTTCTTCTTCTTCTTCTTCTTCTTCTTCTTCCTCTTCCTCTTCCTCTTCCTCTTCCTCTTCCTCTTCCTCTTCCTCTTCCTCCTCTTCCTCTTCCTCTTCCTCTTCCTCTTCTTCTTCTTCTTCTTCTTCTTCTTCTTCTTCTTCTTCTTCTTCTTCTTCTTCTTCTTCCTCTTCTTCTTCTTCCTCTTCCTCTTCTTCTTCTTCTTCTTCTTCTTCTTCTTCTTCTTCTTCTTCTTCTTCTTCTTCTTCTTCTTCTTCTTCTTCTTCTTCTTCTTCTTCCTCTTCCTCCTCTTCCTCTTCCTCTTCCTCTTCCTCTTCCTCTTCCTCTTCCTCTTCCTCTTCCTCTTCTTCTTCTTCTTCTTCCTCTTCCTCTTCCTCTTCCTCTTCCTCTTCCTCTTCCTCTTCCTCTTCCTCTTCTTCTTCTTCTTCTTCTTCTTCTTCTTCTTCTTCTTCTTCTTCTTCTTCTTCCTCTTCCTCTTCCTCTTCCTCTTCCTCTTCCTCTTCCTCTTCCTCTTCCTCTTCCTCTTCCTCTTCTTCTTCTTCTTCTTCTTCTGCGACAAGGCTCGCACCAAGCATACACGAAGCATCAGGCAGTCATCGGGCTTGCCCGGACGCTGCCGTCACCGTGGCACGCACTGTTCTGTGCCCTGCAACTGCTGAAGCTGCGGAAACAGGTAAACTCGTGTGTATGGATAACAGGCGCGCGCGCACCGACACAAAACATAACCACGTTTTTTACATTTCAACATACGCTGTAGGCTGCAACAAGGTGCGATAGCCACAGTAGGATTTTTCGCATTTTTTATTTCACAACAAATTTCGGAAAACAGATATGTCATATTCTCATATTTCGTTTTTTCAACACATTCGTTTTCTTGCAAACTACGTATTTTTACTAAAAACGACTCAATTTAGCATAACTAGGCAAACCAAACCAAATGTAATCTTCCGACACTTTTTTTATGGAACCTATACTTTGTCTGTTGAAGAATGGCTAACTGTACCTTGTCTTTATTTTGTACGCATATTGTTTGTTAAATAATTAATTAATTTAAAAATCGGGTTAGTAATTTTCATAAATAGCTGCACTGACCATTCATATTCTTAATTTTTCTGTACACAGTGTTTTCTTTACAAAACGAAAAGGAAATACTAGCACATGAATTTTTGATTAATGTTAATGTACAACGAATGTGGATAATATAGAATACTGTGCAAGGCAGTTTTGACATAACTTAATGCGTTGTTGTTTCTTGCGACGACTTTGGTGACGCACCTTCTTTCTTCTATGGCGTCACAGCCTCCATAATCATCCGCCTCCATTTTCCCTGTCCTTGGCGATTGATGTCCATTGTTTTATTTTAAGTAAAGTATCAGCATCCTTTGCCACTGCGTCAATCCAGCGATGCTTGGGTCTTCTATCCTCGATTTGACTAAGTAGTACCTTCCAAGGTATTCGGTTGCCTTCCATCCTAATGATGTGTCCTGCCCATTGCAATCTATGCATTCGGATGGTGGTGGCCAGATCATTGTCTTTATATAGCTTGTATAGTTCTTCATTGTAACATATTCTCCCATATCCCATATGAATTGGATTGATATATATCCCATTGACTTGGATTATTGGTCCATATATTCTCCTCAAAATTCTCCTTTCAATGACTACGTTAGCGGCTCGTTTATTCAGAGTCCAAGTCTCGCTGCCGTATGTTATCACCGGTCTAATCATAACTTTATACAATGTGACCTTGGACTGATGGTGGATATTCCTTGTCTTGAATATAGTTGTCAACGAAGCATATTCTCTATTTGCAGCCTGTATCCTTTTCCTTATTTTATTTATTTCTTCATTATCTTCTACAATCCAACATCCCAAACATTTAAGTCAATTAACTAAATACAACTATTTCACTAACGACTCGGAACACAAAGTTTTTTATGAGTAAAAACAAAGTTTTACCTTACAACCTGAACCGGTTTTCACTTTTATTAAAAAGCTTCTTCAGAGTTTGCCGCTGGTAGCACTGCCCGTCTTGTTGTGGGCGACGGAATCGATTTTCGAAAGATCGATGTTGTGTGTGTGGGGTGTGAGATATGTTCGAATAATGCGTGTGATTTGAATTGTGTCTGTTCGTTTAGGATGTCGTTTTTATTTGTTTTCGTGTGTTTGTATATTTCCAATTGTTCTAGAGTGTCTAGTTTTCGGCCTTTTGTGTGTACGTGTAAATGTTCATGTTATTGTCGATGTTTTTGTATGTGTGGTTTGCTTCAATGAGGTGGTTTGCAAAGGTGGATTCTGTAGTGGAGTGGAGTGCCTTTGTGTGTTCAATGTATCTTTGTTTGAAGCTACGCCCTGTTTGGCCTATGTAGAATTTGTTGCAATTTGAGCAATTTAGTTTGTAAACACCAGGTGGATCGAATTAGTTTTGTGCTTTGTGTGTGTGTTTTGATGGCAGTTAGTCTTAATAAATTGCAAATAAATGATAGTTTAAATCGATTATAAATGAAATAAAAACGACTATAAAGCCATTTGTTCAAACGAAAAAATAAAACGAATTTTGATACTTTTGATTTGTTCTGTTTGAAAAAAAATAGCCCAATTTTCTTAAATATTTTCACTATACTTTCTGTTTTGATTGAGGCGGAAATCTTAACTGTTTGATCACTAACTATCCCAAACCCAAAAGGATGACAGTCGGATGCCCTTGCACCATTAGTAAGACAAGATTACCATTTTGAGTTCACGTTGTACTGCGTTGCTGTAGCTAGTATTCATCACCTGCAGCTTATCATCTTCAATAGAACCAGCCTGTCGTGTTATTGTCATTCTCTTGTGGGTATAGCCTTTGTTTGCAGAAACACACCAACAAAGTAACATGTTAAAAAATTAATTAGGGCTGATAACAGTTGGGGGTATTGGTTGATTGATAGGTGTTTTATTTACCCGTTGGGTGCCAGTTGATGTTCACCACTTATCAACCAGTTAATGTAAAATCAACATAAATTGTCTTTGAATTCAAATGTCTACCACAGATGAAACACCAGCTGTGATGATTATCTGCACACCATAAAACAATAGTCCACCTCATTTTTTGGTCATCATCAATGGGGTGAGACCAATATGCGAAAGCAAACATTACACAGCAAAATATGGTATTTCCATGTGAAATTATGTAAATAAAAATAATTATATTATTTACTTCTATGTAGCTTACGAACATTATGGTCGAAGAAATAAAAGAAAGGATAGCTGTTGGTAACAGATGTTACTTCTCCCTACAAGGAATATTTAAATATAAAACATAAGCAGAGCAACTGAGATTCGGCTCTACAAAATAGTTTTTAAGCCAGTGGTCATGTACGGGTCTGAAACTTGGACAATTGGTTGTGCGAAACTTGGACAGTGACAGAGGAAGAGTGGTTGTGCAGGTGGGAAAGAAAAGTCCTCAGGAGGATAATTTGGTGCAGGGAACGTCCAAGGAACGTGGAGAATAAGGGTGAATGCAGAAATCCAGCAAATCTGCGGAGAACCAGATATTGTCAAAATTAGAATCTTGTGGGGAGGGCATGTCCAGAGAATGTCAGAGACATCCACATTAAAGAAAATTTTTACGGGGAGACCTGGTGGAAGAAGAAGGAGGGGTCGGCCCAGAAAACAATGATTGGACGATCTTGAGGACGACATGCGCATGCATGGTATAAGAAGATGGAGGCTGAGAGCAGAGGATTGAGACGTCTGGAGGCTGATTGTCATGGAAGGCAAGACTCTCCAAGAGCTGTAGCACCAATTGAAGGATAGAGCTTACCAAGCGTTTTCACTTATCCATCACCCAAGTATGTTACACTGTGGTATTGCACATCCAGCACTGTCTCTTCACTACCACTTCATTTTTCTTGCAGTTGCCATTTTGTTATTCACTTTGCCCCTTTAAATATTGTCTTTGCCACCCACATGCATACAGTGTCTTTTCTATTTGGTGTTCTGTATTTTACTGTTTTGTATTGAATAGTTTGTAAATTCAATCACTATTCTGTATTTTTGTCTGCATGTATCAGTTTAATATGCTATCAGTTTGCTATCTTTATAAATACAACATGTAGTCAATAAAGTGTTGGACTTGGTGTAATTTGTGATATCCCTCTTTTGGTTATTTATTCTTTGATCCTGCTGTTACTTCTTGTTGTGGCAACTTTGTTGATATTTTGATCATTTATTTATTTGCATTTTTGATATATATTTTTTATGTATAACTCTGAAGAGTCTAATTCATAAATCTGTGATTCAGATGAATATTGTACATATAACTGTAGTTATTAATTATTCATTTCTTCTTTGTCCCCACTATAGTTATGTAATTTTGTTTATGATTTAATTCTAGTTTATGTTTGCATATTGATATTCTTCCCTGGCAGTTGTTTGACATTTTAATACACATGTTTGTGTAAAAAAAACATATACGTAATATGTAGAATATTTGCATGCCCGTGCACTGGCAACCCAGGATTAAATACTGGAGAATGCTTTTGAAGTAAAGGATGTGTGACTTATGGAACAATACCCTTCACCCTTTTCTCCTAGCCTGAAGGAGGAGGTCTACGGATTCAGTTGTTTCAGAAAAGTTGTTAATATATAATGCCGACTGGGAGCTGACAGAAGTAACTACAATGCTGTGGGAATTGGCCTGAGCGAATATTGTTTCTACAATACATTTCTAATTGTTTTTCATTTTACAACAGGGTAGAGTTAAAACATGTTTTTGACAAATGTTTCACTACAAGTTTTTAAGTTGGAGTAGTGCAAAATAAGAAAAAGAAAAGGTTTAACATGAATTTCACAGAATTGTGCTCTTGCTCATGAAAAAGTTACCCACCAGTCTATAGTACTGTCTGGTGGTCATAGCAACATACACCTCCATATGTATTTACAAATATACATAATTTTCTTATATTGTTTGTTGTATACTGTTTGAATCAAAATTTTATATCCATATTGATTTCACCTGTTTAAAAACATTTGTTGTGTCTATACTATTATCAAATAGGGAGTGCGGCTGGGCGAGGGTCAGGCTCACTCACAAACATGCAGCCCGCACACACACAAGCGCAGGGGATTAGGACCGGCCCGATTCTCTCCCCATTAGTCACTAATGGACTTCAGTTGATCAAACTTTGATTTATTTTATTTGACATTTTATCTTAAAATGTTTAATATATATCAATTCTACACACCATTACACAGCCACACTCCCTATTTGATAATAGTATAGGATTATTTCAGCACCTCCCCCTCCCATGGCTGTCATTACCCAGTAGTTATACAAAACACATTATGGCCTTTCCAGATGGGAATGATGTTGCTTAATGTATGTTTTCAACACACTATTTCCACATTCAGGTGATTGACACATACTAGCTTGCCATGTACATTTTGTATTTGTTTACATTAGAGGTGTGCTAAACTAGTATTTGAAAATAACAGGTACAAACGAAACCGTTCCAAAAAATTACATCTTACAAATACCTGTTATTATATACCTATTATACATAATACCTGTATTATACAATTTGTTACAAGAAATAAATTGAAACTAAAAGGATTAAGTGTTACTTCACTGTTAATAAAGAAAATAAGAAATAAGAGAATGTATAGGCCTATCTCCCTTTGGGAATACTAATTTAAATTTTCACTAGGAGCAAACAAACTGACATAGATTTTATATTAGGCCTATAAATTATAATATAATTTTTAAATTATTGATTCCATTTTGGTTAGACAAATCAGTTGCGAAACTCAGGTAGTGAAATTTAGAGTGCACGTAGTAGCACAACAAGTAATGTCAAAAAAAAACATCAGAAACATATAATAAAAACATAACAGTAAGCCACAAGAGTGAATGAGAATAAAACAAGTTTGCAAACAAAAATCATCTCCGAAATCACATTAACAAAAAGTACTATATGGCCTATCACAAACTCTGTACTCTGTAGGTTATATAACATAATATAATTTGCTTTTTCAAAAGTTGGTGACTAGTATAATATATAATTTGTTATTATAATCTGTATTATATATCTGCATGGCACACGAGAGTAAATGTAATATCAGTATGAATTTTTTCCATTTATTAAAAACAGCTTTGTCTCTTTGGCATAGATATTCTGAACCTAGCTGTTTTGCTTCGTTTTGTACTTGTATGGCAATTGGCACATGCGCAGAATCAACTTTTCAGCACCAATTACTGTGACTTTGTACTCGTTTATTCATTAGTTCGGTTGGGGGTTCCCGCGATTAATCAGAACGGGTATTTCGACTTTTCAGTCACTGTTATATCTGTTCCACAAAAATAATCTTTCCAAAATACCTGTTTTAGGTATATCGGCCCACCTCTAGTTTACATGTCTGTTAAATCTTGACTTGGCGTGGCAGTTTCAGTGCAAGGGTACAACAAAGATAAAGTGAGCAAAGTTTTCCCAGTGTTGTCTTTCGTAATAACTTTCTGTATTTTAAATAATAAATTGCTGTTAATTATTAAACAAAAAAACCTCAGTGAAGCCAGAAAAACGCTTAGAACAAACAAAAATATTAATTCATATGCTGAATTTGATCTTGTAAACTTTTTGTAATTGAAGTACGAATTATTGGTTTGTAGCAGGAATTAACTGACATTTATTTTATGGATTTTAATGATTTATAAAGATGTACAGTGACGTGAGGGAACTTAGTCAGTCACACTAGTTTAGTAAGACAGAATTTTTTAAACCTTTTTTTTAACCTTTTTAGAGGACAAGGTTTATATTCAGCACTTGAAATCCAGGTTATTGGATGAATGTATTCTCCTTGTTATAACATATAGATATCAAAAGTTGACTCTAATGAAGCAATAAATAACTAACTTGGATGTCACTCTGTGGACTATGGAAAATCAAAGTTACATTCTTCACATACCGGTAATGAGAGTTAACAAATCAAGTTAATGGATTAGACAAACAATGAAAAGTGTCCAGTATTTTAGAAAAAGAGTAGCATGTTTAAAATGGTACTGTTCTGTGTATATGCACAAACTGAAAAAAGTATATGAACTGCCATATTCTCCATATGAAGACCGTTGATGGAGGAGAGAAGTTATTGGTTAACAGAGAGATGATGTAATTGACAGGACTGCCAAGAGAAAAGTTCCACAAGAGTAGATGGAAGAACCTAAGTGAATACTAGAATTAAAAAAATGGTAAAGAAGAGAAGAAACCTGGTTTCTAAAAATCTACTAACATTACTTTACGTGTAAACTGAAATTTTGTAACACAGTGAGCATAAAGAGGTCATCACATTTATCCAGTATACATATTTACTGCCAGAGCTGTGTTGCGCGTCGTGAGACGACCCAATGGTTTCTTAGTACCGAGCCTCCGGTAGGGGCTCCTGCCTAGTGATCATGTCCAGACGGAATATTTTTAATTATTTAATGGCCGCTACAACGACATGCTCGTACTAGGTCGACTAGTACAGTATTTGTCGAGGCCGTTTCCAAGAATCACCTGGACGTGTTCGGTACTTGCCAAGGCCAGCTATGAGAGGGTTTGTCTGGGTCCTCGCAGCTCGGACGTAAAATTTACGTGCAAGTCGCCTTGCGGTGTCTTCCAAGGAGCGGACACCGAGTCCTCTTCTCAAGAGTCGAGAAGAAAACCGATAGGGGACTTATGGCCGCTAGCCGAAGGCCCCTATCGAGAACGCTTTGCAACTTTCTTTTATGAACGGTTGCGAGGTAGCCCCAGACGGGAATAGCGTAGGTAATGATCGGCAACAGATACGCGTTGACGATCAACTTATCCAGCTTGCGGGTCATAGCCTTGTTGACAAGTATCGGAAACAGTTGCGCGAGACGAGCGGACGCTCTCTTTCGCATCGTCTCAGCGTGGGCACGCCAGGTGAGCCGACGATCAAGGTGGACACCGAGGTATTTAACCTCTCTCGACCAGGGGAGGTACGTTCTACCGAGTCTCACTCGTCCTCGTGGTTCTTTCCGGCGCTTTGAGAATAGCATCGCGGAGCTCTTGGTTTCGTTGACGGCAACTTTCCAGCTTTCCGTCCACGTCGAATACGCATCGAGTGCGCGCTGGAGTCGTGGGATAGCCCTGTCAGCGTTCCGATCGGCGGTATAGACCGCCGTGTCGTCGGCAAACAGGGCCATCTGGACTCGAGTCTCTCTGGGTGCGTCGTTGACGTACACGGAGAACAGAAGAGGCCCTAGCACGCTACTTTGAGGTACCCCGGCTGTAATGCCTCTCTCGGAAGAGACATGGTCGTCTATTCTCACGCAGAAAGTCCTCTCCGTCAGAAAGCTAGCAATCAAGCGAAGGTAGCAATCTGGGAGCTGGATTTCCCGGAGCTTGAACAAGAGCCCGTCGTGCCAGACACTATCAAAGGTCTTCTCCACATCTAGGAAACAGGCGACAGTCTGCTCTTTCCGACAGCCGGCGGCCGTGATGTATTCCACCAGTCTCATCAGCTGATGAGTGGTGGAATGTCCCATACGGAGACCGAACTGTTCGGGGACCAGTACATCGAAGTTTCGTAGATGGTCCAGGACTCTCCGTTGTACAAGACGTTCGAGAACCTTTGACGTGGCTGACAGTAGACTAATGGGCCCGAGGTTGCC
Organism: Magicicada septendecula; assembly: GCA_034769895.1. Lineage (NCBI taxonomy): Eukaryota > Metazoa > Arthropoda > Insecta > Hemiptera > Cicadidae > Magicicada > Magicicada septendecula. The sequence continues at coordinate 235,837,135 of CM068376.1, forward strand.
GGGACGGGAAGCGTCCTTCCCTGCTTCGGGATCACTATGACCGTCGCCTTACGCCATTTCTGGGGAAAATAGGCCAGTCTTAGACACGCGTTGAACAGCGCAACCAAGAAAATTTCTCCTTGCTCCGGGAGTCGAGTTAGAGCGGCGTTCGAGACGCCGTGCGGGCCAGGAGCTTTTCTCGGTACGAGTTCAACGAGCCGATCTGTGACCTCTTCCCTAGTAGTGGGTTCGGGCTCCGCAGTGATCGGAAGAGACAGAAAGTCTTCCACTTCGTTCTCGACTTCTTCGTCGAAGTCCCAGTCCATGGGCGGGTTAGGAGCGAACTGTCGCTCGAAACACGCGCCCAAGTACTCGGCCTTCGCCTCCGGGCGAGCCAGGATTTGACCGAAAGGTGCAGCATTGGCTGGGATACGAGGTCGGCGCCTCTTCCCTACCAACGCCGAAGGTATCCGGTAAGGGCTACTTTCGTCCGATCCGTCCCCTGCTTGGGCCACGGCGAGTTCCCAACAGCGTCTCCGGTAGGCCTGCATTTCACGACGTAAAATGCCGGTCGCCCGGTTGTACGCTGCCTTGTCGGCCGGATCACGGGTCCGCTGCCAGCGTCTCCGGAGGCGATTTGTCTCGCAAGCGAGAGCACTCGTCTCCTCTGGGATCCGCTGCCAGTGGGGCGTGACGCCAGGCTTCATCCTGGAAGACGCGTCGATCGCAGATACGACAGCCTCATCAAACGCGGCAACTGCCTCGTCGATTTGGCGGACGGTTTCGAGTGGTCCCGCCTCTGGCCATCGGCGACTTAACGCCGGGCCATAGGGGTCCAATTCTACCACCTTTCTGACATCTCTGCGTACGACGTGCTGGGTAGCGACGTGTAACAAGATGGGGAGATGATCGGACGATAGTTCCGTTAGCGCGGACACATGGACCGGGCAGTCAATTCCTTGGATCACCGCTATGTCCAAGACACTGGGAGCCGCGCGGAGTTGTAAGGGGTAGAACGTAGGTTGGGCGGGCCCAATCACTGTTACCCTGCGTGAATCAGCAAACCTGCGTAAGCGCTTCCCGTTTGGGGCAGTCAAACGACTGTTCCAATCGCGATGCTTACAGTTCAGGTCGCCGGCCATGACGACCCTCCTGTGTGCATCAATCGCGACAGCATGATCGGGGTGAAGGAGCTCTTTTTGCGGCGGTTTATACGCCGCTACCAAGAGTACACCGCCTAGAGTGTTCAACATCTCCACAGCGGTGACTTCCAGGTGAGTCGTTGCAGGCAAGACGACTCGGTGATGCTCAAGACTGAGCCTCACCGCGACGGCAGTACCGCCACCAACAGTGCCCTGTCTGTCGTTTCGATAGCACACATAGTTGGCCAGTCGTAACCGATTCGCAGGGGTCAAGTGGGTCTCATTGAGAAGTACTACATCGGGTTTGAGTCGGGCCAGTAATTCTTGGAGTTCCTGGATCTTGTTAGCCAACCCGTTGGCGTTACAGGAAAGAATGGAGAGGTCACGTTTGAGGACCCGACTCATAGAAGTCCTACACAAGTGGCGGCTTCCACCAAGAGCATGAACCTCTCGGTTATATCAGCAGTCTCTAAGAGGGAGTGGATGGACCTGATGGCCTGGGCAACTTTGCGGAGGTCGAATTCCGTAAGGAAGTCCTTGACGACCTGGTAGTCGTCAGGTACGGCTTTTGAGGCAGAGTGCCCGGAGACTGTTTGCGCGTAAGAGCGCCGAGACTTATCAGTCGGGTGATTGGTGGAAGCCAAGGGTGTTTTGGGGCCAGGTGTAGCGCCTCTAGCGGAAGTGCTAGGAAGAGGGACAGATGCGATTTCGTCGGTCTTGACGCGATGCGCAGGCTGTCTGGACTGTGCGGCTGGGTTGGCAGGAGCCCGGGAGCGTGCGCTACGGGGCTTACGATGCCGCTTCTTTTTGCCTGCATTAGGAAACCGCGGGGGCGGGAGGTCAGGCGAGGCTGCTTCTAAAGCAGGGTCTGGATCTCCGGTGTTGAGGAGGGTTGAGTTGTCTCAGGCCCCACAACCGAGATGTTTGGTAAAGGCTGGTCCGTCTCCCTTTTTTGAGATGCCGCGCGGTTTCGTCGCTTTTTCGCCAGAGGTGGGACGGGGTCCTGGGAAGGAGCCTGAGTCGGGGTTGCGTGTACCTCCGGTGATTTCTTCGGGCCTTTACTGCGTTTACGTTACTTGTTTGCAACTGTGGCGAAAGACACGGCAGCCATAGCAGGAGGCGAAGGGCCTGGCTGCACGGTTCCAGGTCTTGAGCCAGCTTCCGGATGCCTCGGTGGTGGCAGGCGCCCTTTCGGCTTTCGCCGCTCGAGCTCCCGCTGAAACACCGGGCATGCCCGGTAGTTGGCGGGGTGACTTCCGCCACAGTTGATGCACCTCATAAAAGCAGGTGTATCGCAGTGTTTACTGGCGTGAGGTAAAGAGCACCTCACGCACGCCGGAGCGTTTGAGCAAGTCTCTGAATGATGCCCGAAGCGTTGGCACCTGTAGCACTGAGGCAGAGCCCCGGGAGCACGGCTTCTTTCCATTTTAACGCGGAATCCAAAAAGCCGCGTAAGAGAGAATAGGCTTGCGCCTACATCGCTATTCTCCGCCATGATACGGACCGGGGAATTGGACGCCTTGGTCCGGCTGGAGCAAATACTCGATGCACCGAGCGAACCGGATAGCCCAGCTCGCGCAGCTCATCGAGGATTTCCTCTAGAGGAGAGTCCACGTCCAAGCCTCTGAGAACAAAAGACAGTGGCTTCACGTTTTTTGGGGAAAAGGTGTGAAATTGCAAGTTGGCGGATTCCACGAACGCCATGACGCTGCGGTACACGTCCAGACCTCTGACAACGATCTTGACAGTGTCGCCCCCAAGGAGCTTCAAGTCAACGTTGGCCGGGGAAAGTCCGGGAGCCGCTATCAGTCGCCGGTAAAAACCGGTGACGTTGTTCACGCCGTGAACGAACACGGGCGGGTTGCGACCAGTGGCCGGCGGTGCTTGGGCATCGCCGGGCACAGTCGGCCCCGTGCCGGATTCGCCATCGGCGGGGATAACTTCCATGGCGGACGCCGAGGAAGAGGTAGAGGAGGACCGGTTCCGCCTCGGTTTCTTAACCGAGCGCCCCCATGGCCCAACCGCCACGAAAGCGTCGGTCTCGTCACCGGGTAGCGGAACCGTCCGGTGATCGACATGGTCCGCAGGCATAGGCGGAGAACTCGGCGAGTCGCTCGAGTGGGGCATGGCAGTGGCGAGCGACTGCGTGCTCGTTGACTCGCCCGTACCGGGCATGTCCGCCAACGAGGGGGAGGTTCGCCGACCAGAGGCAGCCAGGCTGCCTCCGGCGGTAACCAGGGACCTAGGGTCCGGCCCTAGCTGGACCCCGATCAGGGGAAGTGGAACGCTCAGGCTGTCTATCGAGCTGGGCTAATGACCGGCTTCATTGAATACCTCTCCTTACCAAGAGAGGTGTCCACCGGCCTCTTTACCCCGGCGATATCCAAGCTCGCTTACCACTGGTGGAGGCTCGCAAGGATTGTCCGGGGCAGCGCTACCTATGAGCCTGAGCGTCAGCGAAACAGATGCGCTGCGCAAATTAGGTCTGGGAGGCTAGTCTCCTCTTCAGCGGCGAGATGTTGGTCGCTCGGCTGGTGACCCTTAGAAGGTCCGACGAACTCAGCTGGTCTTGTGCTGGCTACTCGGTTCACCAGCCAGCTGAGTTGTTATCTTCTGTCTTCTTGTTGTCAAGCAGCAAGTGGGCCAAAGGTGATGACTATCCAAGCGGCGAAGCAGTAGGCAATAGAGCAGCGGCTGAGAACAGCGAAATCTTCCAACGTCCAGGCAGGAGAGAGCAGTCCAAGTGAGAGGTCCGTCCTGTTGAAGAGCTGGATCCGAAGTGTCTCTCGTGTGTGCGGTCTGGGCTGTGCGGTTGTGCGTCGCAGAGACGAACCGCTCGGTATCTGAGTTCCGAGCTACCTTCTAGAGCTCCTGCCTCGTGGCCCTGCCCAAGTAGGGCGTGTGCTCTATTATAGGCCGATTCTCGGCTGTTGTGCTAGCCTACACTAGCGCAGTATACACCGAGGGCGTTTCCACGAATCACCTGGACGTATACGGTACCTGCCCAGCCCAGCCACTAGAGGATTGTCTGGGAACCTCGCCGCACGTGCATAAAATTTGCGTGCAAGGCGCCTGAATGTTTCGTCTAAGGAGCGGACGCCAAGTCCTCTCCTTAGAAGGCGTGATGAGAAGCGACGGGGGACTTTGGCCGCTAGCCGAAGACCCCTGTCGAGGACGCTCTGCAACTTCTTTTTATGCATTGGGGCGAGGTAACTCCAAACCGGGCAAGCGTAGGTAATGACCGGCAGCAGATACGCGCCGACGATCATCTTGCCCAATTTCCTGGTCATGGCTGAGCCGATCAGGAGTGGAAACAGTAAGCTCAGACGAGCGGATGCTCGCTTATGAACTGTCTGAGCGTGGGTACGCCAGGTGAGCCGACGGTCAAGGTGTAATCCGAGGTACTTTACCTCTTTGGACCAGCGCAAGCACGTTCTGCCGATACGTAACTGCCTAACAGGGTCTTCCGTCGCTTCGAGAATTCGACGGCTACACTCTTGATAGCGTTGAGTTGCACTTTATATATAAGTACAATAACTAATCATCCTTGTAATATAGAAGTTGTATTCAGACATTGTCTTGTCATATATAACAGTACAAGAAGCATGATATAAATTTATGTAATTTATATACCTAACATAACATTGGACGGCTGGTGGCGCATTGTACTAGCCATGCAACCGTCACATTGCACACAACAGCCGCGCGGTATGCCTTAGTCCTTTCAGCGACTGTTGAGCGGAGGTTTGACTAACATAAATTGGAAGTTCGTATACTTTTTTATATGAATAGGTGATTAAAAAGTGTTAATTAAAAAAGTAAAGTAATTAAAAAAGTTTAGAATCAACATTTTATGGTATATTGTTCACTTACATGTTGGAGTAAACTTTGAAAGTAATATTCATTTTTGTTATAGGGCCAGTGTTTCAGAGTGTCAGAAGACAGGCACTAAAACAGAAGGTATGTTCTGTAAAATTAATAATTAAAATATTTACTATTTAATTATATTGCTTTTATAAAGGATTCATCCAAGAATATGTTAAGTAAGTTTAGTTTGTCAGTTCAGATTTACTGTAATATTTGTCACTTAATACTATTAAAACATGTGATATAAACATTTGTGTAGGATATATGGATGTAATTATTATTTCGATATTTTTGCTAATTGTAGTTCAGAATAATTAATCCAAAAATTGTATTTACTTAGTGTGTATTGAATTTTTGGTATTCTGTTATGTTGAATTTCACATGATGTAACGATGTTTGTAATAGCTGTTGGTACTATACATTTTGTCAAAGACGTGTGACTTTTCTGAACAACAGGAGTCTTAAAAAACATTATAATTCCTTCAGTCTGTCTTCAGCTGAAGCATAATAATAGGGGCGAAGTTTTATTAAGTTTTATGTATTGCGTTTTGAAATTTATAGTAACTTCATTTATATCCATTATAGTAACTTTTATAATTTTTTATAGTTTTTAAGATTACTGTCATTTTTTTATTTTGAGATTTATGGGTTCTTTGAAACTGTTTTATATTCTGAACTTATGTTCCCTTGATTTTGATTATGGACTCCAAAACAGTTTTTTATAGCCTTTAAGGGCTTATCCAGTGAGTTTTGAAGAATGCCATTGTTTAATATGGCACTCATGTACTTTATAAAAGACACTTTAAAAGTCATTAATGATGTCTCAGTATTCCTTGTTACTCATATTTAATTCATTTAGTTTTGTTAGTAAATGTTTGGAGACTCAAAATGGTATAATATTATTATAACGCTTTTTTTTTAAGTAATATTTTGTTTGTGTATATGAAACAGTATCGTGTGTGTATGTAAAATAATGTTCACTATATAATTATATATTTTTGCATTTGTTGTATGTATGTAAAACATGATTGTAGCAGTTTATGACTGAAAACGACTTGAATATAACTGTGCTAATAAAAATTTCATTGTCTTGAAAAAGTTTAAAAGAATTTGTCATAAACAGTTAGACATATTGTCATGCAGGTAGATGAATATGGTTTTCTATATTGTGTGGGGTATTGTGGTCTCTAATTAGTGACAATAATGGAAAACAAAATATATTTATTATTGTTCCTGTTTTACAGAAAAATGTATGAGTAAAAGACTGTATAGTCATTTAGTCATTTCATGTGTGTCAAATTTTTGAAAATTAGCAGTGCATATTGATGTAATGATCTTCTCTGTTTTCTCATTCTTTGATCATAATGTAACGGTGCCCGTTACTTAAAATTTGAAACTAGACTCTTTGGCCTAGATGAAGCTAAAAATGTGCTGGAGCCCATAGTGACAGGACTTGCAATAAAATACTCATTTAACAATAACAACCCTTTATTAAATTTCCTCATTTCAACATTATACATGTTTTGCTACATAGTTCAACGATTGAATAATTTGTATACTTCAGAACAGCACTTAAGTTTTCATTTTATCCACAATATATATATATATATATGCAATTTGTATTCATCATAATTAAAAATGTTATTAACAATAAGAATTAATCAAACAATAAAACAAGTGGATCCTTTTAGCACAGTTATAACATATAAATCCCAAATAAAGGTGTGTCCACAGGACTGGTTCCAACAAAACCTTAATCATTATAAATGTGAAAATACTGTTCATCGGTACAGCCTTTTATATCAACAAATATATGTATATCTAGATTCAATCTGTATTAATCATCATTACCAAATACTATTAACAACAAAAGTTAATCAAGCAGTAAAACAGATGGATCCTTTTGCAAGTTTAAAGAAAAATATGAATCACGGTAGTAGGTTATAAATTAATTATATGAAAAGTTTAAGCACAGCTTTCAACAATTAGAATATCACTCATAAGTTACAAATTTAAATCATGTACAAATTCTAATCACAGCTTTCATAATTCGGATCTCAGTTAGTGATTACAAAATTAAATTATCTGAAAAGGTTAATTGCAGCTCACAGCAGATTACATCTTAATCACCCGTTACAATTTCAATTATGAAAAATTTAATTACAATGTTAATAAACCGAACACTGGGCTTCTGATACCCATACGAGAATGTTTGTACATGAATCTAGAATGTCATGTAAATTGATGAAAAATCGATGTACTGCTGCTCACTGATTTAATAATTGGAAATCTCCCACCTGTTTTGAAGACTGACATGGCAATCTGAAGAGTAGTCTGGTTGATATTGGTGGTGTGTCGGAAAGTCCAGAAAATTTTGTTGATTCATCGGTTCAGCGGTGTCCTGGGATCCTGTGGGTGTAAAGCTGCTGCATCCGACGGCTTCGGGGAGTAGCACGCTATCTTGCTCTGCCGATGGTGACAGGTGTAATTGTCACCATCATTGCAACACCTTCTCTCTCGTCTAAGCGAGGACCAGAAACGCCTTTACTTGATTACACAGCCATAATAGATACAAGGTTACGTATACGACAAGTGACTCCCCCTGGACCGTCAGATGAGTTTGGCTCGGAAGATGAAAACGAAATGAGAACGGGTAACGTTTTCTGTTAACCGAAGAAGGTACGCAAAGCAACCAGTTAGAAATTGCCAATGATGACGAATCAGCTGGCGGGGTGGCCGGCTAAATTGCGTCGCCATGAAGGTCGCGGCAGGCGGTTTTACTAAATAACATTGTCGCTGACCGCCGCGGCCTAGCGATCAAGGCCGCCCAATCTCAAGCGGCGGCAATTCAAATTTAAAACCAGCCGGGAAACTCCTAGTCCCGGCACAATAATATTATACTTTTGACTTAGTACTCAGTATTCAAATGTAGAAATATATTGTTACGACGTCACAGAACAATCTACGTGTTTATCGAATGTTCCAGAGTGATTCGGAATGTAACGTGTGTGGCGTACGTGCTTGTTGACGCATTTTCTAGACTGTGCCAGACTTCGCTCGGGCGCACGGACTGTGTCAAGGCCGCAAGTAATTACGTCGTAACTATACTGGCGCTATCGAATACTCTAGTAATTTGGGGCGGTATAAAAACCAGTACTCAACGACGTTCAGTTCAGTATTAGTGCGAATTATTGACCGTGCGGTTCGAGAGTTATAGTAGCGATATTACTGTGCGCGTTCAAGTGGTTATTAGTTAAGAGTGGTGTTTTATAATCGGACGGTATAATTATAATACAGTTGTGTTTAATTTTAGTGGACATTTTATTACGTGTGAACAATTTTCATTTGATTTGTTGTAAAAGACTGTTGTTAATTACGAACTGTTTAGCTGTAAAAATTAAAGGTGTGATTAGTGACTTAATTGGTGTCTTGTACTTATTTTGTTTCCACTGTACCTACGACGATCGAGTAGACCGTCGCAACAGTGGTGTCAGAAGTGGGATACAACGGTTAACAGTGGAAACAGTGGACACTTTGTACAAGACGAGTGAGATTCGTAATTAATCGGTAAACATGGATTCCAGTCAGATGATGGAAGCTTTACAAACACTGCTGCGGCAGACACAGGAAGAAGCAGAAAAACGACAGGATGAGAAACGCAGACAAGAGGCGGAAGAGGTAGAGAAAAGACGCAGACAGGAGGCGGAAGAAGCAGAAAAACGACAGGATGAAAAACGTAAGCAGGAATCAGATAAAACGGAAGCTCTCATTGAAGCTGTGCAGAAACAGTTGTAAGAACACAGTACTGCAGAGTTGGGTCTCCTAAGAGGTGAGCTTAATAAACAAGTTACTAAAATATCGGAGGTAGAAGAATCAATGACATTAAAAATAGCTGAAGTTGAGAAATCTGTTTCGAGTGTTGAAGAATCGATGTCCACAAAAATATCTGACATAGAAGAAACCATGTCAAATAAAATATCTGCAGTAGAAATCTCAATGGCAAACATAAGAGAGCAGTTTCTGAAGTTACAACCAAAACAACTTTGTGAACACACTGTACCAATGATAAAGACAGAGAAAGACACAGAAGTCGATAGAGCAGGTCACCTCGCCTGCGGTTGGAACAGTTCATGTCAAGGCCCCAACCTTTGATGGAAGCACGCACTGGGCGACGTATTTACGCCAATTCGAAGCTGCTGCATGCGCAAATAATTGGACAGAGAAAGACAAGGCAGTTTCACTCGTTCTCTCATTAAAAGAACCCGCGGCAGAACTACTACAGAAAGTGCCACCTGACAGCCAAAACACCTATGCTGAATTGATAAAAGCTCTAGAATTACGGTATGGTGATAAACATTTGCGAGATGTGTACTGCACCCAGTTGAGAGCAAGGCGACAGCATGCCGGGGAGAGCCTTCAAGAGTTTGAAGCAATTATCGACAGACTAATTAGACTGGCCTATCCTGAAGCGCCAGAAGATTTTCGAACGAGTTTTGCGATGCAGACATTCACTGGCGGTGTCCGAGATAACGAACTACAGCAAGTGTTACGAATGGGAAGACACCAGAACAGTGCGGACGCACTGGTACATGCTTTGCAATTTGAAGCCGCCAAATCAGCGTGTGGTTGGACAAGTCATAAAGTGCGCGCTAAAAGATCGCGACGGCACAGACGATGAGGACGAAGAACAAGGAACAGAGACTCGACGGTCGGCGCCACAGAATAAAATAAGAAAGGATGGAAGACCGAAGTGTTATTAGATGTGTGAAACCTGGACATCTACAACGAGATTGTCGGGTTAGAATTCAGCAGCAGGGAAACGAGCAATAGTCGGTACAACGGGGCGTGTGCTGACTAACTGGAGGAACGAAGCCCCTAGACAATACGCAATTTCTACACTTCAGAAAAACAGCGGGAGCTTGGTAGTTACCGCATTTGTTCAAGAAAGGCCAACCTCGATTACAGTTGACACAGGCGCAACAGTTTCTATTGTGCGCTCCGACGTGGTGAAGATCTCAAGCCAATCTGGTGCTCTTGCAGCTTGCGAACAATGGCAGATATCGTGCCAATCCGGGCGGCGACCTTCCTCTTTTGTGTCAAGATCGGTCCAATGTCTTCATCAGTTATCTGTTCTTGTCGACAGTCTTGTGTTGTCCAGCCGTCTGCCAGTAAATCTACAGTGATGGCTTGAACATGTTCGCTTGAGTTTTGTTCTTCCTTTCTGTGGCAATGTCGGCAGTCTTACGGGCACGGTCTTCGTGATAAACTATCTGCATTACCATGCAGGCGCCCCTCCCGATGTTGTACCTTGAAGTTGTACTCTTGCAGACGTTCGAGCCACCTTGCCAACTGTCCTTCCGGACTTTTAAATCTCAAGAGCCATGCAAGCGCGGCATGGTCGGTACGTAGTGAAAAATCTCTCCCATAGAGGTATTTATGGAAGTGCTCCAAAGCTCGAACAAATGCCAGCAACTCTCTCCTTGTGACGCAATAATTTCTCTCCGGTTTAGAAAGTGTCTTGCTGTAATACGCTATTACTCGTTCTTCACCGTTTTGAACTTGAGACAAAACTGCTCCTAGACCAGTATTGCTTGCGTCTTTGTCCACAATGTACTTCCCTTCGGAATCGGGGAAAGCGAGAATTGGCTGCGAACATAATGCAATTTTCAAAGTCCTAAATGCTTGATCACACTCCCTCGACCACTGGAAGTTTCGTTTATTTTCTGTTAGCTCATGTAGTGGTTAGCAATAGTAGCGAACCCTTTCACAAAACGTCTGTAATATGAGCATAACCCCAGGAAACTCCGAACTTCGTGTTTACTCTTCGGCACTGGCCAGTCTCTTACGGTGTCTACTTTATTAGGATCCATGCTAACACCCGCTGCCGAAACCAGATGGCCCAGATACTGTACTTCCTTCGGGAATAGAGAATACTTCTTCGGGCTCAGCTTCAGTTGGGCACCGTGAATTCTAGTTAGAACCTCCTTAAGGTTTTCCAAATGGTCTTTGAAAGTCTTCCCGATGACTATGACATCGTCTAAATAAACAAGGCAAGTTTTCCATGTCAAGCCTCGCAGTACCAGGTCCATCAATCTTTCAAATGTTGCCGGTGCATTACAGAGTCCAAATGGCATGACGTTAAATTGGAATAAGCCACTTGGGGTCGAGAAAACGGTATTTTCCTTGTCTTCTTGATGAAGACCCACTTGCCAATATCCACTCTTCAGGTCCAGCGTGGAAAACCACTGTGCTCCGGATATCGTGTCGAGTGTATCGTCAACGCGAGGTAATGGATAACAGTCTTTCTTTGTAACGTCATTTAACCTCCGGTAGTCTACGCAGAAACGCAATCCACCATCCTTATTCGATACCAGCAGTACAGGAGAAGACCAAGCACTTGACGAAGGTTCGATTACTCCCTCTGTCAACATGTCCTGTACTAACCGAGACATTTCCTCTTGCTTAGATAATGGAGGCTTTCGAAGAGGTTGGCGTATCGGTGTTGTGTCCCCGGTATTGATGCGATGTTGCACAAGGGAAGTTCTTCCCAGTGACTGTCCCCGAACTTTAAAACAATCTTTGAATTCGTGTAAAAACTGTCTGAGTTCTTTTACCTTACCACTTGAGAGGTCGTTAGAAGATCTGTTCAATAATTTCTTGCAGTTCCTCTGGTAATTTGGAATTATCCGAAACACTGGATTTTCGTTGCGTCATTCCGACTACCCAGGCCACAGGAGTCAATTTGCCTAGGAGCGTATTGCTTTGTAAAGTGATAGCTTGATCCAAAATATTCATCACTCTAATAGGTACATTTCCGGTTTCGTCAGGTTTTACTAAGCTTCTGGCAATTAGTATGCCCGGTGTGCTGACTTCCGGGGGTTCGAATATAGAGCACTGATTGCCCCTAGTATCTACCTCGGTTCTAAGCATGATGATCTTTTCGGAGTTTGGCGGAACAGTTACGGCCACTCGGTTTATGACGTCCATCGATTTTTCTGCTGTCGTCATTGTTGATAGCATTACCTCTTCGCCTCCGATTCTAAAGACGTTGTTTTTGAAGTCGGCTATAAATCCGTATGCGTTCATAACGTCCACACCAAGAATTGCTTCATCCACAATGTCTGCAACAAGTACTTGATGATTAAACTCAAATCGACCGAGGCGTAGGTGTATCTCCACTTTTCATACACTTTTACTTGGCCATCCAGTAGCTGTTCGCATGCTGCAAGAGCACCAGATTGGCTTGAGATCTTTCACCACGTCGGGGCGCACAATAGAAACTGTTGCGCCTGTGTGAACTTTAATCGAGGTTGGCCTTTCTTGAACAAATCCGGTAACTATCAAGCTCCTGCTGTTCTTTTGAAATGTAGAAATCGCGTATTGTCTAGGGGCTTCGTTCCTCCAGTTAATCAGCACACGCCCCGTTGTACCGACTACTGTTCTGTTCCCTGCCGCTGAACTCTAACCCGACAATCCCGTTGTAGATGTCCAGGTTTCTCACATCAATAACACTTCGGTCTTCCGTCCTTTCTTACTTTATTCTGTGGCGCCGACCGTCGAGTCTCTGTTCCTTATTCTTCTTCCTCATCGTCTGTGCCGTCGCGATCTTTTAGCGCGCGCACTTTATGACTTATCCAACCACACGGTGATTTGGTGACCTCAAATTGCAAAGCATGTACCAGGGCGTCCGCACTGTTCTGGTGTCTTGCCATTCGTAACACTTGCTGTAGTTCGTTATCTCGGATACCAGCAGTAAATGACTGCATCGCAAAACTAGTTCGAATATCTTTTGGCGCTTCAGGATAGGCCAGTCTAATTAGTCTGTCGATAATTGCTTCAAACTCTTGAAGGCTCTCCCCGGCATGCTGTCGCCTTGCTCTCAACTGGATGCGTACACATCTCGCAAATGTTTATCACCATACCGTAATTCTAGAGCTTTTATCAACTCGGCATAGATGTTCTGGCTGTCAGGTGGCACTTTCTGTAGTAGTTCTGCCGCGGGTCCTTTCAATGCGAGAACGAGTGAGACTGCCTTGTCTTTCTCTGTCCAATTATTTGCGCATGCAGCAGCTTCAAATTGGCGGAGGTACGTTGTCCAGTGAGTGCTTCCGTCAAAGATTGGAGCTTTGACATGAACTGTCCCTACTGCAGGCATAGTGAATTTCTGTACTAACTTATTGTCTGTGTCTTTCTCTGTCTTTATCATTGGTACAGTCTGTTCACAAAGTTGTTTTGGTTGTAACTTCAGGCACTGCTCGACTTCATTTTTAATCTGCTCTTTTATATTTGAAATCGAGTCTTCTATTTTTGTTGACATAGCTCTTTCCACACTAAAGACAGATTTTTCTACTTCAGCTGTTTTATTTGACATGGATTCTTCTACGTTAGATATTCTGTAAAGCTGATTATTAAGCTCACCTTGTAATTCACCTACGTCACCGCGTAGGAGACCCAATTCTGCGGTAGTATGTTCTTGCATCTGCTTTTGCTCATGAATTAACGCTTTGATGTCATCTTTCCTCTGCTTCCTGCTTACGTCGTTCCTCTGTTTCTTCCCTTTCTTGTCTTCGTTCTTCTTTTTTCGTCTTTCTGCTTCTTCCGCCTCCTGTCTGCGTCTTTTCTCTGCTTCCAGCAGGAGGGCTTTCTGTCTCTCTTCCGCTTTCTCTGCATCCTGTCGTCGTCGTTCCTCTGTCTGCAACAACAGCGCCTGGAAATTTTCCATCATCTTATTGGCATCCATTGTTTTCTAATTAATTATGAATTACACTCGTCTTGTACAAAGTGTCCACTGTTTCCACTGTTAACCGTTCTATCCCAGTTCTGACACCACTGTTACGATGGTCTACTCGATCGTCGTAGGTACAGTGGAAAACAAAATAAGTACAAGACACCAATTAAATCACTAATCACCAGCTTTAATTTTCACAGTTAACAGTTCGTAATTAACAACACAGTCTCTTATAACAAATCAAATAAAAATTGTTCACACGCAAATAATGTCAACTAATATTAAAACACAATTGTATTACAATATGCCGTCCGATTATAAAACACAACACTTAACTAATAACCACTTGAACGCGCACAGTAATATCGCGCGATAATAATTCACGAATCGCACTGTAATTTATCGCGACTGATACTCAACTGAACGTCGTTGAGTACTGGTATTTATACCTCCCCAAATTACCAGATTATTCCTAATGCGTTTTAGCGCCAGAGTGGGCGACGTAATTAATTTCGGCCTTGACACAGTCCGCGCGGCTGACGCCTTCGAGAAAACTCGCGAATGCGTCTACAGTTATGTAGGCCACACACATTAGAGCGAGATTCTTCTAGCGCATTCGACAAACACGTAGATTGTTCTGTGATGTCGTAACAGTATATTAGTAAGTTCCCAGAGCTGTAGAACTCATTCACAATATTGAACAAAATACATTTTATTACTAGCTAAATTTCAGTAGTAGATACTTATTCTATTATCAGAGAATTTATGAAAACCCCTGCCCTTTTTTTTTAGTTAAATTTTAACCATAATGGTAAATGATAAATAATTTAGTCCTAGTTTTTATGATTATTTTATGTATGTGTCTATAGATATCTATCAGTTAGGCTTATATCTAATACTTTTCACAAATATACATCACTGGCAACATTATGTAGTTTTTTTTTTAAACAACAGACAAACGCTAT
>CM068376.1:236456815-236639315 GCA_034769895.1 Magicicada septendecula
GGGACATACAAATTTGTAACCGGATTCCTGTCTTAGTGGAAACTAAGTCCAAAGATGGTTGATCATGAGGGATCTGAGCAGCACCTCTCTTCTCTTGAAAAGTGGAAAACTCTTAGAGTGCAATTAATGACAAAAAGTACTATTGATCATGATGTCCACCTAACTGTAGAAAAGGAAATGAAGAAAAATAAAAGATTTTTTACACCGTCTTCTAGACATTACTTTATTTTTGGCTAAACAAAACCTTCCTTTTCATGGCCATAGAGAGGATGCTGGTTCTGACAGAAAAGGTAATTTTTTGGAATTGGCAGAATTGTTGTCAAATTACGACCCAGTATTGAAAGAACATTTAGTTCGAATACAACAAAGTAGTTCAGATGGAAAAACCTCTTACCTTTCCCCCAAAACACAGAATGCTTTCATTAATATTTTGGGGGACAATGTCAAAGAGAAAATATTGTCTGATAATAGGAAAGCAAAGTACTTTGGTATGCTTTTTGACTGCACGCCAGATTTATCACATACTGAGCAGATGTGTGAAGTGATTCGATATGTTGATATTGAGTGTGGGAAAGTAGAAGTACGGGAGTCCTTTATGGGGGTTTACTCTCTGACTGGGAAAAAGGCTGATTTCATAACTAGTGAATTGTGAAGAACATTGAAAAGGATAGTCTCGATATTAAGATGTGGAGAAGCCAAGGGTACACCCCATCAACTATGGCAGGAATCCATAAATTCGTTCAGGCAAGGATACAAGAGTTGAATCCTAAGGCTTTATTTGTGCCTTGTACTAACCACTCTTTAAACCTGTGTGGAGTTCATTCATTTGGGAGTGTACCGTCTTGTGTAATATTTTTTGGACTTCTAGAGAGTGCTTACACATTCTTCTCGGCCTCAACTCATCGTTGGGATGTACCGAACAAATGTGTAACAATTTCTGTCAAGAGGTTGTTAGAAACAAGATGGAGTGCCTACCATGAGGCAGTAAATCCTATAAAGGCAGAATTCACTGAACTAGTGGAAGCAATTGATGAACTGTCTAGTCCGGAAGAAAATATTAAAACGTGGGACTCAGCACAGGTCTTATTGAATGCTGACTGCCACTTTTCATCCTTATGTATTGTTTCCCTCTGGAGTGATGTACTGGATGAAGTTAATCATACCCAAAAATATTTGCAAATAAAGGGAATAAGCTTTGAAAAATGTGTGATCAAAATGTGATCTCTGAAACTGTATTTTAATGTAATAATATCTGTAATACTGTAATACTATCATCGATAACGCCATCACGTTTGCTACCAAGATGTGTGAAAAAATGGACATTCCTGTAGAAAATAGGGGTAGAAGAAAGTTCAAGAAGATGATGTCAGGTGAAAAGTGTAGAGATGTTGGTCTTACAATAAAACAAGGACTGAAAAGAGCTATGTTTAAATGTGTAGATAGATTCCATTCAGAACTTGATAATAGGAATGTCAATGGAAAAAGTGTCAAAACTGTTCTGTTCTGGAACCAAACTTAGTCGGTGCTTCAAACGAAGATCTGCAAGTTCTGTCATCAAATATTATTGAAACGTTTGATGAATTCTCCAAAGAAGACATCATCGCTGAAACCGAGTGACTGAGAAGACATTTGCAAGCAGCTGAAATTGACCAAGAAGATTGCAAGAAGTGGTCATCATTGTGGAATTCATAATTGAAATGGAATTTTCTGACTCTGTTCCAAACTTAGGTTTAGCACTAAGCCTCTATTTGACAATTTGCATTTCAACTGCTTCGTCTGAACGAAGTTTCTCTAAACTTAAGTTGATTAAAAGTTATCTCCGTTCTACTATGAGCCAGTCAAGGCTTTCAAATTTGGCTATTATTTCAATTGAGCACAAAACAGCTAATAAAATTAATTTTGATGATGTAATTAGTAAATTTGCTGAAATGAAAGTAAGAAGACAAAAATGTAAGGTTTCTAAAGTGATAGAGAAATATTGATGTGATGTATGTATTTACAATGAATTATGTATTAACCAAATCTCAAGTTACTGAAGATATTAAAATTATTTTTAAATTTAAATGTGTATTTTGATTATGAAGATCCTGTTTATTGTTATAATTTTACTAATACTCAGCAACAGAGCACTGATCCTGATAACAATTTTAGCGTAGTGTGAAGTGTAGTTTCAGTATCTCTAAGTGGCATGTGCTAGGAAAGTTTAAAATGTAAGAAAATATGCATAGGCTACCACGACTATAGTTAATATTGTGTTTCTGTAGTTACTGTATTATTAAATATTACACTTGCATTGTTGAAATAAAACCTAAACTTGTGTTGAAAATAAAGACATTATATTCGGTTATTAGCTTACTGAAATCTGAGTACCATTTAAATGATAATGTTTGGAGAGGGTGTGACAAATCTGAGCTCCGCACCGGGTACCAAATAGCCTAGGTACGCCACTGTGTGTATGTACTTGTTTGTACACATATGCATGCAGTTCAGTTTTTGTCCCAGTTATTATTGAGCTTAATGAATCAATGCCAGTATCAGTGTCTTATTCTCATCTCCAAGTAAGTTACTTAACCAATGTGCTTTTGCACTTTGCATGATGCCAGTTTTTGTTTTTTAAAGGGCAACAGACATACCAACACAAATTAGCATGTAGTGTTAATGTTTGTCATGTATCATCAGAGTTATTGTTTTTTAATGAATTGGTGGCTAATCAATTTAACAATCACTATTACTATAATTACTTAAATCATTGTATACTGGTACTTACAAATATTTAATAATTACAATTCTTGGATTTTGGACACGTATAATTCTTTACATGTCCATGACAGGTCTTAGTATTAATAATGTGTATTTCACTTTCATGACTATGGAACTAATTTTTAGATAAAAACTTTGTTAAAATGTTTAACTTTGCCTAAGCCAGCTTTCACTCATTATAAGTTATGTCAGAGGTGACGAAAGCTGGCTTAGGTGAAAGTAAATGTTTTAACAAACATTTTAAACATAACAGTTTGTATGTATGTATGTATGTGCATGTGTGTCTCTCTCTCTCTCTGTGTGTGTGTGTGTGTGTGTGTGTGTGTGTGTGTGTGTGTGTGTGTGTGTGTGTGTGTGTGTGTGTGTGTGTGTGTGTGTGTGTGTGTGTGTGTGTGTGTGTGTGTCAGAAAAATACAATATGTATTACTTAAAAAATATGAACCTGTTATTATTTGGTACTCTTAGTGATATGGGTAAAGTGTTTGCTACAAATCTTGCGTGCTCACAATGGTAAGGAAATTCATTTCATTAACTGCTAGAGTGTACCAGAAGGGGGGAGGGCAGCAGTACAGTAATGACAGCTGCATGTTCATTTCTATGGAGTAGCAGTGACTTAACTCAGTGACTCAATTAAGTTTTTCAGTCCCCAGATTGACTCAGATTTTTTGGAAATAACTACCTAGTATAACACCTGGTAACTATATAAGACTGGACCCAAGCTTGGAAAAGGGTTGCGCTCGTATATAGCTAGCTGACCACTTAAAAACATCGTGCTAAAGAAATGACTACCAATAGCCTTGGTTATAAGTCAGTCAAATAGCAGACCAGGCAAGATATAACATAGAGACACAAGGGCTGAGTGAAATAATATGGGAAAGAAAAGAAAAATTAAAACTCAGGTCCAGTGAAACTTTTTTATATTCAAGAAGTGATGGTGATGCATGAGAGTGAAGTAGGAACTTACATGCTTGAGAACTTACAATATACACTGACATGTATCCTCACATGCACTTATGTATTAGGAGTAGCATCTTGCAGACTAACTGTTGCCCATTTCAAAATATGATTCCAGAACATATCGTAATTAATGCTTGTGTCACAACAAGTGATAAAGAATTCAACTGAAAGAGCAATTTTATGTAGGTTATAAGTAACAAAGGTTATAGTAAAAAATAGAAAACAAATATAAAAGAGATATTGTTTTACTGGTATGAGATATGAATGTCAAAATAGTTGCTGACAATGCCAGAAGTGGGCTAGAAAGAGTGGGTATAAGAAATGAAAATAGAAAATTATTCACAAACTTCTGCACCAGTGATGTAGTGTCAATGGAAGCATTGTTTCCTTTTTTAAAAATTCTCTACATAAAATAATTAAATAATGATTTATCACAGTTTTCAATAATACAGTGACAAAACAGAGGAGATAAATCAAAATTTAAGTTATGTGAAAGTTGGCCAGCTGAATAAGAAGCTGCACTTGTCAGCATATACATAATTTGTTGTAAGGAAGAGCGCTGTCTATGCTGGCACTCTGTTTGTGCATCCATTAGTGGACTTTAAACACTACTCTTGTTTGCACTTTGAATACTTTTTATTTACTTTGTAAAATTGCAGTTGCAAATTTGTGAGTATATGCATTTTAATATTGGAAATTAAATAGTGTAATAACAAATATTATATTTAATGTTTAGGTCTGTAACTAAAACACTTTGAAGCATTGTGTCATAGAATAGCAATGGAAACAGCTGTTTCAGGCTGAGATTACACTGATGCATTCATTTACCACCATGGCAACTGAAGTTGTACATAATTGTTCACAACAGAAATAATCTTTTTATGAAGCTTATAACTTACGTCTTTACAAGCAAATGCCAAAAGACTTCAACTAAGGAACTCAGCTAAACTACAAATAATAAGATAATGTCTTTACACAATGACATTTATTGCCTATATTTAGCTTTAAATATATAATGAATAAACTTGAAGTTATTTTTCTACATAATTAAATACTGTTTGGTACAAACATGTGTAAAAAACAAACATTATTTAATGAAGAATTAAGGACATATAGTGAACAATCGTGTCAAAGAATCTTGGCTGAATCTTAAAATCATCATCTACTGAATAGATATTAGGAAAGAAAAGCAAAATTATCAAAACGTGGATATCTAAGTTTGTTGAATACTAGGGAACTCCCAACCCACATTCAAAATAATATTATGAATATATTAAGTAATATTATGATTGATATTATTAAAACTATTTTGTCATTAGAATAATACATAGGTGAAAATAATATGGTACGTAGGTTATGTTACCTATGTTGGTTAAGTACATACATGTATTTACATTATCCTAGACACTCTTAATAGAATGCACTAGAACATTCTGTAACAACTTTAATATAAAGTAATAGATAAACATAGTTTGACTACACATTTCTAGATTCTTGGATTCTGTTGTCCATGATGTGTCCATTACTTAACTAAATATAATTAATTCACTACCAACTCAGAACACATGTAAACACCATGTAGATCGAATTTGTTTTGTGCTTTGTGTGTGCGTTCTGTTTTGTTAGTAGTTTTGTGTGGGATTCTATATCCTACTTTTTTGAATTTGTGGGCTATTTTTTTCAGTTTGGTTGTTGATGTTTGTTAGTGTTATGAATTTGTTGTTTTCTGTCTTTGTCTGTTGTTTGTTTTGCATTTTATGTAGGAGTTTATTGACTATTGTTCTGTCATATCTGTTGGATTCTGCTAGATATTTTATCGTGTTTAGTTCGTCTCTGTAGTCTTTTTCATCTAGTGGGATGTTGTTAAGTCTATGTATCATAGACAGATGCAAAAATACAATTCTAGAAATAGCGCTCAGAATTTTCTCAGTTTATCTAGTAAGTGACAAAGGCTGGGAATGGCATCATTACCAACCATATATAAGTAGTGGTTGAAGAAAAATGAAGAAAAAGTCAGTATTCATTGTGAGATAAAGTGAGATGTAGAGTCAGTGTGTGTATTTGATACCACATTTGTGGATCAGTATTATATTTGTGTTGGTGTTTGTATAAATTACAGTCATGATTAAATTCACAGCTGTGAATCAAAATTTGTATTTTCTGTGTTATATATTTTCTTGTGAAAAATTATTTGTGATAACAATAAAAAAATGAAGAAGGTGTTGACAGTGATATGAGTGTTTTTATTTACATTGCTGCCAAGAAGATGACAAGGTGTTCTATGGACCTTGGGTTAATTAAAAAGAGAAACTAAAAGAAATCTTTTCGGTCAGATGTGAAAGGAGTAAAGAGAATTCTGTAAAGAGTATAGGATTATAAACCAATTGAGATAGTTGCTGATCCCATATGAAGTTGTGGAGAGATGGGTGGACCAGGCCTATTTTACAGAGATGCAGTGGTGGCGCTAAGATAATGGGCACCCCCCATGAAAAAATTAAGGGGCCCTTTGGAAAAAAAGTTAAATTACAAAATGGGGCATAATCAAGGTGGTAAAATAAAGCACGTGAACTTTTTTACTAACTAAATCATACAACTGTAAAACGAGGCTTTAAGCTAAACTACTCACGTTTTACACACACAATAGATAAAAATCGTTTACTGCTAATGCGACGCACTTGACGTGTGTAAGCCTACTCAACAAAAAATGGGCGAGGAATGACTTTTATTGAACGAAAGTGATCACGTGTAGTGGTGTGATGACTGCCAGCCCCTCTATTTTTGTTTGTCTAAACATGTTATTAAAAATAATTATTATACCATTCAAAATGAAATCTACATGTCACGGCATCGTTCACTATAGGAATAGGATGGTCTATAGTTTTTAATTTTCATATTTTCATGTATTTTCACTTTACCATTTCACAACACAGTTTACAAAGTTCTGATTTTAGCAGAGCTTATAATAAATAGGCCTAATATTCTAATATTATAAGGTTCTTTTAAATTTAGCATAACTTGAGTGTCTACAGATCTTGGTCTAAAGTTTAGTGTTGTCCTAATCTTCTTTTTTTAAGAGTTAGAAACTGTTCAACTACTTCACTAATATTAATTTTCTGTGTTTCTTCATGTTCAATGATTAAAATTACTAAGTCACTCAAACGCATTTGGGTCATCGTACTTCTTAAGTACGACTTTATTAACTTTAGTTTTGAAAAACTTCTTTCCACCGTAGCTGTTGTAACAGGAAGGGTCAAGTAAAGTTGTAGAGCTGTAGTTAAATCTGGAAGGCAACTGACAAGGCAAGAATTTTCCTCAACTAGTAAACTCATTACTTCCCTGGCGTTTTTCTTTTGGCCAATTTCTTAAAGATATTACTTGGTCGGGCAGTGATTTTGAGAGGTCAGCTGGATACGTATTTACGAGAGACTCACTCTTCTCTATTACTTCTCGTGTTAAGTTTACCAAATTCTGAGGTGACAGAAATGAAAACCTTTCAACAATACAGTGAAAGCTTTTGAATCTCATTTGTAGCTGATTTATCACAATGTCTAGCGATGCGTTGAACACTTTTATTTCAAACGCCTTTACTGGATCGTCAAGTCTGTGATCGACATAAATCTCATCAAAAAAGCATTTTACAAACCGCTTACATTTATTTTTCATTTCACAAGTTATGTTGCAAGACTGGGCCAACTCTTTTGCATCAACCAGAAAGCCAGAAAAGTTACCTCATAAAACTTTCAACTGATCACACGCACGGCTAAAAAAATACCACGCTTTGTCAAGATCAACTGTTTGCTTTTGTAAAGCTTTTGAAGCTATGTTAAAATTCTCAAGTACTTTGCTTTCAAGGGAAAGCAAAAGGATAAACTCGAAATTTTCCAAATGATTTCTGATTGCTGCTGCTTCTTCTACTTTGGCTTTTTTAGAACAGTCCAATATGATTTCTGTTAGGCATTTCATCACATTTTTGAAGTAATTTCTTAAAGCTAACAGACAATCATGTCGAGATGACCACCTTGTAGGACATAGCTTTTTCAAAGTTAGGTTCTTAGTTGAGCTGTCTTCTTTAACGGCAGCATTCAAATCTTGCCATTGAGGTAAGCTTTCACTAAAATATACGTATAATCTATGGACTATGTCATAAAACTGACTGACCTCAGAAATATTTGAAACAGAATCATTAATTATCAGGTTCAGGTTGTGGGCAGCGCAGTGTACATATTCGGCGTTGGGGACATGATCCTTTATCCTTTTCTGTAACCCAGAATACTGCCCACTCATTTTTGCTGCGAAATCATAACCTTGACCTCTACACTTACTGATATCTACATCATTTGTTTTTAAAATGTCCAAAATCTTGTTCTCAGATCCCTCGTTACTGACGTCACTTATCTCTGTGAATCCCCAAAAAGATTCATTTATTACAATTTTATTTTTCCCAAGGCTTTCTTCTGTTAAATTAACATGTCTGATTACAACACTCATTTCATCTGTTTTTGAAATGTCCTGTGTACTATCAACAATAATAGAAAACAATGTAGCAGAGTGAATTTTTTTTTAGTAAGGAATTTAGTACTGATCTTCCTAGTAAGGAAATAATTTGATTTTGAACATCATGGTGAAGGTATTTTGCTCTGGACTGTTCATTTTCCAAATGTGCACTGAGGAGGGAATCATAGCGAGAAACTAGAGATATTATGTTCAAAAAATGTCCACGCTCAGGACCGATTTCATCTAAACTCTCTCTATGACCACGAAACGGCAGTGAACACATTGCCATAGTGCAAATAACATCCACAATGGGCGTAAAAATGTCCTTCCACTTTTATCACTCGTCAGAAATTTGATCAGCTACTGTTTTATTTTTTTCCAAGTAGCATACGTTAGGCAAGCTTGTAGGTGGGCATTGCTGGTGTCATGAGACTTTATTTTTTTACTAAGACCCTTCCAGTCTCTAATACTTCCGTCACACCAGCTTCGGGCCTCAATATTTTTGCTGTAAAGCCAACATGGCAAACAATAAACTCCATCTAGAGTAGACGAGTAACAAAGCCAAAACCTGTCGACTTTTTGGCCTGTTGGAGTTTTAAAGGAATAATATTCAGAACTGAAAGATCTTTTAGAATTTGGATGTTTTGAAAAAGACCCCTTTGGTTGACATGGTTCTCCTATTATAATTAGCTTTTTCACTTCATCAGTCAAAGGTCCTTGATTTTGGTAGAGCCCAATATCCGTTTCAAAATTTGTTGAAGTTTGATAACTTGGACCGGGCAGGTTTAAATTAGGTTCATTTTCACTTATATGTTCGGTTGGTTGTTCCAGTTTGTTTTGACTATTTGGACCGGGTAAGTTTTCAGGTTCATGTCCACATTCAAGTTCTGTCTGTTGTTCATTTTGATTACTCGTACTTGGACCGGACGGGTTTACGTTTACATTACGTTCACTTTCACCACACTCAAGTTCGGTTGGTTGTTCCCTTTGGTTACTTGGTCCGGGAAGGTTTCCAGGTTTGCATTCAAATTCGGTCAGTTGTTCATTAGTAAATGGGTTTTTAAAAAAAATGTGTCAATTTTTGGAAGTTTTTTAAGTGATTCTGCCCGTTGTTTTTGTAGTTTTTTTGTGTGCACCACTTAAATAATCACGTTTACTTTCCATAACTTAAAACAAAAAACAACTTGAAACATAAACACTGAAACACAAAGCGGCAATCTACACTCCGAATAGGAAAGACGGACACTCCTATAGCGAAGGAGATGCGACGTACGACTGCTAGTATTAGGCATAGTTTGACACTTCTTTGGTAACGTCAAACGTGTATTCTGTTGCAATTGTGACTCATCGCGCCAGGCGCCACGAAGGCGGAAGTTCAGCACAGGGGGAAAGGGAATCAACTTACAAGTGATGAAATACTTACAAAAACTAACCATAAAATAATCATAATTACATATAATTAAAAGACTATCTTTTTGGTATTTTAATACTTATTTTTTAAACTTTTAATTTTCCCAGTCTTACGCTTACATTACATGTTGTTCTCTACTCACTTTGTGTTTATTTTTTCCGGTGTTGGAGCCCATTTTAATTTTTTTCCTGGCCGGGGGCCCTTAAGGGCCGGGGCCCTCCTGCACGGTGGGGTCTGCTGGGGCCTTATCGCCGCCACTGCGGAGATGTGTAAAACAGACGTTGTAATAGAAGTAAATGAAGTTAAAATTCAAAATTGTAAACCACTTGAGATAAATATATTTAATTTTAGAATGAAACTTTTACTTGTGAAACTTACTGTTTATTATCTTCTCGTTGAACGCGTTTCAGCATACGTATTCGCCTTCTTCAGCTTTGAGACAGACTGCCATCATTTAGTAACGGTTGTTGTGTGGAAGGTGTAGTGGGGTTGGTGCGTGGAGGAAGGGGATTGGCGCGGGGATTCAACTTAATGTTTGTTTTTTGTATGATTGTGTCAAAAAGTGTATGTGATTTATATTGTAATTGATCGTTAAGTATGTTGTTTGGTTGTGTTGTGTGGTGTTTATATATTTCGTATTGTTCAGTTGTGTTGAGTTTTCGACCTTTGGGTATGTAATGTAAAATTTCAAGATTAGTGTCTATGTTGGTGTAACTGTGGTTTTCTGTGTGTATGTGTGTGGCAAATGCGGAATGTATATTGTTGTTGGTTAAAGCTTTTAAGTGTTCAGAGTAACGGGATGAAAAAGATCTTCCCGTCTGTCCTATGTAGAAACTATTGCAGTCATTACAATTTAATTTGTATACACCTGTTTTGTTATATTTGTCTATGTCTGTGTTTGTATTATTGATGTGTTTTTTGATGGTATTGGTTGTATTCCTGATACGGGGGATCCCATCGGGAGACCTTCTGTTTGTGTGTATAGGAATACTAGCAGAAATATATATACACAACATAGAACAGAACCACATAATAAACAACAACAAATACACTAACAAAATTATGTACTGGCACAGGTATGTAGATGATATATTACTTTTATACAAAGGCAACACAAGACAAGTTGAAAACTTCCACAAATACATAAACACTATACACCACAAATTAAAATTTACACTGGAAATTGAACAAAATAATAGTTTAAATTTTCTAGACCTAACAATTAACAAAACTAACAATACACACACGTACAAAATATACAGGAAACCAACCACAACTGACATGGTTATACACAACACATCAAACCACCCAACATAACATAAACATGCGGCCTTCAACCATATACTCCATAGACTAACTAAAATACCCTTAAATAAACAAGATTACACCGACGAACTCAACACAATAAAATACATAGCAATCAAAAACGGTTACAACCCTAATTTAAACACACTACACAAACGCATCAAAAACAAAAACAACAAAACACAAAATACCATCAACACACAACACAATAAATACATCACACTCACATACCACAACTCCTACACACACAAAATCGCCAACACATTCAGAAAACACAAATACAAAATAGCATACAGAACAACCAATACCATCAAAAAACACATCAATAATACAAACACAGACATAGACAAATATAACAAAACAGGTGTATACAAATTAAATTGTAATGACTGCAATAGTTTCTACATAGGACAGACGGGAAGATCTTTTTCATCCCGTTATTCTGAACACTTAAAAGCCTTAACCAACAACAATATACACTCCGCATTTGCCACACACATACACACAGAAAACCACAGTTACACCAACATAGACACTAATCTTGAAATTTTACATTACATACCCAAAGGTCGAAAACTCAACACAACTGAACAATACGAAATATATAAACACCACACAACACAACCAAACAACATACTTAACGATCAATTACAATATAAATCACATACACTTTTTGACACAATCATACAAAAAACAAACATTAAGTTGAATCCCCGCGCCAATCCCCTTCCTCCACGCACCAACCCCACTACACCTTCCACACAACAACCGTTACTAAATGATGGCAGTCTGTCTCAAAGCTGAAGAAGGCGAATACATACGCTGAAATGCATTCAACGAGAAGATAATAAACAGTAAGTTTTACAAGTAAAAGTTTCATTTTAGATAAGTGTTAGTGCTGTGAAAGAAGAGATGAATTATCAAGACAACTTTAATTTTAGCCAAGACATAAGCAAGAAGAATATAACAATTAAAAAAATAAAATATAAGGTGGTTCTGTGGTTCAGAATAACTTGTTATTATATATTTTTATTAAGAAGTTACAGTCTACATACTGACAAATTACTACTGATTTTGTTCACTTGAGACAGATGCAAATATACATGTATAAATTTTGAAGACATATTAATTTAAAATTATCTCGCTCCTTCATTACGGGTAAATCAAAATGAATTTATGCCCCTGGATTTTGTTGGCCATAACGTATATGTTATTAGTTAACTATATAGAATACTACTGACTCAGATCACGAATTATTATTGATAAAAATGATATAATGTAGCTTTCTGACGAAGCTCTAATGGAGCGAAAGCTAGTTAAGGCCATAAGGTAAAAATATATCATTTTTATCATAATAATTTGTGATCTGTATCAGTAGTATTCTATGTAGTTATTTAATTTAATTGTAAAATTTAACAAAGGAGAAATTTTAATAAGCTTAATTTTATTATTTGATCAATTTGGAATTGAAATTTTAAAATGTGTAACTTCTAAATTCTAACATAGCTTCATTTTAATTATATATCCAATATTTAATTACCTAAACTCAACAAAGTTAGATTAAGTAATATTTATCAAGAGCATAACCCTTTATTAGACTGTTCTTTTAACAGTTCATAAATATTTTTTCTTACAAATTACTGTTGCTGTCCCTGCGGTAAACATGATCAAACTTTCAAACCCTTGTTTCTTTCTTCACCTTAGAACACTCTTCAGGAACCCTCCCTAAACTCTACTGTGCATTATATTTATCAACATTTTCCCTAATTTTTAGCCTTTTCCTTCCATTTCCTAAGCAGCTGGTGATTGGAAGTTAGGGAGGTAGGAAGATGGGTCAGTGTTTTCTGGGTCAAGATTACCATATGTGTATACACCAAATTTACAGGCATATACTTGTCATGAGAACTTACTCTGACTGTTCTTGCTATAGGAAGATTCCTGTTATTTTATGTTTCTTTCTGCTAATATTACATTTTGTAAGAGCAGGTATCTCGTATTTAATTTCTGACAATTGGCAGCACAGCTTCTTTATTCTGAATTTTCTCCTTTCCTGTTTGAATCGAACATTGAAGAAACCAGATAAATTTTGTGGCAACTTTTTAATTACATATGGAGACAAGAAACAATACTAAGGCAATGGACAAAAGAAATAATGGTTAAAATAACAAAAACAGAAACTTCAGCAAATGCGATAATTTGCAATCAATAACTTTTGTGTGTGCTGTAACTAAAATAGTAATTTGAATAATGTTTTAGTGGATGGTTAGTGAGGATCGGTCAATAATACAACTTTAGTTATTTTGCGTCGACGTTTCGACAATATTTATTGTCATCTTCAGGACCTGTGTATGAAATACAATAGAAATATCAAACATAACGAAACAATTAAATATTTGGGTGAACGTGTTGGTGATGTGAGTGTGTGCGTGCATATGTATGTATCATTTTTTATGTGAAGACTTATGATAGTTTGTTTACATCTTCAAATTATCTTTAAGAAAGCGAGCAAATTATAGTATGAGAGAACTTAATTTATACAGTATTACAATTTAAATTACTAAATATAATGTTATTTTAATTAATTAAACAAACAGTAACCAACAATTGGATATTACAGTAGATTGGTACATAAATTGTTTATACCTACAACAGTCAACATATAGCAAAGTAATATAAATATTGTCGAAACGTCGACGCAAAATAACTAAAGTTGTATTATTGACCGATCCTCACTAACCATCCACTAAAACATTCACTGATTGACGGTCACTAAAAATTTAAGGATTTAATTTGAATAATGTTCAACTGAATTAAGGATAGAGAAGATGCAGCCCTAAGGTCAAACCAAGCACGTTTAGAACTAATAGATCATGCATGATCAAATATATACTCCTTAGAATCATCATATGGTGGTCTTTAGAATGGAGAGTAAGCTATAAATTCTATTAATTTCATAAGGTGTTTAACCGTAGATAGAGATAAATTGTGGAAAATCATAAAAATGTATACGAAATCCAAGAAAAATGTATAGTCTGCCAGACAAATCTGTGAAAATGATGAAATTATTTTATGAAAGCATAACTGCAAGAATAGTGGATACTTAACTGCATGATGGAAACTTAACAGAACTAATTACATCTCTAATGTTACGTTATAAAATTCTCTCGCTGATTTTATTTATTATCTTGTTGATTAGCTCATGCAGAGAACAACAAAGGGAGAGGTGTGAATGCACTGGAATACTTTTAGTTAATTAGAAAATCTGCAATGTGTTAATAATAGCGGTATTTGTCTACTATCTGCAAAATGCATGTAAAAAAAGAAGACCAAGAAAGTTGCGTAGAAATATAGGAGTGCTGGTTTGAGAATTAATGGTAGAAATACAACACTTGTGAAAATCAACACATGAAGAGAAGAGATAGTGTCTTTAGAAGACAAAGAACTTGAGAATATGGAAAGTGTAAACATAAGTGGTGGAACTGTAAAGATATAGTGATGTATATACGAAAATACGATGAAGCATTTTATTTTTTAAATAATATATAAAGGTTTAAACAGTAATGTTCCAAACTAAGACAGAATTTTTAACAGTAATTTAAAAAGGATACCAGTACTACCGGGCGGCTCAGTAGACCAGTGGGTATGGCACCTGGCTACTAATCTAGAGGTCCCTGGGCCCGCACCATAAAATCAAGGTGCATTTTTCAGCACCCATGTCGACTCAGCCTGTTGAAAATGAGTACCTGGGATAACATCCTGGGGATAATAATGGACGGCTGAAGCGTAGTGCTGGCCACACTGCCTTCCTTGTATACCGTACGGCTCACATTAGGCAGCCTACCCTGCCTACTCCTAAGCTACTTTGGTGGTATACATGGGAGCCATTATTATATACCAGTACTACCGTATGACTCTCAAAACTATATTGTAACACACACTGGATTAAACAAGGTACAAGCATTTAGCAGTAGCTGTTTGAGAAAAATTGCTTTTGGTGACCACACCAAATCTCAACAACTGAACTATAGGAGAGAACGCTCAAAGAGCGCGTGTACAGAGAAATTAATAAATAGAAATGTAAATTAATTGGTCACACAATGTATAAATCAGACATCAAAATTACTAAAGAAGCACTGGATGATAATCCACCAGAAAAGAATAAATGAGGCAGGCTGACATAATTGTGAAAGAGAAATATAGCAAAGGAAGTAGAAAATGTTGGTCCAACTTGGACAGAAATAAGAGAACAGGGCAAGGCACAACAGAATGGAATAGATGCACACAGTGGACGAGTTTAAAATAAATAAGTTGCTATCAAAGAGTACTGATCCTCTGTCTACATTGTACGATGGGTGTCTCTAATACACAACTGTTTCTCCAAAACTGTCTTTGCAGATACCATTATAGTATTTTATTATACTATTTTATGCCTACAGATGTTAATTATCTCAGGCAACAGTCCTGTGATTTTTGGTTTTTAATTTATTTCTGCATGAAAATTCATGCTGTGTGTATGATTGTGTGTGTGTCTGTGTGAGAGAGAGGGAGAATTTACTGAATATTATTAGGTAATCATTATAATTAAATGCAACCAGGTAACTTGGAGAAGGTAAGAGAAATAATAAAACAGTATTTTATACAATGTTTAAATAATTTATTGTGAGTTTTCAACATGGAAAAGTACAAATATTGCAATTACAACAAAGTCTGTTCTGGAAAGTTACTCTGCAAAAACTTCTCTCTGATAAATAGACATGCTGTTCTAGAACATTACAGCCTTCTCATTTAAGTAGCCACTTTTTAAGCAGTGCAGCATGTCTGACCTGACCTACACTATCAAAATGGTAACAATGTATGAAAAGCTTATCCTTAATCTTCATACAATATAAATAAATGACTCATTGAGTGTTATCACAACACAGCATAGCATAGAACAAATAAATAAAAATGTATTTTTTACATAGAACAGTATCTTCTACAAAGGGGTTTAACTAATATGATGCCATTTCAGCTATGAGGGTTGCATATAATAAATTTAATATTATTTAAACTAAATAAGTTTTACAAAGAAAGCAAAACATTTATTATTTGTCTAGCAACAATAGATTAAAATCAATTGATTTCACAAGCTGTTACATGTGTACAAGTTTTTTTTTTAATATAATCTCATAAACAAACTGTAACAAGAATGGTATAACTCCCACAGAAAGAGAAAAGGGAGCATCCATATATACTAAGCAATTTTCAATAATTAAGATTAATATTACATTATTTAATAAATATTTAAGAAAATTACTGATCAAAAATTCATACACGCAATAAATATCATGTGACACTAGACAGAAAAATAGATATGAGATACAGCAATACTATAGTATAAAAGTAATAAGATATAATGAATAAAATTACACTGCCAAGACTATACAGTTACTTTGTGCTGAAGCCACGTTTTGTACTTGGAAGCACAAGTACTTCAATGCATTTCTGGAGCAATCCTAGACTAGATTTTAAGGTAACTTATGAAGGTTAAATTATATAATTTATAGCACACTCTTCCAAAATTAAATGCATGTTGTTATGACTATGACAAAAATCAACTACTTGTGAATGTAATATATATACTTATTTTTTGTAATAAATACAAGTTCAGGGACAATGTACATATATAAATGAAACCACATAGGCTTTACACATTTATAAAATTGAAACCTAGGTTGTACATCAAAATGTCAAGGTATTATTATTTTATTTTTTTTAATAGAAGGGTTTAAGTTTATCGAGTTATAAATGCATATCATTGCCCAATAGAAATATGCACACGCACAGTCATACATAATTAATTACACACTACTATCCATTCCCATCACAGTAGGTTCGCTCTCCAAAGTAATTGTATTTCACTGTTCATGAATTTTAAAAATTATCCAGGTCATAATGTACCCCTATATTGTGCATAATTAAAGTAAAACAGAGAGAATTTTTTATTATTTTAAAACAATCAATGTTGTACTTTACTAGGATATACCCACCAAACATACTGTTGTACTGATTAGATAACTACCAGTATATTTATTATATGTAAGTCTTCAATATGATTCATCTCCACAGTCAGAAGGAAAGAAGCCAAAATAGGAACACATGTCAGGCTCTCAGGTACTTGATACAACCCGATATAAACCCGTGACTGTACCCACGGCATTTGGCTGTACATAATACTAATGCAGCATTACATACAGTCAACTATGCTAATATATATTAATTTATATACATGGTAAAATCTTGTGCTAAATTCACTAAGCCATGCCTCCACTTACCAGAAGTAAATTTTTAATTAATTACAATATATATCTTATCACTGGACTGGTTTTGTCAGCATAACTGAAACAGTACCCTTCTTAATTTAGACATACAACCTTAATTAAACTTACAAATAAATTTAAAATACAGATAATATACCAATATATATTTTCATTTTTATTTATATATCTTGGTGTTCTGAACAATTAAATGTTTTCTTCCATATATATAAATTACATTTTAATTTCTCTAGGTTAACAAATCTAACCGGAATTTACTATAACATTTTGTATAAGATTCACTTATAACTACAAAGTTTAGTTATTTTTAACAAGTACCAACAATTACAAACATGTGTATACAAAAAAACCATCATCTCACTAGAACATCTGGCGGAGCTGAGAGATTCAACATTAACGGCAATCTTAAACTACCATATGCTTTTTTATTGCAATTTTTTACAGATTTAAGGTACATGATATGCGTATGTATGTGAAAACATATGTGTATGCATATGTTTATATATATAATATATATGCATATACGCACACATATACACATACACGGACGCACACACGCTCTGTTTTAGGAATGTGGACAACGCCTTTGCTGGACCATAGAGGTACTGTTTTTGATTTTTCAACATATACCAACATAATACTAATCAAATTACACACAATCAAACACACATTACAAAAAAACACATCAAAGAATTATATAAATATGGTTAAAGTTGATAATTTAATGTTCATAATAATGCACATCAAATATATATATATATATATAAATATTCATATGTGACACATCTGTTTTTGTAGGGGCTGGAATGACAATATAACCAGTAAACTTATCAATTACAATTCAAAATCCATTTTCAAACAAAACCTCTTTACTTTTGTAAGTGATGTAATTTATATTAAATAGTATATACTATAAAGCAAAGATGAACAAGTTGCACATAAGTAAAAAGAGTTATAAGTAATCTATTTACTTGACAACATATAGGAGGGTAGTTCTCTTGCCCTACAAGAACAGGTGCTAAAAAAAAAGCTAACTAGTTTTATACAAAGTTGATAATAATATGATTCTTGAAAATATCTTTCATTAAAAATATTTTCATTAATACAATTTCACTACAGCACTAATTAAAACAATGGTCAGGAGGATTGCACACTGATTGGTTTCCTACTAGGAAGGGGAAAGGTATCCACTTAACACATTAGAGAATATTAATATGTATTAAAATTTTTGTATGCAAATTGATATAATTAAACAAGTTAGATAAAAGTTGTTGACTAGTTCAACTACATACGACACAAAAAAGCAAACCACAAAAGTAGAGACAAAGTTCAAGGACTCTTTTATTTAAGTTTTTCAGATGTCTATGAAAAACTGCATTTTTCTTTTTTTTTCTTTTTTTTTTATTAATATTAAACAATTTTGTATATAAAGCTTCAAAAAGTTATATAACCTATGTTACTGTATATAACTAGTTATATAATCACAATATGAAATGCTTCGTAAAACCTTTGTAAATGAACTATCCACAACCTCCAGATATATTTTCCATATGCAGACTAACATAGAACACAGTAAAATGTTAGTCACTAGGCCACCTCATACCTTAAACAGTATCCAATAACATGCATCAACAGCCTTCACCAGTTATATAGTAAATACAATTTATAATCTGTACACTGTTCAGTTACATTTTATTTATGACTACCGGTATATTATTAGAGCCATACAGGACTACCCTTATTAACATATTAATGTAATTATATAAAATCATTTTATTAACTTTAGATAATTACAATTTTATGATTCACAATATAAAAACCACTTCGGTGTTACTCCAAGTCTGATACAGGAAACTTGTCAGCCAAAGTTATTTTGTTGGAGTCTCTAATGCACAGACACATACATCGAAAATATTTTTATATTTACTGTGCCGTTTATATGATTTATAGAATACTTATAGTTTGTGAGTAGTTGTTTATTCATATTGCATGTCTTAGAAAGAACTCAGATTTATAATGAAAAAAGTAACAGTGTATATTCCACAGTGACATAACACAAAACCAATTCAGTTATAATTTACAGTATATATATCCATTCTTATCTGAAATTGTATGTAATGAATGGTGTCTTCAAAACAAAGTCTGGATGTTAATTTAAGTTAATTAGTAATTAAAATTTAATAAAGAATACTTGGCATTGTTTCTAAGAAGATAACATGCGTTTTGAACAAACAGCAGTCCAACAATTCTAGTGTATTAAAAATTCACATATACATTTTACAAATGTAAAAGCATTGGTATAATGTGCTGCATATCAGTAATTTACAGTTTGTGCTCTGTTAAGTTCAATTTAAGTTCAATTACAGTACTTTGCAGAAATGTGACTTTCTATACACTGAAATATCTGTATATGTGTATGTTAATATTTACTATTTGAACTACCTGGCGAATGTCTTCAGAGTTTGTACACACTAAATCTAATATTACATACACAATGAATGTTGCAAATGAAAAGATCCTTTGGGGATTTCATTAATCAACAATTTTTCAGTTTGTTATAGTATTTCAAGAATATTTATGTCCTACGAAAAGTAGAAACTTTAAGATATTAATGGTGTACAATTTTAAAAAGTTCTGGAAAAACTGTTGATGAAAACTCTAATACATACATGAATACCTAGGCAAAATACACATGAATGACACAAAAGAAATTTAATAAACTAAACTGTATTCCCTTAGTTACATAAAGTTTGTTTCAGCTCTGAGTTAATATGTTCGTCTCTTTCAAAATGTGTCTTACATTATGTTTCTAAGTACACAGAACTCTGAACTATTTACACAGTATATAAAAAACAATGAAATTTCTATAATTGTTTTGTATTTTAATTGCAAGTGAACAAGGTGATAAAGAAAAAAATTAAGTACATATAACAGAATTAATATGTAATTAAGTTGACTGCACATTGTTTCTTGTAATGTAGTTACTGTATATTTAACCATTATATTATTTACTACAGCTGAAACTATGTTGGCTGGTTTATAAAGGGAATCTTAGTCTATTTTTTTGTCAATATGGTGTTAAATAATCTGTTACTCTTTGAAGTTTATCTCATAAAAAATACTATGCACTTTTAATACAGCACATTGCGTATATTTTTAAGAAATATTAAAAGTAATAACACTATATAGGTTGAAAACCATTCTTTATTGGTACTTTGCTAAACGTTGCCCATTCAACAATGTGGCATCCTCAGTGGCACCACATCATAGAATTGGTGAAACATTTGGTAACGGTACTAACAATAATATTAACAAAAAGTGGTTGTCAAGTGTTCTAACTAAACATTCTGACCATGTAAGTCTATGAGTAAAAACGACATTTAAAGTATATAATAAATAAAAGATAGGTAAAAATGTTTAATAAATTTAGTTTATAATAATAAAAA
Source organism: Magicicada septendecula (assembly GCA_034769895.1). Classification (NCBI taxonomy): domain Eukaryota; kingdom Metazoa; phylum Arthropoda; class Insecta; order Hemiptera; family Cicadidae; genus Magicicada; species Magicicada septendecula. The sequence goes on from CM068376.1 coordinate 236,477,506, forward strand.
TATTATCTTTCCTATGGACTGAGTGAAAATCAAGTTATTTTTAATTGCTGCAGTAATTTTCTCTTGGTTTTATTTGTTAATAAAACATTTATAATCCATTATTTACTTACTTTTTATTCCTATTTCAATTTTGTTTTTGGTGCCAATAAATGTACCAGTAATTATATATACAAAGCTCACATGGTTTCAAAATTCTTTTCTTTTTGTAAATTTAAACATATGCACATTTTATTTGTTGTATAGATAGATTTGAAGAAAGTTGTTCTCAAAGAAGTGATAGTGAAAAAAATAATAAATTAATTAAAAGTATTTTGCAGTATAGATTTAATGAGTTCTTAATAGAAAGTGAAGGTGTTCAAAAACTACTCCATTCTACAGAAAAGAAGTAAAAATTAAATACAACTATTACATTAACGACTTGGAACACAAAGTTTTTTATAAGTAAAAACATAAAGTTTTACCTTACAACCCGAACCTCTGAAGAAGCCTTTTAAAGGTGAAAACCGGTTCAGGTTGTAAGGTAAAACTTTATGTTTTTACTTATAAAAAACTTTGTGTTCCGAGTCGTTAATGTAATAGTTGTATTTAGTTAAGTAACGGACACGTCATGGACAACGAAATCCAAGAAAGGAAAAATTGTCTTGTGTGGTTCTTTATTAAAATACTAGTTTTAGGGTTTCCTAGCTATTGAAAGCCCCAAAGTAGTGTACTAATATGGCATAATAGGAGAGCATGTCATTAATGTAACATTTTAATTTTTTTATGACCTCTCAATATCTCAGTTTTTATCGGGAGTGTAATAAAAAGTAGAACATTTATAAAAACAGTATTTCTAATTTATGACTTTCACTTTTAATATTAACAATTATTTTCATTATAAATTTTGAATTAATAATTCACTAGTTCCAGTTTTATTTTGATTTCCACAAGGTGGTCAGGAAACTGCATTATTTATGCCACTATACAGGAATTAACCTCTTTTACATGTTCCAACAAGGGTATGATTCACATTTAGTAGTCAAATGAAAAAATATAACATAAACTTCCAAGAAACTGTTATTACATATAATTTGTACAAGTGGGTTGTAGTTAATCAACAACAGGAAACTGTTTGTTTTATTATAACATAATGTTCATTTTGTTGTATAGTTAATAAACATGAATTAAAAAATTAATTGTTTTCTATATCGTGATTGTAGGAAGGAAATTTTATAGCAATTAGGCTATTTTAATGAGACTAGTTTTTTGAAATTCTGAGTAACAAATAATGGTTAGGGCCAGAGAGAATTCAGTAATTTATATTTAATTTAAATCTTACTATCTGAAACTCTTAGGAAACATGTTTACATTCTGAGAATAATACAGAGTATTATAAATAAGATAAATATATAAGAATAAATTCATTTTATCATATTACATGTAACTTACACTAACTGTGGAATGTTAGAAAGTTAACAAACAACACATACAATGGTTGTATGTGTTCCTGATATCATATAAAAAATATAAGAACATGAACAAAATCATTTAATAGTAACTTGTTTTTTTTTCATTCAAAAATATTCTTTTGCCAATTCATTTTTTAGTGAATTAACTATTCATTAGGCCTAAGTGGGCCTAAAAATATTAAAAATTTATTTTTACATTTTGCAAGAATTATGTTTATAAAAGTTACACAATGAAATTAAAATAAATATTATACCATTTACATGCGAAGGAAATAATGAATATCAGTACTAAAAATATGACTCCTTAATACAGAAGTAAGCAAAATGAAAGTCAGTAAACAATTTAATTTAAATAATGTAATCCAACTATGTCAGCTTACATGAATTTTTAATATCACATATATACATGTGTGCGCACACATGCACACACTCGGTCTCTCTCTCTCTCGCATACACACAGTATACACAGCTCGCACACACTGACATCCACACGAACACATGCATGCATGCATGTATACATATAAATACAAATGTATGTAAATTCATTAAGTTACATTTTATATTATACTATACAGTTATATTTAATATATTTTCTTTCTTTAATGCATAACACATGAAATAAATCAACTAAATAATTAGCTACATTAGTTTAGCAATATATTGCACTTAATTCCCATAAACTAGACTATTAATAGTCAGGTAAAATGCTATTGTAAAGGCTTATTTCAGATCTAAAAAGCCTTTCACCAGATTCAAAATGATTGTTAGTCAGTACTTTGTGAAAATTGCTAGTTCGCTCATCAGGTAACATTTTATTTATTGTTGAACTTTAAGTGGAAGTTACTAAATATATGCTTGAGCTCACTTCCAACAGTTAAATAAAATTCTTGGAAGCAAATGTTTTATTAACAAAGTAGTAAACATGCAACTGAAACTCGACCAATACTTCTATTTTATAGTTTTTTCTATTTACATTCTCAATATCTTTATTAATTGTTACAATATAACTTGTTTAAACAGAAAACTGAAGAGCAGTTATGCACATAATATCAGTATTTAAGGTTCTGAGATTCAAAAAAATACATGTATATTTAAAATTTCAACTCAAAACTATGTGATAACATGGCTTCTGTTTATTTTTACTTTCGCAAATTTAATAAGAATTAACTTCGTGAAGCATAACATTAAATAATAGTACAGACAAAAACTGATAATGTTGAAATAAAGTACATAATTTTAAATAGTAATAGATCGGTTTAACCAATCTGAGATTCTATAAACATTTAACAAATATTATATTTTCTGTTCTGAACACACTAAATCATTTATCCTTATCCATTAATACTTTATTTCTTACTATGTACTGATTTCATGAAAACATGATCTAGTATAAAATGTTGTCTATGATTTTCTCCTAATCTCAGGCAAAATGATACATTTAAATATATATTTATATATATATATAATTATTTATATTATGTACATAAAATATCAATTTCCAAATATTACACTAGTGATTATGAAAGTCTTAATACACTCCTGACATATTGCATATTGTGCCTCTGTTAGCTGTAGTGATCTGAACAAAGTTTCTTGGGATTTTATTATGTTCAGGCCACCACCATGAGACATTGTCTACAAACTAGGTAGCTGTTTCTCAGCTTGACAGATATAGGCCATTATTGTTTTAAAATTTACTAAACAATATTTTGTTGAGTCCAAAATAGACATGTATTTATATGTTATAAAGACATTGTATATAAGAGGTAAAAGCGTTTTATTTATTTTTATTACAATTTGATTAATTATTTCACTTTAATACATTTGCTCGTTAAGGAATGCTGTGTTTATCTATAAAATACAAAAATAACTTTGTCATCAACATAAAATTTGATTTTTGGGGGCAGAAGATTATATTTTATTTTTAGTGGATGAAATTACTTCATTAAGCGCCTCATGTACATTTCTCCTGTGCAAGTCTGTGTGGTTCCCAAAATTTGATATTGGAATCTGAGGATCCATGATCTATGTAGTGCCTGTCACACCATGTTCCTCATGAGTCATCACATAATACATTTTATTATTACCTATTTTTTTTCATTATAATTATAAAGCACACACAAAATCAAGAATAACATCAAATAATTAAATTAATCAAATATATATATGAGGAAATAAATTTGCACAATAATAAAGTGTACAATAAATAATTCCTCAATAAGCAAACACAAAATATTAAGACACACAATCAAAACAAAATACTTAGTAATTTGAACTAAGCTACACAAACTATATGTTATGAAAAATCAGAATGCAAAGAAAAAAAGAAAAAACAAACATCAAACTACGCTTAACAACATTAAGGAATTAATGAATTACAGTAAAAAGAAAAAGCTCATAATTAAGCTTACATAAAATGTTCCATTTTACACTTCACATACACTGGACAATAACGTAATGACTTAAATAAATGTTTGATTAATGTAGAGAGTAAATGTTCATGTAATTTTTAATAGCAAGGAGAAGTCTGCTAATTTTAGAAACACTTATTAAGTTACTCTTTTTTTAACTTCTGAAGGACTAAAGAGTAGCTTTGCTTTAAATATTTCAGTAGTTATTTCATTAAAAAAAAAATCCCACTGGTCAAAAACAAAATAACTAAAAATAAAATGAAACAACTAAAACTACTAAAGTGAAACTTATGTAAACCATTGTTTAACATGGGTTGCTTAGCAGACTCATGTTGCAACAATATTTTATTTAATTAGCTTTCCTAATCCCTACAAATAATAGAAAAATGCTCAAATTACAACACTGAATACCTCTAAATACTATTACAGTTATGGCTGCAGCTACAAGTCTACCAACAACAACAATAATAATAATAGTAATAATAATAATAGTAATAATAATAATAATAATTATAATAATAATTTTTTCAATAAATTTGTCAATGAACAATAATGTTTTCCCTAGTCAATAATAGTGACATTTTTATTAATTTGCTAGTTTCGTTAGGAAACACAGGACTTGCACTAGTGTTGACTAGATTGTTCTTTTGGTTGTTTATGAAATGTAATAATAAATTATATATGTGATCAATCTAAGGCTGCATGAGTCCCTCATTGTCAGCCAGTAGAATGGGACTAGAGGTATTCTACTTTGCTATAGATATCACATTATTGTTCCATTCTAATCTTGACTGTAAATTAAAAAAAAAGAAAGTCTACATTTTAAAGTCCCATATACCAGTTGGGAAAATAATTTACTTCATAATGTCCAAATAACGGACAAATATACATTTGCTGAGTGTCACCACTCACTGTTGACATATAAATGTTAAAGATGAGATCAAAACCTGGGACGTATCCAGCCTTAAGACAGCTCATATAGTATGACTAGGAGATATTGGACAGACGATTAGCAAGAAATTAACTCATATCTTTTATTTATGTAGCTTTGCTCTTGTTTGTTTTGAATGAAACCTGAAGTACCCGGTTGCCAAGAGTGTAACCATTGAGTGATTGGATTGCAACTACTGCTTCATCGTAATTTGTCATTGTAACAAAGCCAAATCCTTTACACTTATTGGTTTGAAGGTCTCTAATGACTTTTACACTCTGTACAGCACCGAATGGCCCAAACAGTTGCCACAAGACATTTTCTTCAGTTTCTGGAGCTAAGTTATAAACAAAAATACACCACCCTGATCCGTTCATAGCATTCCCTGGCAACATGGAGTTGGCTAGCAAGTCTCCAGCCAGTGGTGAGTACCTGCAACATACAATATACACTGTTTGAGCCTGATTCAGCCTTAATTATTTATTATGTAAAATACAAATAATTTACAATATAATAAATGTAGATGTACTACAATTAATAATCTAATAACTATACTGGATTATTATATTCTGTGGTGATAAAAACAGTTGTTTTTTCAAGTTATGATCATAATAATTAAAGTACTTATGTAAGCGCTTTCCCTGCATATTGTATGCAATGGATTAGGATGGTTTTGTATTCGGATTTACTTAAATATGGATACAACTTTATGTATTATGAAAATGTACATTATGAAGTCATTAAATGCACATATTTATAAACACACACATGGAAAGCTTGATTCTTTAGGCTGCATAGAAGTTAACTTTAGTGCCATGAGATTATTGTCATTACAGGCATAATGAACTGTTATATATATATAAATAAGAAAATATTGTAATAATATTCAAAATGTTGTAACAAATTTGTCTGGTCAAGACCATAATTAAAGTAAGATCTAATAAATGTTAGGAGTATATAACTTTCAAACTACATACAAAGGAAAATTCACTAAATACTCAGAATTTCAGCATTAGTTTTAAATTATTATTAGTTATACAACTGAAAATATGATTATTCACGTGTATAATTTAATTGTAATGACTGACCCCTTGCTTGCCAATGATTCAACAAATATTTTATTTCAAATAATAATTATAATAAGTAAAGTTTACTATCATAATTATGACAATAGTTCATAAACATTTATACAATATTTTTATATACGTTACATATGTAACTATATTTTATTTTCTAATTAAAAATCAGCGGTACACCTGTTACATAAAACCTCATCCTCCTTTCTTCCTTGTTAGAAAACTGCAAATTTTCTTAAGGACTATCATGAGTACTGTGATTAGATACTACTCCTCAAAATGATTATTATAATTAGAAATTTAACAAAATAGTTACATTAAAATTTCCACATTGAATAATTAATAATTAAAAAATAAATAGACCTAAGCTCATGAATAACATCCATAACATTGCTTATAAGTTGCAAATTGTTTCTACTGAGGTGCTGAAACACTGCTCATGTTAGCTTGCTTTATTTGTTTCTATACAGCTCTTATTAAATATTTTCTGCAGATCACTGCTTATGTGTATAATATTTTTAAACTGTATACTTCTTAACACAATATTAAAGATAAGTAGTACAATTTCATTGGTTTATTTTTTCTGTTCTTTGCCTATTCATCATGTACAATGGACTAGGTTTTAATGTTTGATTTAATAATGTTTTTAAGAAAATATTTCAATTATATTAGTAGTAATAGTAAAAGCAGTGATTATGATCAAACTATTACTTTGTATAGTATATAAAGACTTATAGATTTACTCAGGGTATATAATAACTTTCAATTAATAATAATAAAAGATTAATTCATATAAAGCGTATGCCAGTGAATCATTGTTCAGTGATAACTGCAAAAAAATAACAGAATATCTTTTAAGTCATTCTATGAATTCTATAAATAGTGTGTTGTATAATATCATAGTTTTGGAAATTATAATACTGAAGGTAGTGAAATTGCTACAATAGAAAAATTCTTCAATTCTGCCAACTAAATGGCCCCATTTTTAATTATCTCTGCAGAACAGAAATAATTTTATGACAATACAAAAATTAAAACTTTATATCTAAAATATAGTAGTCTAATTGTCAATACTAGATTACTATGTCTGCAATAACTTTAAGTGAATATCTGTCCAGTCAGAAATTGTAATTTGATTCAACAGAGATTAAAATCTTGAAGTAATCTACTGATATATAATTCTCTAGTTTTAACTTCGTGATGCACCACTGTCACAATTATGATACCTAGTCAACATAATTACTGACATTAAAAAAAAACTATGTATAAAACTGACAATGAAAATGATTCCATCTTAATCTACTACAGCCAACTGAATAACATATGAAATACTGTAAAAACAGAAAATCACATGTGAATTTTTTATGGCAAGGAACAATATCATTTATATAAAACTTTAGTAAGTATTAAAATATTGGGAAATAACACTACCGGTATTGTTATAAACTTTAAAATGAATACGTTTGAAGGGATGTTCATGACAAAAATGCAAAACCACAACAATTGTCAGTGGCTTCCCATAGCTTTACAAAATTGTCTAATTGCATAAAAAAATTGTCCTCAACTTTTTATTATAAACAATTAATTCTCATGTCACTTCACAACCAAACACAATGTTACTAACGTTTATTTTGTACCAAAAACCTAACTCTTTGGCACAAATTTCAGTAAACAACAATGCTATAAGTAAGCTAAAATCATCAGCGATAATATGAAAACAATTAATTACTTTTTCAGAGTAAAAGCGGTTATTTTTTTACTGTATAAGTTAACTTCTGTTCATATTAAATATCTATACAACGTACAAGGAAACTGAACTTTAAATGTACACTCCTTGATAACAACATTTTATTAACTGGGAATCTATTGAAATGTTAGAGTTGATATGGCATAATTTACTTTTGTTTATAATTAAGCTCCTTAATCTTCATCATGAATTACTCTAAGATAAGGAGTAGTTTAAAAATAATTAACAATAATTAACACAACGTGTAACTTATTAGCACTGTTTAATAAACTAAAATCTCAAAGGAATGGAATCACATGGGCACAATGATTAAACATTAAAAATAGAATAAAATCTTTCATATGCTACCTATGGAGTTGAGCTTGGTTAGAAAAATAAACACTATAATATCAAATTATTCAGAATGATACAGATTCTGGGGACAAGTTAGAAGTAGAGTTAAGAAGTTTTGTATCTAATAATGAAAACAAAGCGTAAATTGCTGAGCATTGTAATAAAAAAAAAAATACAGGTTATATGGATCACATACTTACAAATGTAATGGAAAAGAGGAGGGGCTCAGAAAGAGTGACTAGACTTGAAAACATTAAATTGAATTATATAAACTTATTTAATTTTTTTTTTAATAATTTTTCACTGTTCTGCAGACTTACTTTAAAAATAAAGTAATTAATTCAGTTACAATTGTCTAGGGAAAGTTTTGTGTACACTTGGTATAGTAAGCACATTTAATTTCCAGTCCCTTCATTTGTAACAGGTGTTATGTTTATCACCTTTCTTATCAACAATGAACTAAGGTATTTTGTATGCTAATGCTTTTTAAGTAACGTCTGACAATACATATTTTCTGTCTTCTAGAAACTGCAAATAGATTTAACCTAAAATTTGTCCACAAATTTAGTGTATTAACTCGTTTGTTTGTACATTACATACATTGATACATTTAAATTGTCATGTATTTCAATTTAAATTTCCCACATATTGACATATTGATAGGCAATTTAATCAGTGAATGGAATTTAATAGGAAGTTTTCAGTATATAATCAAAAACACACAAAAGGAAAAATGAACAAACAATTAATTTGTTTTGCATTAATACAAATAATACTTATAGTTTACCTGAATAGATCTTCAGCCCACAGTTTGGACTGAAAAGATAATGATAACCACAATTACAAAGCTGATGACGATGATAATGATTAGTCAGTATTATTTACAGAAACTGAAAAAAAAACTAAAATGAAGTCACAAATGAAGAATGGTGAATGGTACCAGAAGCATAATGAATGAGAAATCAAAAGCAGGCAAACAAACTGTGGATGACAGAAAGTAGAAAACAACCAACTGCAAATGATGAACAGCTACTACAAAATTTCTGAACAGCTTGCATCGCGTGCACACACACACACACACACACACAGGCTTTTCTGTTCCATTATGCCATGTAACACTCAACTTCATTAGCTAGATAATAAAACCAAAAATAAGAAAAATTCTAGAAAAGTAGTATATCTAAGCATGTGTTTGAAATGGACAACTTACCATTAACAATAAAATTAATTGAAACTAACTTGATTGTAGGCATACTTGGATATAAGTTCACTTGGAACATAATTGACATACTTAAAGCTTTTTATTCTCAAAGCTCTTAAAGTGTTTAAAAATATTAATTTTTATAGTCATACTCTGAAGAGCAAGGTTTACTACCTATTTAAATGTGTGTTTGTGTGTTTTATGTACACCCATATTATGCACTTATGTGTGTTAATTGTATTTTTGTATACAGTAATTAAACTGAAAGGTACTTTTAAAAATAAATAGAAAACACACACACACACACACACACACACACACACACACACACACAGATGGCACTTACATTGGCACTTGTATTCTACCTATGTTGATGAGTTCCCCTAAAGGCTGTACTATAAAACAGTTGTTAAGTGAGTATAAAGAAACAAGTGAAGGCTTAGATTAGTGCAGGCTTAGTTACATATTGTATGGTAATCTACTTGTAGTGTGTGGTAAGTTACATATTGTACTATTCATTTGCATCTATGTGATGATGTTTTCTTATTTGAAGATTTAATGTCTATTAAGTCTTTTAAACGCATTAAAACGTTCACAAAAATTTGTTTCATTTGCAAGTTGTAAAAAGCTCATACTTTTCAGCTTACCATTATGTTTTGAAGTATTAGCTATCCAAGCTTTCTTTTGAATGTTAACAATGTATTCGGGAACACACACACAACAGATATCCTCTAATAAATAGGAAAGTGACACATTAAAATGATTTATATTTCAATTACACTAATCCTACTTTAAATATTTAGAACCTACTATAGCTGTTCATAGTGTCTCCTGTTTACAGAACCCATAAATAAATGTGTATTTTTTTATCCATAATGAATTTGAAATAGTTATTCTATAATAAAAATTATTTCTGTATATTCAAGTCTATTCTTTTTAGGAATGTTGTCCCCCATTATTAATTTTTTGTTTTGATGAGGATGATTCCTGTTATTTGTAATTTCAAATGTTTTTTCAAAAACATTCATGGAAAAATCAAAACTTATTTATACCAAAAGAGACTGTTTAGTATTAACTTCAATTCACAGTGTTAAGAAGACCTGTTTATTTTTTTTTTTGTAAATAACAGAAAATACAAAATCAATTGTATATCACTGTACGTACACAGTTATTCATAATTCTATGATGTAAATGCTAACAATTACTTTCTGACATTAATACTACTTATCATGTTAATGATTTTAGCAATTATAATATTGTATTTAGCTCTGCAGACCTGAAACATATTTCATGTTTTATATTTTACTCATAGGAAATACTTTTGCGATTACTGAAATAGTTCCATAGGTGCAAAAGTGAAAATTTTATAGAATTTTTTTTTTTGTACAAGGTTTATTAAATATAATAATTCTTTTAATATCTTTTCTTTGATGTGTAGTGTAAATGTGTTAGTTGTAACCTCTTAATGGAACTAAGTACACAAAAGATTTTTACAAATTCATAAAATTCTCTACAGATCCAGTTATGGTTACAGACAGAGAATAAAATTATAAAATTAAAGAAAGTAAGTAAATTTTCAAATTAAAAAACATATCTACTGTAGGAAAAAATAAAAAATTAGTAAAAAATAAACTAATTTGGTTGTATGCTTGTAGAAACATTATAATGTTCATGCTGGGTTTAACACATAGACTGGAAAGGAATTAGAAGTAAAAATAACAAGTAAAATACTGACCTTTGTAAGCCTTTGTTTATGGCTAGCATGGTCTTGCCAGTGCTAAAACAAAATACAAAAAAGAAACATAAGAAAAATTAAACAACAACAAGAATAATTATGAAGCAGCTTAAGCTTTAATGTTGTTCAAGCTATTATGTTTACTGCAGAATGTTAAAACATTGCACAAAAAGTGTCAGTCAGAAGAAATTAAATTAAAATAAAAACAGTGGCAGTGGCTAATTCAGAAAGACAGGAGCAAACAGCTGGTATTCAAAAATTATAAGCTTTAGAAGAGGATTTAATAAATAACTAGTATATGCTGAACAAAAATTACAACAGAACTAGTTGACAATGCACTGTCTTACACTCTTTATTGGATCTGCTACGTTATATAACTTCATGGTTACTATAAAAAATAATTACGGTATTTTTTTTTACAACTAAAATAAAACATGCTTCTGAATTTCATTTTTTAAACAGGCACTAAGTAACTAACTATTATATTGTATATTTAAATTAGGATACAACTTATAAATTAACAAATATACATTTAACACACAGTTTTTTGTTTTCACTCTGTGTGTGTGTGTGTGTGTGTGTAACATTTTTTAATATTTTTTGGTTTAATCCCTTTATAAACAGTTTTCAAGCCTGAATGAAACCTGTGTGATTAGATAAGTTTTACAATAGTTCTTAAAAAATTATTAGTTAGTTACAGATCATTAGTTATAATTAGTTAAAAAATAATTTTACAGTTATATTCTCAGAAGAGCAGAGAATTCCCTTGTATTTATACTGTCTTTAAATTTGCATTTTATCTTGGTTTTTATTTATGGAAGTCCAGTTAGTCAACTGGTCGCATTGTTACGAAGTAAAGTAACAATACCATTTTAGAGATAAAAGTTGCAAATTAAAAACACTAACAAATGAATAATGTCCACAATTTATGGATTCAATTATGCTATTAAATATTTATTAACTTAATGAACTTTAATCTGAAATTATTTTTACAGAGTAATTCAAATAATTAAGTATTTGTCCTGTATACACGCATGTTTAAATAATTCTTGGTCCAAAAGAGCACATGGACAATTTTGTTTGTAAGGTAGAGCTACTGAAATACTTTACTTTGAAAGCAGTATGTGTGCTATGCCTAATTCTGGTGTAAATTGTTTACGGGCAAGTTAGTAAATTTAGTAGTACAGTATTGTACTGTAATTCTTAGTCATTACAAAACAAGAAGTTATCAAAAATGTTTCATTTGCACATACTTATTCACTGACAATGAAAGTAACTGATTATTTTTATTTATTTTTTCTTCTTGGTTTTTTACATTTAGTTTATTCACCTAATTCACTTGGATATTAATAACAATCCACATTATACTTGGAGGATTACACTTAATTTAAAACTCATATTTAATTAACACACACACATGAATGACGGAGCATTTATTTTAGCTTCAAATGCAATGCTAGCTTCCTTCTAAGAAAACCTCTTACTACTTTAAGTATAATACATACAAAAATATTTGCCCTTATAAAAATAAACTATCATAACTAGACTATGCGTATATAATTTCACTTAAAATTGTCTTGCACTGCATATTGGAAACATTATTAAGAATAATTAACACTTTTTAATTAAGTGGCAATAATTTTATTTTATAAAACTGTAACAACTATTTCCATTTTTCAAATCATCTTCAGAGAGCATATAATCTTTTACTGAGGCAACTTAATGCTTATAAGATTGTTACACTATGAAGATGATTTTAAAAAAGTTTGATTTAACAATTGTTAGTTTTATAAAATAAAATTATTATGAAACAGTTATTATCAAGTGCTTAGTATTCTTAATAATAATTTCACAATAAATGTTCTGTGAATTGTAATAATGTACAGCCAACTACTAATTATGTGCTAATGTTGGGAAGGGTATCCAGTAGATAATATATTGTTATTTTAACACACACTTTATATTGATACTTGTTAATATAAAATTGTTTCAATAAACTTACAATTATACATTAAGAAAATACTTAAAAAATAAACAAGTCTGAATTTTGTTTCCTCAAGTACAAACAATTGTACAATTTGTGTTTCTTAAGAGCAAAATATTTTTTTCTTAATGAAAAATCATAGAAGATGTGTGGCATCATAATACACTGTCATACTGGCTTTCCACATAGATGAGCAATCCTACTTGCTTGAGTAGCCTACATCCTACTCTGCGCTTGTCATTGCTGGTGTCATTTCCTTTTCATAATTTTCATATAGATCACTGAATCAAAAGTGCAAGCATTTTTGTCATATTCTAAGCATTCTGTAAATTCTCTTTTCTCGCTTCTTCATTAATCAAAAGTGGTGAGCTAATTGCCACTGTGTATTCTTGTTCAATTTCATAAGTATCCATCATAAGTCTAGTGCCAGATACTAGAAATGATACTAGTGCTGTATAGTAGAAATGAATTTGTATTTCACTTTCATATCATTACAAGTTTAATAACAATAAATATGTTAGTTAATATGTGGTGTATGAAGAGTGATTTATATGTTCCATATAAGGAATGCATGTATAAATAAATAACCAGAAAGTATAAATTCATTTGTGGATAATCAACAGTTGGCTGTATTACAACATATATTATATCAATGTGAAGTATTATGTTTGCACTGCCTACTGTTGCTTGCACATTGAGGAAGTCTTTTTTCCCACACAGGTCTGCCCAAACACAACGGTACACATATATAACATGTAATTAATTAAAAGTAATTTATTTATAAAATAGTTTAAGACAAGTTAATTTATGATAAGTTATAAAATAATTGTATTAGTAAATATAATTTCATTACGGTATTTAAAGAAAAAACTGTTAAACTTTATTATATAACAATTATGGTGTTAATGACATACATTACTTCATGTTAGTGACAATCTCTTTACGGATAACAGAATGATGAAATTAGTTTTTATGAATGATTAGGTTTTTATGAATCCTGCTTCACTACATGATTATACTACACATGTAAAATTTATATAAAATGTGTAGCAGGATATAATCCTGTGTTCCAGGATTGTAAAGCAGTTTAATTTTTCTTAAAACTATGTTAGATAATACATCAGATTAGGAGAGTATATTAGAAAATAAAAATAAAATAACAAGCAGAATTATCACTGTTGCACACCACTATATAAAAATTATTCTGATTAGCGCTTTCAAGCTTCACAGCTCATCGTCAGATCGAAAATGAACAAACAGACATGAAAACCAACCCTTCACCCCCACCCCACCCCACCCTGCTCACACACAACAAGCTATAATTCAAATGTCCCTTCCCCACCCTCTGAGCCCTGTCACCTCCATCTGGACAGTTACATATTTTTCTAGCAAATTCCTTGTGTTTCAGTGTTGTGTGTGTGTGTGTGTGTGTGTGTGTGTGTGTGTGTGTGTGTGTGTGTGTGTGTGTGTGTGTGTACATTCCTTTTAAACCTAACTTTCTCATTCACACTTGTGGGCCAGTCATGGTTCACAATATACGGTCACAATTAGCAAAACTGGCTGTTGCAAAATAATATAATTTTGGAGGGAAATTTATGTCTAAAATGCTGTGTTCTGTGTTGGAATAATATATGGAAATTAATAATGATACTCTGACATGTCATGAACAGCAAAACCCAGTATTTTTAATCTACATAAAAAATTTAAAATTCATCTTACATATTTTTGAAAATTGTATTTCCTCTGATGTATTTAAAAATTTCAGTTGCACAATACCAAGAGTGCATTATTTATCCATGTAGATTTTTAGTAACTTGTCAATAACTGTATACAAATTACTTAAAAAAAAATTGTTCACAATAAGTACATTCAGTATAAAAGTTTTCTATCATCAATATTCAAGAGGAAGTGTAAGTACTGCAGTTTTTTTACTGAGAGTGACTGGTATGTGAACAATCACAATAAAATATATGCTATTATCCATAAAATCTTATTTCATATTTGAAAAATTTTACTAGAAAATAATTGTTGGAAGTAATTACAGGGCTAACTATTTGCTTATTATATACCTTACAGTACAAAAAGGTATAAAATAATTATTGTCTGTTATCTACGTAAGTACAGCTTGTTATTATATTTTCAATATAAAATAAAATAAATTATAAGTCAATAAGTTATCTTCATTTTATTTTGGTCTTTATTTTTTACGCTTGGCCCATATTTTCTTCTTTACAGTGTAATCTTGACAGATCCAGAATTTGATTAAAGACTGGAAGAATTTTGAGAAGGTGTTTGTAGTAAAATCATAAATTCCCAGTTTTAGTGCACTGTTCTTTTCCCTGTTTAGTCAGTTTCTTATCCTTATCTCAAACACTTTCTTTATTAACAAGCATTCATGATTTTTATTTTTTCATGTTAAATAAGTAGTTAAAATTTGTTGGATGGGCTGTATCCCTCCTGCAGGTTTACTTCTGTGTTAGTCATGTACTTGTGTGCGTGTGTAAAACTAATAGGCTCATTTAAGGTATTAATTAATTTAGTAACTTGCTTTTTAAGTTTTTGTATTATGTTAAAGATTTTTCATATGTTAGGCTTCCTAAATTTTCATAGTACACAGTCTACATACAGACTGAAATAAACAGTAAAAAATATTTACCAATGACATTATTTTCTTTTCTTTTTACGGGTCATCACTTTTGTATGGTGATATTTACAGTCTGGTGATGAGCGATGTATGCCTCAAGCAGTAGCATAACTAGGAGCTGCTCCTGGTGCATTGGGGGGGGGGGGAGAATGAGATTGGCTTGAAGATTGGATTCCCCATTTTCATAAGGACAAATAAGATATTCAAGATTCTTCCCATATAATTATTTATAAGCCTTTGAATATCTATAATTTATAAGCCATGTAAATGGCTAAGAAATAGGCCTACATTAAATGATTATGGAATTTCCCTGATATGTTTAATAAATCTGGTGAGGGGAGGAGACTGATTTCTCTGGATTTATGCTACTGGCATTAAGTATTTGCTGGAACTAAAGTAGTGTCTACAGTGACTAAAGACATACAGTCAGATCAGTTGATGATATGAAACATCAGATATGTAGGAGTCTCAATCTCATTCAAACAGATAACAATTTGCTATTTGCTTGTTAGTATGAAATTGTTTGTGTTTGAAAGTTAAAGTGTCAAACTGTCAGTGTCCATTTCTATTTCTTTTATGATCCATTATTGTAATGTTAATGTGCTTTCAATAATAAATCTACAGTATAAGTATTTAAATGGTACTCATAAATGCAGATTCACTGGGAAATGGGAAGAAATGGTTAAGAAGTTGCCAAAAATTTCAGTATTCTTTAAAAGTGACAAACTTGAAGCACATTTGAGTAGGCTCTCATCATATAACGACAGTGTCATTGTCAGTAACAATAAAAAGTTGGTTGGTAGTTCTATTTGTGTTAGTCAATTTGAAAGAGATGATATGATATAATTGAGAACTGCTGTAAGATGAATTTGTGTTGTTCCCAACTAGCTAAGCCTTTCCCAACAGAACCATTAATATACAAGATCACTTAGTTCCAATTATTATCATGTAAAAATGAAAACAGGTCAATTCATAATTTATTTTTAATTATTTCTATAAATTTTAAGTTATTTCATGGCTGTAGGTGTATGAGGGAGCCAATGTAATGTTTGTTGTGGGAGGTTGCATCATTATGCTACTTTGTATGTTTGTATATGTGTGTATTTAACATATGAACATGTGAATGTTAATTCTGATTCTGAATAAATAAATTAAAAAACTTCATAGAAGCTGTGCACATTTGTGCTCAGCACAGAAAATCAATGCATTTGCTGTTTTAAAACACTAATATAATAAATTTTATGATTTTGTTCTGGTAGATAATTCATAATGTTTGATTTGTATCTGTAATTTCCTGGCATTTCAAGATCTTTGTTATATTAAATTGTGATTGAACATATGAACTACAGAAAAGTATGTTAGAGATTTCCAAAAAGCTAAGAAATGTTCACAAAATGAAATGCATAGAAATAGCTGTGAAATTGTTCTAATGGGTTTATTATAAAAGGAAATGGTTTTTTGGAAAGGATTGTCACTGGTGATAAAAGGTGGATTTGCCATGTGACATCAGAATGCAAACAACAATAACTGCAGTAGTAGCATACTGCTTCTCCAAAAGTCAAGAAACTCAAGATAACTCTTTTATAGGAAGTGCATACCTTAGAAAAAACACAGTGTGTACTATGGCAATGATATTTCTTACACACGTTGTTACCATGTCATGCTTTACTTCCACTTCCACTCGTAGAGTTTATCTATGTTGGTATTTTACATATGCATACAATGTGTTGGCTCTCCATAATACATGACTCTGTGCGTGCAGTGGGGTGACAGTGTGTTATTCAGTAACTGTAGCTTATCACATACAATGAAGCCAGTCTGTGTCATGCCATGGCTATTAGTGTAGGGCTTTGTTTAAGTGATACAAGAATATGTCAAGAATGCAGCTATATAGGCAGAGATAAAAGAGTCATTAAAGTTGATAAGAGTTGCTTTGATAGCTGGTGTTGTTTCTGCAATTATAAAATAAACAGATGTCTATTACATTATTATTTGTTTAGTCTTCTCATTGCTCTTGTTTACATTCCAATTTTTGTAATCTATTTTTATTGCTAGTGAGTGATACGTGGTGTAAATGAGTGTAACTCTACGAGTATAAATTTGGAGGAAGTGTGTGATTAAGTGACTTAATTTAATAAAATGTGAATAGAAAGTATGGCATGAAACTCTGTAGCTGGCAGATATAAATGATAATAAAAGCACTTGACTTTTTAAAAAAACAAAATTCAGAATTTAGTACAAGGAAACGTGTTAAATTAACAGCAGATTGTTTGGATGTTTTGGAGAGTAATATATATATGATAAGGTATGATAAGGAAGGAAAGTTTAGAAGGGCCATTAACAACAACATCCAAAAAAAAGGCTACAAGGAAAGGAAAGCAGATATATTCTCGTGAAGTAAAATATGATGAGTTACAGCTTAGCGGAATATGCCATAAGGTGGGTGAATTTTACTGACAAAACATACCTCCAACCAGTAAAAAATTTTGGAGCTGCTTAATTTGGGTAAAAACCTCCCAAAATTGTAATTAAGAACACTGTACAATATCCTTCATGACCACGGATTTGTTTATGAGTAAAGAAACAGAAATGTGGTGTTTTTCGAATGAGACGACATAATTATGAGGCAGCATAATTACTAAGAAACATAAATGTCCAAAGTATTAATTAAAAAAATATTTATGTCGACTAAACATGGATAAATGTAGGTTACAGCATATCTTATGAGTGGACAGACAAAACAGCAAAAAGTGCAAAAGATGCTTTTCTGAAGGCACTTTCACTTCGTCTTAAGCAGTCTTACTCAGAGGGGTTTGAGGAAGGTGCGTTCATGTCTATCCTGGCTAAGAAAAACAGCACTCATTACCATGAATAAATTTGAAAAGTGGTTTAGGCAGCAAATACTACCCAATATTTTAGAAAACAGTATAATTGTTTTTGACAATGCCAAATAGCAGTCATTTGGTCGAGCCACTTCCCATTTTGTCATGGGAAAAGCTGTTATTCAATCCTGGTTGAAGAATAAGAACATAGACTTTGATAATGACCTACTAAAAAAGGAACTGTTATTTTCTTGTAGACACAGTGAGTGATAAATATAAATTATATAACATAGACAAAATGGCCATAAAACAAAATGTAACTGTGTGCCGCCTGCCTCTTTACTGTTGTGAGCTTAATCCCATTGAAATGGTATGGATTCAAATAAAATGGTATGTTGCAGATCACAATGCAGATTTTTTAATAAACTAAATTAAAGAAGCTATAGGAAAAGTTGCTTCACAACAATGCAAAAACTACTGTCACCATAACGAAGGGGAAGAAAAGAAAATGTGGAAAATCGATGAAGTTCAGAAGACATACATCCGGTCATCATTTCATTAGACAATGATTCGCCAACTTCCTCATCACCTCTAAGCTCTGACAAAGACGATTCTCACAGTTTAGAAGATGTACCCATATCTGGATGTGGGAACAGGAGTAATTTTGTGAGTAATCATAAATTCTTATAATTTTATTTTTCAGTCAGATTGCACTAAACTTGTAAGTACAGTAAATAAGTAATTATTGGTTTATAATAATTACATAGGCCTACAATTACTGAATGATTCAATTTAATTAAATTTTGATTTCTACTTCATATGAAGACTGTCAAATGGATAGAGAGGGAAACATTTATACATTCGTGTCTAATTTACTGCCAACTACCACTTATTGCTTCATTTGAGGGTATTCAAACAAACAAACATTGTTGTGTGTACATGTAATATAAGATAGATAGATAGATAGAGAGAGAGAGAGAGAGAGAGAGAGAGAGAGAGAGAGAGAGAGAGAGAGAGAGAGAGAGAGAGAGAGAGAGAGAGTGAATGTGAGAAAAAGAGAGGGGGGAAGTGTTTGTGAGGCGTGCACAGTTCTCGGTCACAATACAATAATGGTGTTACATTTCTCAACACAGTAGTCCATAAGTACAATGTTTTTTTTCTAAGGTTTGCACAGACTATAGCAAGTATGGTTTTCTGAGACTGTCCAGGAATTTTGTTAGTGGAATTCATGTTGCAAGGGACAAACTGTTAAATCTTGTGAAAGTTTGATGCACAATGTAGAAAAAAGGACATGTGTCCCAGTATTGTGTTGCTGCATGACAACACAAACAAACACATGCCACATGCTTGACACAGAAGCTACACAACCTAACAATTCAGTCATACTGCACTACAATCTACACTTGGTGCTGACAAATTTCTACCTGTTTATGCATCTCAAGATATTTCTTAGTGTCCTGAAGTTAACAGTGATAATGAGACAAAGAACAGCATGTGATAAATGGTTCATGTGATAGGGATTGAAATTCTATGAACATGACATTTCAAACCAATGCCAAGACATGATAAATGCCTCAGTTTGGGTGATGACCATGTTGAGAAGTAGATTTAATTTTGGCAATAAAATTATTGCTTTTCCAATTGTCTACTTTTTTTAATAGCCAAGCATTGGTACTTTCTGTATATGCTTTGTAATTTATAGTGTTATTTTTAATCTTAATTGTCTTCTAATGACAGCATTCATCATCATCATCACCATCATCATGCTCTAAAGACAACATCTACTTGGTTTTGATTTCTGCTCACATCCAATTCTTATCTCGACATCTTCCAAATAGGTTTCTCTTCCTTTTTGTTTCTTTCCAAAGATCTTGCCTTCAAGTCTATACATGACTAAGTCATAATGATGTACCAGTATCGTTTAAATTTAACGTTCTTAATAATTAAATAAAAGATAATTCTTTTTCGAAGGCTTAAGGCATAAGAAAAAACTTCAAGGAGAAACAATATAATTGGAAGTTTTTGTCCATGAAAATTATTAACACAACTGTCTTATAGGACTATTTAAAATGGAGTAAAATGCCAAATATGGAGCATTATTCATAGTGAGGAAGGGTTGTGGGGAGCATTGTTTTAAAGTTTTAATTTAGTTGGGTGTTAAATTGAAAGAGGATATATAAAAATTATACTTGAAATTAACAGACCTTATCTCTAAGAAAAATACAGCTATTGTAATTTAAACAAAATTACAATGTTGATCAAGAAGCATTATTTTTGAAACCAATAGTGGTTGAATATAAGAAGAATAGCTACCACATTTGATCTGAGACACTGAAACAGAAAGTTTCAACTTCAGAATGGAGAAACAATAATGTCATAATATCATTATTGTGATGTACAGATGACATGAAATAAATTTTAATTCCTTGATGTATTACAATGAAGATGTAAAAATATTCAAAAAAGTATTTTGAAACATAGATGTTAATAAATTTATTCCTAGTAAATTTTAAGGCATAAAAACTTGAAATCATTAATATAATCATAATGAATACAAAATTTATTACATAATTCTATTAACTCTTCTACAAGAAAAATGTCTAACGTTACTAATTGTCGTATTTTGGTAGTAAAATGAAAGGAAGATGTAAAAGTAATACAATAATAATCTTGGTATTTGAATTAGCAGTCTCTGTAACTCCAACTTCATTGTGCTTATTTGCTAAACTGCTAAGTGTCATGTTCTAGACGAGGCGTTTCAGTGTTTCCACCATTTTCAAGTCCTAAACCATGACCCACGAGGTTTAAGAGTACCTCACTATAATAATTTTATATTATATGTCTAACTTAGTATTTTTTTAATAGCAGATGAACCACTTTAAATATTGTTTACAATATTTAAAGAATAAAATTGATGGGGAAACAATATTCTATATTCAAATCATGTTTTCAAAAGAAAAATTTGTCATTATTTAATTAATAAATGGCATCCATATCATAAAATACATCATCATGTGTAAGTCCAGAATGTGTCTGCAACATCCAATTCTGCATGTTGTCCATTTCACAGGCTGATGAACATCAATATTATAAGAGTTTCTCTGTCCTTTTGTTAGTCAAATAAAAGTAACGGGTTAAGTTGAGCATATAATTGTATATAATTATACAATTGTACAATTATACATATGTATGTAAATTAAAAATTGTAATGTATGGTCTGGTCAAGATGTATTAACATACATGAGACAATTTTTGAGCATTATACTGTAAGCTCATTGTGAACCATGTTGACCTATTCAAAATGCTTGACGGAAGTATTTGTACTTGGCTTGTGGGATTGGTTATCGCTGTTGGTTGGTAATAATGGGGCTTATATGGTAGTACTGTTGTGACTGTTCCATTATTACCTATGTTAATACAAGCACAAGTACTTCACCGGAACAACAGATCAACATAGCTCATCAAAAACATAATGCTTGAAATAAGTCTCATGTAAATTAATACATCTCAATAATAGATTATAATAATATTGGAGATTTAATATACTAAATGAAGGTAACATACGGTATATGTACTTATTTATAACATAGAATCCTGTGTTCAGTTTATAAATGTTTATATATAAAGCATATAATAACAACAATAATAATAGTGATAATAATAAATATTATTATTATTATTGTTTATATACTTAGTACTATAATGTTATATAAGGGCTATTTATATAATTTATCTACTCTATTTATATAATCAAGCTGACTAAAATATCAAAATATATCTTAGCAACTGCCAAAATTCGTACATAGTCAGTGCTAACAAACAGCCTCATCATTATCTATGTTATTTCTGTTTGTATAAGTGTGAAGACCAGTTTTTGTTTTGTCATGAATATTAGCATGACATGTCATGTAATGAATATTATATTATTATCATAAAATGTTTTTAACTATAGGTGATTTTCTAAATAATTTCAATCTATATAGAAGAAAAACTATTTTTATTTTTATTCTAATTTTGTTATTATTAAAAGATAAGTTTGTATATTTTTAATTGTGATACATATACAACATATACGTGTATTTCCTGCTAACAAATTTTAAGTTTGCCTAATTTTTTAAACCATATCTACTAATAATAGTTTACACACAAGTCTTCACAAAGCATAAGTTTTAAATTATTGAAAAAGTTATTTACTTTCTTTATGATTTTTATGTTCTGTCATAAGTGCATTATAATGCTCAATGAATCACATGTACAACTAACTCATATGTAAGCAGTTATCCAAATGGCTTCATGCACTACATGCAAATTGGTTAGTACATACCTGCAGACACATTTTTCTGTTTTTCATTACAAAATTATATAATTATATAACTGACTGAACAAAATATTCAAATGAAGTTAGCCTAGCAACAGTGATGCTAATAAGCAACA
Organism: Magicicada septendecula; assembly: GCA_034769895.1. Taxonomy (NCBI): domain Eukaryota; kingdom Metazoa; phylum Arthropoda; class Insecta; order Hemiptera; family Cicadidae; genus Magicicada; species Magicicada septendecula. The sequence continues at coordinate 236,500,272 of CM068376.1, forward strand.
TTCTCATGCTGTAATTTAAAAGTGACAAGTTAATTTTTAAAAATAATTTACCAGTAACATCAGTTATAAAGCCCACATGTGTTTGTTCTAAATTTTATGAAGTTATAAAACTTTTCTACTATGCACTAGAAATGAGTCTTATTTTCCATACATGTATTTCAAGATTTTTACATAATACTGCATCAGTTTCAATAAATACATTACTTTTTTAATAATAGATTTTAATCCTGACTTTTCTGAAAATTAAGCCAGATTTTAAACAAAAATGTTAACAATAAATAATTCAGTTGGTTCCTATTTTTATACAATATTCATATTTTCTGATCACATGTTGAACTACAGCATGAGAGGTTATGTGGGAAAGAGCAAGAGCAGCAACTCAACTTCTCTCTCCTATTAGCTATTGGCTAACCTGCGAACATTAGTAATTCGAATATTGTTACTGTTGCAACAAGACATGTTCACTGTTAAATTAATATCTTTCTTCATGAATGCACAGAAGGTGCACTGTTATTACTTCACCATTCCAACCAGTACAATTTCTTATGAATAAGGTACAGTGTTTAGCTGTATTCATCAGTTTCTCTAAACTGTTTTTAGCAGATTGTTAAGTATAGTTATTACTTCATATAGCTGCCATTTCCTTAGTGCCATTCTTAGTATGTAAAGATAAATCTGAACATGATGGAATACTCATGCATCGTACTAATACAGCCACAGGAACTGTTGATTTTCTGTTACCTGCCAGATTAGACTGCCGGATCTTTTTGTTTACAAGCTGGACCTATAACCATTAAGCCAATCATGAATCACTGACAAGCTGAATGAAACATATACCACTGTTTAAGTTGTTTACCACTTCCAAAGTACATTTTCAATTATTCTAAATACACATATGGAGCAATAAAATGGTGCAACTAATCTGGCTGGGCAACTAGATTTTGTTGCGTATATCTAACAGGCTGATGGTCTGAATTGACAACTGATCAAGTATGAGATTTAAATGCCAGCTATTTAGCCAAACTTAGAATCACCATTTAAAAGATAATGACATATGCTGTATTAATTTATGTCCTCAATGAGCTTAGGACATTTTTTATGCCACATAAGTCTGATGCAGCACGTGCTAATTTTTAATAAGAGTGGAAACTATATTTATATTTTCTTAGAATCAAAATCAGCTATTGGACCAAATAATAAGTTGTAACCAACAGGACAGAATATTGCTAATAACAAAGAGTTGAATATTTCTTATATTAAAGTTTGCAGAATAGTGATAAAATGTTTGTGTTGTAACAGAGGTTTCAAAAATGCACTTCTTGCATTAAATAGTATTAAGAATAGTTCCTTCTTGCTGCTTATCACACTATCATTGCTGCATACACAATATAACATAGCTTAAGATCTGGGCGTATATGGTACGAAAAATACAGATTTTTCTCAACATTAACTCTTACCAATGATGTCTACAGTAACACACATAAGACCTACAATTTGAAATCAAGAGAAAGACAAGTCTATACAAGTCAGCATTAGTAACTTTAATTTGAACAAGCTAACTCTACTGAATGCTTTAGTTCATTAAATCTATTAAAGTTGCAATGGTGTTGTTTATATCAGTTAGAACTTGATTAGAAAAATTGGTTTTAAGTTAAGATGACCTGACCTGTTGCAGACAAAATCTTCATTTATAAAGTATAAAAATAAAGATATTATTTACCAGTGACGTAGAATAGTTTCCAAAACTGGGGATGCTGGTTCAATGAAATTCATCTCCATACAAAACAAAATCCCTAATAATAACTTAAATTAAGATTGTTACAAACATTCATTTGATTATACATGGATTAGTATAGATGTAAATGTAAGTTTTATTACTTCCTCATAAACGAAGTCTAAATCATCTGTAATTAAATACCACAGTCACAGTAAATGCTTTATAAATATAAATATATATAGTACCATGGTCACATCATAGTAAATGCTTTTGTCAAGACAGTACATATTGTCCAATTTGTTTTCAGTTGTTTATAATTAAACAAACAGCTAATGTTCAAGTAGGTACTTTTAAATCAGTAAATTTTTGTTCAAATTCTTGTTTATATCTAGTAATTTTTTTATTCGGTAATTCTATAAATAGAAGGTGTAATTCCACAGCTCAAAACAACACACAATGCCTAGAAAATTACACAACTAACTACAGAGGACAAGAGAGCATATCTCTCTGTATGTGGAGGACAGTCACATATTGTACTGAACTGCAAAGCTGCACAAACATAATGAGTATAACGATTCAGCAATGACCCCACCATACCCCACGCTCACACAGCAAAATAATATAATATAAAAACAAACACACAAAGGCAATGACTTATGCTATCTCAGCTCAGTGCGCTGTAGTAGTTTACATGCACTATATAATCAGGTGCCATTGCATTTATTACCCATTGTGTAAGATGTTCTATGGAATTTGTTAATTAATACAGTTTAGTAATAAAAACTGGTGTTTTATATAAATAAATTTTGTAATATACTTTTACAGTTTATAAGAGTAGTATTATAGTAGTAAGAGTAGTATAAGAGTAGTATAAGAGTAGTAATATATTTGAATAAATAAGAATAGGTTTGTTTTTAATTGGGAATGTTGGGTGTATGCGTATTGCTGATGCTTTTTACTCTTCTTTCTTCAACTACTGAACTCAGTTTCCAGTTTCCATTGTTTCTTGTAATACATACCCATGTATATACTTATATAATATATTTCTATTTACTAAAATAAATGTTTAGGATTTTATTTTATTTAAGAATAAATGAGCGTAAATATACTTAACTAAATGCTGTATAAATACACACACAGATACAAATATTGATGTTATCTGATACTGATACTTTCATATATAAAATTCATCGTTAATTTCAATTAATAAAGAATTCTTCGTATTGTTTAAATTAGCAGCCATCCTTACTATTTCTTTTTTGAATTTGCTAACTGCTATAATTTTTTATTGTTCGACTAAGCTTTTCGTCATTACTGACATCTTCAGGTCTTAAACAACCTAGCAGTTAGCAAATTCAAAAAAGAAATAATAAAGAATTCTATTAGTTATACATATGACTTACACACAACAGATATTAAAGCAATCATGATGAGTTTCAATATTAAGCTGTCTTAAGTACCAGAAATATGTGATATGTGCCATACACCAAAATTTAAAAAAAAACCTTTACTGAGGATATTAAATTCATCATCAAGTTCTTTAATGTTGGTGTATTTGTAGGAAAAACATTAAAGTAAATAACACTAACATCTATACTGTACAGCTGTTCCCTAATGTTATTAATGTTTTGACATCTCAATTAGAATTTTATAAGATCCAGTTGTCAAAGCAAATGACCTGTGTGTGTGTGTGTGTGTGTGCGCGCGCGCGCACTAGGATTCAATTTCCATTAGCTTACAAAAAATATTTCCCACTTCTTTAATTTTCCTATGTAATTAATTGAGATCTACTTGCACCTTGTTTAAAGTAAAAGAAAATTCCCTGTTAGTTAGTTAATATTTCATATCTTTCCCAAGAGTGTTACATCGAGGTCAAAAAAGAGTTACAAGAACATCCAGTGGTACAGCGAAACTCCTTCAGTTTACTTGTGTTGGAATTCTTTGTTTCGCTGATGTATAGATGGTTAGACATATGTCTACCTTCACATATATTAAGAAGTAATGTAAGATCATGAAGGCTGTGTACTATTTTTTTCTTTTAATTATTTGGTAATGTTCAAATAAATTAGATTATTTGTAATCTTTAAGTAATAATAAAATAAATTTATAAAAATCCATTTTATCTGTATAATAAAGGTAAAGAGTAAATACATAAAGTCAAATAAATAGTATGCATTAGAATAAACATGAAGTAACTATTAAAGTCACAATACTAATGTGTACAATATAAATATTGACATGTTAATGTCCTATACTAAGAACACAAACTACAAATATTCTGAATTATACATATACCTTAAAAATTAATAGAATAACCATGCTTGAATTAAAATCTTGCCAGTCTTATCCAACAAATTATCTTCACAGACATATTTATTCGCAATGACTGTTGCTTTCTTAATACTAAAATTTTTGGCTGCTAAGACATGTACAAATGTTACAGATAAAATAAGACTATCACACATGTCCAAACATTAATATCAAATAAGTATATCAAACATATAATCAATAACAATACAAATAAAAGTTCTTTCATAAACTGAGTACAGATTCCCTAAATTAGTTTCATACAACTTTGTTTCATTCCCTGCAGTACTTGTTCAGGCTCATACACTAATAGCATCCCATTATCTCATAATACTGAGTAACAACTGTCACAGTCAAGTAGGTAGGGAGGTTCCTAATAACTGATTCCAGACCATTTGTAGACATTTATTATGCCATTAGCCATAATCATTATTATACAGATTTATGCCATGTTCTACTGTAGAAAAAATAAATTTTGAGTGTCAGAAAGAAGCTGGACCCAACAAAGAGACTGGTGAAGTTTTAAATGTAATGTTTTACTGTATTTGGTGAAGGTGTCATATGACCAGATGAAGCCTCAAGCCTGGGTTAAATATATGAATGGAGACAATGATGGTTATCTGACTGGGATCTATCGCATGGTTTGTATGCTGCCACTTGGTATTCTGCTTATTGTTATGCATGATGGGTGTTACATAGTTTTCATCCCTTCTAGTTTCCACTTGGGAACATAAGAACGTGCAAGCCTTCTTTTTCTTGCATGGTGTGAGTATTCTGTTGAGCTACAAGTTGCTCTATTGTTCTGACATAACTGTTGTTTACCATACGCAATATATGACTAACAGCAAGGCCTGTTCAATTCAAACGTTTGTCAGGCTTTTTAATTTTCTGTAGAATTATTATTTTATATCTTGCAATTTGTATATACATATTTGAGTATTTGTTATATGTACCACATTCAAGTGACAGTAGTTTCTGTGTTACTATCTTAAATTATGTAAAATTAGTACTCTACCCAATGATAGCTCTACTAAAAACATCACTTTAGTATTAAGAAAACAACAATGATGGTGAACACACATTCTATAAAGGTAATATGTTTTAAAGACTGAATGACAAAGTAATGTTTGGTTTTAAATAGTTACCTTGATTAGACAATATTCTAAGATATATGTAGATTAATGTTTACACATAACTAACTCAATTTACAATAAATCCTAAATCTGCAGTTTGGTTCACTGATAAATTACACCATTTCTTTTGCATTTGTAGTGAAACATACATAAATATATAGACAAATAAAGCCCCAATACAAAATATAAATGTCACTAAATTATTGGTGTTCCACTCATAGGAGGCTCCCAGTCAGCATTTTCTACAGATATAGCATACAAACAAAACAAAATGACTGCAACTACCGGAGTACTAATATGGACAGAAGTATGTTTCCCAATTGCAGTGACTTCAATAATGATAATCTGGAAACTCACGTGATAATGTGTGTAAGGTATAAATTATTTCCTCATTTCCAAATAAGTTGTATTATTTATTTTACATTTACTTGACATATACTTGGTAAAAACAAGTACCAAGTATTTCTATTGAAATAATTGCATTTACGGTGCGTAATATGTGTGTATGTGCATGCGATATCTAGATTCTGATTACACTAGTAACCATGTACCAGTTGAAGTTCACATTAATAACCTTTCTTGCCTATAAAACGTAGTTAATCTTATTAAATTTGCAAGACATACTCCAGTTGTCAAACATAATCATTTATAATTTTTAATACCAATAGTAATTTTAAACATTTAAGCTCAATAAGGAAACTGTGTATGTGATATGACGACACTATTAATAACATAAAAACATGTAAGAAGAGAAACACAGGAAATACTAAATAGGTTAATTTGATGTTTTATTTGATCTACACCGCAAACGTTAAATGGAGTCATATTTCAACATTTCACCTACATTTGTAAGACACTACTTAGGATGCAAATCCTTGGGAAACAATCTGTATATAATCAAGATATATTAAAAATTCACTCTTGTTACTGTCTTGTTGCACTTACATAAGCACCGTGCATTTACTATCAGTATTATAGGCCTACTTGATTATAGAAAATAACATATACACAAAAATATAATATTAATTATAGTAAGAGTCAATCTGGTGTACTAGTTAGTTGACTTGGACCCCTATTCCTTAAAACTTTGGTTCAATTCCAACTACAGGTGAAAAAATAATCTGTCTTTTATCTGGCTAATCTCCATTGTAAACCAATTAATGATCCCTGTTAGAAGCCATTGTTAAACTGAAGATCCCATACACCTGTGAGTGAATCTGATGTAAGTAGAACATAAGTAAGTTCTTTCACTTCAGTTCATAGTAGCCTACTCAAAGAATATTCTGTTGTCTTGTTTGTTCATCATCTTCTTTCACTGCACTACACTTTATATATATTGAAAACTTTCTCAAGTGAAACTTACTTGTCTGTTTTGTATGTAGAACACGTTTCGGCGTCGTGTTCGCCTTCTTCAGCTTTGCGACAGACTGCCAGTACCTAGTAACGTTTGTTGGTTGGAAGGTATAGTGGGGGTGGTGTTTAGAGGAAGGGGATTGGCGCGGGGATCCGAATTATTGTTTGTTTTGTGTATAACTGTGTCGAAAAGTGTATGTGATGTATATTGCAATTGGTCGTTTAGTATGTTGCATACACAAACTTGCCAACACATTCAGAAAACACAATTACAAAATAGCATTCAGAACCAACAATACCATAAAAAAACACATCAACGATACAAACAAGGACATAGACAAATACAATAGAACAGGGGTCTACAAATTAAATTGTAATAACTGCAATAGTTTCTACATAGGCCAGACAGGAAGATCTTTTTCATCCCGTTACTCTGAACATTTAAAGGCCCTTTCCAACAACAATATACATTCTGCGTTTGCCACACACATACACACACATAACCATAGCTACACCAACATAGATACTAATCTTGAAATATTACACCTCTTACCCAAAGGGCGAAAACACAGCTGAACAGTATGAAATATACAAACACCACACAACACAACCAAACAACATACTAAACGACCAATTGCAATATAAATCACATACACTGTTCGACACAGTTATACACAAAACAAACAATAATTCGGATCCCCGCGCCAATCCCCTTCCTCTATACACCACCCCCACTATACCTTCCAACCAACAAACGTTACTAGGTACTGGTAGTCTGTCGCAAAGCTGAAGAAGGCGAACACGATGCCGAAACGCGTTCTACATACAAAACAGACAAGTAAGTTTCACTTGAGAAAGTTTTCAATATATATAAAGAATATTCTGTTGTTACTATTACTGGTTACTACTACTACTACTACTACTACTACTACTACTACTACTGCTACCACTACTACTACTGCTACTACTACTGCTATTATTATTATTATTATTATTTAAAAACAAGAACAACAATAATAATATGTTTTGGCCACTTACTGAAGACTTTGTTTTCATCTTTAATATTTAATTTGCACAAAATATGTACATACAGATAAACTGTATATTACTAGTAAGTCTCGATTTTCCTTATAATGCTGTATACCATACATTTCTTATAATATTAATACATATTCATTTAAATGATATATCTTTTAATTTTTCTCTTCAGATAGGAAAAGTAAATCAAATTTACTGTTGGAAACAAAATAGAAACGTAAAACAAAATCTTTAGATCATTTTAGCTATTCATTCTTACACAGAAAATTAAAGAAAGAAAACTGTATTCAGAAAGGAATTAAATAATGTAGTACATATTAATGTTATAAAAATATATGTTATAAATTAAATATTATTTATAAAAGAAAATTTTAGTTTTTTACTGCTGATGCTCTATAAAAATTAATAAACACAGATTACCTCTTTTGTACATTAATTGCCAGTATATCAATAGCCTTTTCCTAATAAAATTAATTTTGATATATCTAAACTACATCTATTCTAATAAATAAAAATGTTATTGACATGAAGGAATGGCATCCTGTCTTGCCAGAGTACTTGTGATGTAATAAATTATTAATTAATAGTTTTAAAATAAATTTTAATAGCTACAATTAACATTTCAAGACACCGCTGAAACTTTGGCAAGCCAGTACAGAAAGGATGCTGACAGGATGATGAAACCCAGTTAATGCATTTTACATTCTGTTAACTGTTTGTAACTATGTATGCAATGCAAATTAACATCTTTTTCTTAGGCCAGTAAAAAACAAAAACATCAGTAATACAGTTAACATATGAATATTTAAATTAAACTCATATGGTTTTTACATAAATTATATGTATGAGGTATACTCACAGAAATTTTCCAGCTCTTTGAAATTTTTTTCCAGATTATATGAGACTTTATTCATATAAAGATAATATATATGTATATATGTTCATATATATGTATATATGAATATATAATATATACACATTCATACAAATTTTGTATGATGTGTGTGTGTGGGTAGAAATATAGTAAATATAACTAGAATCAATAGTATAAATATAATTTTTATTAATTGATTTTTGATATATAATAAAATTTTTGATTTTTGACTTTTCCAACACAGAACACAAATATTTTAGACAAAAATGAAAAAAAAAGTTCACCTTATTGCCTGAGGTTTAACTTTTACAATAAGGCCTCTGATGAAGCTTGCAGTGAGTGAAAGCTAGCACAAGCAATAAGGTAAAAGTTTTAATGTAAAATACTTATGTTCCCCATGGGGATAGTGTTTGTTAGTTCTTAGTAATACTCAGACATGTCATGGCCAACAAATCCAAGAATTTATAAATGATGGTAAGACGTAATAATCGAGTTTTTGATATTTATCTAGTTCATGGTGTTATGGAAATTCTATTTCTGAAAATAAGTTAAGTGGTTAAAGGTTAATAGCAGTAATATAAATTATAGTAATATTAGGTTATAGCTATTTTTTAATTGTACTTTGTGAATTGACTTGCCTCCAAACAAGTTTAAATATCAATTAATGTCTTAACATTCAAATTTGAGGTAAATTATTGATCACAGAATAGACTGAATTTTGTATATGATACATTACAATTGTAGAGAATACATATAACATTAAATGTTGTGATAACATCTCATACAAATAATTTATGGATATAGTATTGTGACTTAATTTTACACATTAGTATAATACTGATTTCAGTAACTAGTGACATTATTAGTGCTATTAAACATAAATTTGAAACTGGATTTCACCATAGAGCCTTAACTACGGCTGAGTTTCCGAGCAGGCCCTACCTGGATAGTGGTGACAGTGGAATGTACCTGAAGCGACCCGTCGGATGATGGATAGGACCGCCAAATCTACGGGCAGCTTGTGGTGCCAAATAAGCAGCCAATGGTGGTATTGCTTTGTTATTGTTGCTAGGGTTGTTTGCAAATTTCACTGTGATAGGTTCTGTAGATCCTTTTGGTATGGTCCCATTCAGTTCTTGTATGGCTCTCTCAGCCTCAATTCGCTGATCAAATCTTATAAACCCAACCCCTTTTGACAAACCTGGAAAGTGATAAGTTTACTGAATAATAACATAAAGTCAACAGTACACTATTCAAAAACTTAATGATATGTTAATGAATAGGAAACTTTGTGAAAAAAAAGAACTTAATAGAGCACTCTTGAAAATTAAAATTGCATGTTCTAAAACTGAACATCTCTTATTTTAAAATGTACTCAAAGAATAATAAATAAAAACAAAATACAAAAATATAAGTTACTTCTAATTTATAAATAAATAAATAATGGGTTAATATGAGCTCAGACTGAAATATTAGTCTGACACAATGAATTCAAACTATTCTTTACTTGAAAACTGTTATCTTTTGTTTTTGAGTTTTTCCTATTCATTTAATCATTATCATATCTTCTGTTTTGGGCCTGGAATTCTTGGATAGGTATGTCTGTTAAAATTAATTTCCATATAATATTACTAAGCAAGCATATCTACATAACAATAGTCTGTAGTTCATTTTATAAACTAATTGTTCATTGAAATATTTATTAATATTATTTCTTAAACATATGTATACTGAAAACATGTTCTACATAATAGCCTATATTAAAAGGATAGCACCAAGAAGAACAGGCAATTTTCTCATACATGTGTAACTGACGGAAAACTTATAAGAAAAAACATGTGTCTTTTTTATAAATGTTTGTGAAATATATAGTATTTTTCTTTCATCTTGATTATATCATTTTTGCATTCATTCATTTTTGGAAAGCTATTATAAATAGTTTATATCCATTACTTACAAGAATACTGTCATTTACACAAATGTTTTCTTTTATTTCTAATGATATTTTATCAGTTAACTAAAAATAAGTTATAAATTATACTGAGGTCAGAGATGATACAACAAGTAAAATGAAACAAAAAATAAATTTTAACAATATTAATAAATTTAATGGTTAAAATTGAACATACAAGAAAATACTGATGTAAGCTGTGCACTGACAAAAGTACCATCAACCTAAGTGCATTATGAAAATTGGTTCTATAGGAATTAAAAACATACACAAAGTATAAAAAGTTAGTTTTTACTTAATTATGTTAAATTGACACAAATAAAGATAACATTTTTTCCTTTTCTCACTTTGCTTAAGGTGAATAATATGTACTTACTGTCATATGTAATATATATATATATATATATATATATATGCATTATATTTGACTCATAGGCACAGTTAAAATTTTTTATAAGCATGTACTTGCACATATACACAGATTAGTCCTGTCATACTGACAAAGTTAAGTTCATGTTTAAAATTATGCTAAGAATATGCAATTTAAGAAATTTTTCATGTTCAATTAAAAGTATTAAGCTATATGCTCTGATGCAACCTAGGTTAAATTTATATAATTAGTCTCTTTTTAAATGAAGGAAACTGACATGATTAATTTAGTTTAATAAGTAAAATCCTAATCTGTACACCTTTACAATGAGTTTTAGCTAACAAATTTATTTACTATTTAATACAGTGTAAATATATTTGAAGAATATTAAAATTTTTTGTTATCTTACTTATTTGCATGTGTGTGTGTGTGTGTGTTGCTGTTGTTTCAGATTAAGTATATTTCCAATAAGATTTGCTGTTATAATAACCATGTGTTTTAAGTACTAATATAATGAAAATGTGTTTTACTCTTTATAAGGAAAGTGCACATAAAAACAACTGTGTAGCTTAATAAACGTTCTACATTTTATTTGTCAGATATACAACAGTATTATGGGTACTAGCAGTAAGATAAGTAAGATATGATAATGATTATTTATATAATCTAATTATTAAAAAGTGCCACGTAAGAAATTAGAAGAGACAGAATTTAAAATTCCCTGTGTCTGACCGCTTACCACTACAATTAAGCTAGGTTTTACTGTTTTTCAACATAGGTAGTAAAGATCTCACGTACATGGCACATTGTCTCCTGCCCCGCCGACGAATTGGCGAACTGCGAACAAAAGAAAAAGCACAAACAAAATCAAACACCGGGTGAGAAGTTTCAATACTTTCATTGAAGAAATTATTAGCAGAAATTTAGAATTAACACTCATATTAACCCAATACTTCCCACAATATCAATATTAGATGTTGTCTCCAGTTAAGAATTAAAAAAGAACAAAACAAAATATTCAATTGAAATTATAAATTATAAAGTATTTGGAAAAACAAAACAAATGAATATATTTGTATAACTATGGCATGCTGGGACAAATAACTCCATTTACAAACCTGTTATATTATCACAGAGAATTCTAGAAGTGATGATACGGCCATATGGACTGAACAGATTTTCTAAATCTTGCTGTGCCATGTTTTTAGGAAGTCCACTTACATAAAGATTTGCTCCCTTGATAGCTTCGCTGCTTGGTCTAGCAAAAGACACCTGTAAGTATAAAATAAATTTATTATTCTTAAAATTTCAAAACGTACTAGAAAAAGTGGGCATTTTTATTTCCTTTCAATGTTAGCAAATTTCTGTTTTGAAACTACTACACCTTCTTATTTCCTACCTAAATAATATATCTAACAGTTTTAATATGATCTAGACATATTAAACTTTTACTGTTAAAATTCTAAAATTTGTATTATGAGTATTTTACAGTAAAAATTTTCAAGAATAAAAAAATCTGCTTTCAAATATTATTTACTACTTCCTTTCATTTAACAAAACAATTTATACATACATTGTATGCATACATCACTAATGTGTTTATACCTGAGAAGATACAATTACATATATCTTTATTCATCTTTTACACTGGTCCCAGTTTTTTTTTGGGATGGGATAGGTCATTTACTGCTCTAAATGACACCTCCATACCCTCTACATTCTTTTACTCTTAAATGACTTGATTCCTACTTACTTATATCATTCATTACTTTTCTCTTTATGCTGACATCCTTTGCTTAGTTCTTACGTTTCTATTGCTGATTTTCTATCTGGCTGTATAGACAAAATGCCTACAAGCTGTGGTATTTCCATAGTATTTCAGCTTACATTGAGGAGACTGAAATATATAGGGTACTGGTAAGCTACACCATATGAAAATGATGTCACAGGTAAATGGTTTCTCGGTGAAGATTTCATGTAAATATGTAGTTATATGACGCAGAAATGTAACAAGTAATGTCATGCCACTGGTAAAATAGACAAACATTTAGTTTATAAAATAACAATAAAGATGTAAATGTCAATTCTTATGATTAAAACAAAGTGTAAAAAAATACATTATAAGTTCTAGAAAATCATTACAACTTCAAATCATACAGTAATTAGAGAGTGGGCACTATTAGTCAAAGTGAATGATAAACATTGTGTATGTCACAGAAGTTGATTTTGTATTAAAAGTAACAAACATCTCAAATGTGGCTTTATATTGGAGATTCTAATCAGTATTTTCTATTTTATTTGTTTTAATACCATGATCTGTGAAATGACACTGTGCTCTGTTTTTGCTACTGGGATGTTCTACTATGGTTTAACAATTTTGATGCTTTTATTATGTTTCCTTCAGAGAAATGATTTAATTGTTTCTACTAGTTTAAATTCCATTATTTACCCTACAAATTTTATAATTTGTTAGTAGATATGTTGTAACTACAATACATAAAACATTTTTGTTTCATTATTGCACAACATACTTTTTACATTTTATATAAATTTTAACTTTTTTTTTGTTTTTGCTAACATTTTTATCACTTACATGAAAAAGAAAATATATACATGCATGGTCAATGCACATGCCAGCATTTAGTATGCACACGCACACACACATGCACACAACACAACTTTTCAGAAAGAATATACATTTTTTATTTAAATTGTTGTACAGTATTTCAATAATAATAAGTCTGATAGTTAGATATTGAAATAAAATAAAATATTTATAATTGAACTGTTACAAAACAGTTAGTAATGGAATAGATACATTATTTCTTTTATATATACATATATATATATATATATATATATATATATACTTTACTAGTTTATTTATTGTTTATTTAATCAAATTTATAATTCTGAAAATATAATCATGGCAAGTTGGATCTGTTCTTTAAATAAGTAATGTAATGTGTTAGATCTAAATTTTCTTACTTTTGGGGAGGGGGACTTTTAAACATTTGTTCTAATAAAATTATTGTTTCTATATTTTGAAATGCATTATTGTATCGAGCATTGGGTACCTAAAAGCAGATTCTTGGTTTTAAATAAAAGCTTTGTTGAACAAATCTGCCTGTTTAAAGTCAATGTTGTAGATAAATGTTCACATTTTTTTTAGTTTGCCCTACTCAAAATTTATTACCATTGTGCTATTTTGTTTCATATATACAGCATTTAAATTATAATTCCCATTAACTGTTTTACACACTTGCAGCAGCTGGGACAGTCAGGTGTTTTGTCTGTTCACTTGTGCTGCTCAGTGAACATACAGAGTAAGCTTATACTACTAATCAGTTAGTTTATTTTTTATTGTAATTTCCTGGTTATGTTGGATTTATGAATAATTTGATCTTATAATACAGTTTTGTGGATTTTATGAGTAGTGGTGTACAAGACAAGCCAGGTTAACTTTTTAATCAGTTTGAAGATGATCACCGATTTCCAGTTATTAATATATAGTATGATAAAATTTGTATTAACAATGGTGAAATTTTCATCCTGCCAAAATTTTTGGGTAGTAAATAAGTAAAGTATACAAATGCTAATAACAATTTTATAATATTATGGATTCCTGGATTTTATTGTCCATGATGTGTCTGTTGCTTAATTAATTATAACTATATCACTACTGACTCAGATCACTAAAAAAAGGAAGTTGTTACAAAAAACTGAATCTAATGATCCGAGTCAGTAGTGATATATTTATAATTAATATTATGGACTTAGTACATCCATTAGAAAGACATTTGGTTATAGAGTTCCCTACATAATTTCCAGCAACACCATGAAATCAAGGTGTGTTTGATATTCCCCAGGTTGACTCAAGCTGAGGAATGAGTGTTTGTGGTATTAACTATGATAACAATAAACAGCTATCTGCTGTACAATGGCAATGTCAATGGCAGGAGAATACAATGTATTAGGTTTGCAAGTGATATTGTTGCAGTCGCAAATTCTGTGAAAGCAATAAATAGTATGCTGGAAGCGTTTTCTGGAACTCTTTATACTTACTGTGTGTTATACTGTACACACTACAGCACTATGCCAAGAGTAGAGCAACTAATTTTGAGACCCTTTTATAGTTGTGTATCACATGGCAGCCTTAAGATAAATCCCATATACATAGCCATATGGGAAGTTAAATTGGAAAGTAAAATTATCTAGAAACGATAATTACTAAAGACAACAGATACATAGTAGAAGTGAAAAGAAGCTTCATAAAATAATCATTTATTGGCAGGAAAATGTTTGTTAATACACACATCAACATAGAAGTAAGGAAAGATATTGTCAGAGGATCATATTACTTACAGAAGTGCATTGGGAACTCAGGAGAAGAGTCATCTTGAAGCAGCAGAATTATAGATATAGCAGAAAATGACAAAAACTGGCTAGGATCTTTACTGAGAGGAAAACAAGCTTAGAGGAATTAAGGGGAGCAAAGGGAAAAGGAAGTTACTACAAAAAAACTGAATCTAGAAAGATTAAATTTACAGGACTGCAAGATAGGATGAAAAGATAAAGAAGATCAGGATTACATTTTTGAAAGATGTCAAGGTAAGAATGGGATATAAGACTTATTCCCAAAGCGAATAGTCGATACAGTGACAAGGCATAAGTGTTGGTGCTGTAATATATATATTGCGACAGTACAAATAAGTGATGTACTGAGCATTGAATATAAAAATTTAAATATACCTAATAAACTGTAAATAATTAATAATATATTAGAAATAAGCATGTCAGGGATTGCAAGCTTGGCTCAGACAAAAATATGAACAGGTGTTTCGACCTGAATCGACGTGCACACACACACAAATGTAAATGAAAGTGTGTACACCAGTATTTTGCTAGTGTGTGTGAATGCAGGTCTATGCAGGCGAGTTTACCACCCCAAGATGAATAATTGCATAATTACTGTTTTTTCGTAATTATTCATAAACTATAATTAAAGAGTAAAATCCAAAAACACAATAAAATGTAAGAAAATTTACTAAATACTGTGTACGAAAACCATGTGAAAGTGCCACACCGTATGAGTGTAATAGTGAAATAACTGTGTACAAATCGAAAGGGTTAAGTTGCAATGTCCAAAATTACAGTGAACATGTGTTGTAAAAATAGTTATAAGATTAGTATAAGAGTATACTTACAGGACTCTGCAATTCGCAGAAATATAAGAAATAGCGAAATTGACAAAGAGTGGGGGAACTGAATCCAGAGACAGTTTCTGACATGTCGATTTCGTACCGCTGCAGGTGTCGACCAAGACATGGGTATAAATAGGACACACAAGCTACAGTGGTTCTCTTTCTTAAATCATCCACGGTGGAGCGGGAGCTTCTGCCCGTCCACACAGAATATTTAAATTTTTGTAAATAATTTCATCCTTCCAGTTACATACAGTTATGTAACTCGATTGTCAAACCAACTGTTTTTAAATAATAACAAAATTACATAAGAAGATCCACATAAGAAGATCCATTGACGTCAGAAACAGCACGAGGAGAAGTTCCAGAGATAGAGTCGACGCTGGACAAGAAGAGGCGAGTCGATGCTGGACAAGAGGCGAGTTGACGCTGGACAAGAGGCGAGTCGACGCTGGACAAGAGGAGCGAGTCGACGCTGGACAAGAGGACGCTGGAGTGCGAGACGAGGACGACTACAGATGGATCAAATGATCGAGTATGATTGACGAAAATAAGGTGATAAACAACTTATTTATCTCTTAATCGAACAATGAACTCAAAGACAATTAAAGACATTCTTGTTTTATTTAAAAGTAAGAGCCAATGTTTATTTTAAAGTAGAATTAAAATCATAGATGTTTTAGAAATACGATTAACGTAACAAGAGCTCAAATTAGTATTGAAATAAAACGAATACAAAGAATTTAAATGAAAACAATTAGTGTTTGATATAAATCAGTACTGAGAAACAAAAGATAAATTCAATAACTATTAATATTTTGAGTACATTACAATATATAAAAAGATATTTAAATATTGATATTTTGAAACACATTAATTGACTGAGTAGTCTGAAAATGAGATTTTTCTTTAATACAATAATTAGTAGAATAGAATATTTAGTCAGTAAGGATGTATATAGCATAAGCCTTACGGCATAATAACAAATAATAACGAATGTTTTAAGTCGAAGTAAGTGCTAAGTGCACAATTTTATTATTATCAAATAAATTTGAAATACCGTTACAAGTTACATAGAGTTCTTATTGCAGATACACCTGAAACCCAATTTAAATGCTATTTTGTTACATAATTTGTCAATCTTGAACGTGAGACCAGTCACGCCTATTTTATGTATATCGTATTGTTGCATATTAATTATCGCTTCCAACGTAGAGCATCACAAATGTAAATTATATTATATTTACAACGTTATATCGTTGCATAATATGGTGTCCCAGATTGTGGGGCTCCGCAAACACAAATAAATTTATATTTGCAACGTTGTATCGTTGTATAAAATATGTTGCCCTGGACGTGGGGCACGACATGCCTAAATTTATGTGCAAAAATTTGTTACGTAAATTGTAGCCCATGAACGTATGGCCCAAATCCCACCATTTAACTAGTAAAATTTTTTTATGTAGCTAAATGGTTGCTCTAAAATATAAGAGTGTGTTAAATAAAAAATGTATTATATGTAATAATTATTTATATTAAACAGTAACTGAATGTAATGTTAATTGTTGTGTAATCACACAGCTGGCGCCCACAAATAATATTGTTTGTCTATGTAACAGGTGTAACTGTAATGAGTATTAATAATAACTATTAATAAAAATACAGAAATAAATAAATAAGTAGGGAACGGTTATCAATAATAATTGTTAAAGAATTACTACTAAATAAATATTTTAATAATAATTCAACATGACGACTTCAGGAAATTTAGACGTAGAGGCATTCCAGACGATGATCGTGCCTGGGTCGATGAATTAAGCACAAAACAGACAGAAAATTTAAATGCTAGAATAGACGAACTAAAAGAAATAAATACAAAACAAACAGAAAGTTTAGAAAATAAATTAGAGCTACAGTCTGAAAATTTTAGACAGGACACCATAAAAATCACAGAGAGTCTAGAAGAGTTAAAAATTGATAATCTTGAAATAAAACAAAGTATAATAGACAGTACTGCACAGTTAACAAAAAAAATTGTTAATACCAACATACGTATTGACACGATCGCAGAAAATGTCTGTGGAATAATTAATAAACAAACGGAGCTAATATGTGAAGAATTGATAGTAGTTGAAAATACGTGTGTAATTACTAACGATAATTATAAAGTAATTAACATTAAGGAAGAGAAGCAAATCAAGGTTAATAAAACGTACCTTATTAATAGCGATATTCCAAGTGTGAGACACACACACAATAGTAAGTCACACAAGATGACACATGTGAAACACTTAGGACACCACACTTACGGAGATAAATATCACCGTAGGTATAAAAAGAAACGTAGTAATTTATCTAGACGAAACACTACACAAAATTGTGGTAAATATGACGGTAGATATACACACGAGAAATATAAAGTGAACTATAATTATAGTAAGTACAATGAATATTATCATAAAAGACGAACAAAAAAACCGTCGACAGCTGTTTATATAGGCTTCAAACGCACTGACCTTACACAATTCATTAGTGATGAGAGAATTGTGGAACGTGCTGAGAGAATTGAGAAAGAGCGAAGCATTTGTTACGAGAGAAAGAGAGGGAAAATAAAGTTTTCACCCTATAAACAGGTGACTTATACGATCAAAACAAACGTTCACATGGTAAGTACGTACACAAACGTCGCAGCAATGCAACGGAAAGGTAACGAGGGGGTAACCCAATGGAATGTTGTCGCGAGGGTGAGCACAATGAATTTCCTGTGTACAACAACCAATTGTTATAATGAGGGGTGTCAGTTCTAACGACACACTGAACCGAACTCAATACCTGAAAATAAATAATTATTTTTAAATGAAAAAAAATATTGCTGTTAATTATTAATAATAATATAAGAGAGTATAATTAAGAAATGTATTATTAATGGTAAGGAATGAAGTGTAGAGAAATATTTAAGAAAGTAATGGTAAAAGATGTTATTGTTGTTATTAATATGAAGAAAGGGTTAGGAATGGAAAATAATTGCCATAATTGTTAGAACGACTGATCAAGCGAAAACTTAATGGAGATACAAGGACACAGAAGAAAGCAAGAGTGAAAAGTCAAAAGGGCAGAGACTACTTAGGATTAAGGACTTCGAGAAAAATATCGTTGTTTTCCAAGACAGTTCCTCTGTAACCGATCATGCGACACACTACAAAGCTAAAAGAGTATTCTGTTATGGAAGTGTATTTCAGGAAAGTAGTAGCGATCAGAAAGGTAATGTTAAGGAAATGTAATAAAAGGTAATGAATGTTAATGTATTGTATAAGTAATGTAAAGACAAAGTAATGTCATGGTAAGAAAAAAGTTAAGGAAGATTAGAAGCGAAGGTAAGAATGTATGAGTAAGATAATGTAAAATTAAGGACCGAATTTACACACATACGTAGAAAGAAAGAGCATCCAAAAGGAGAACAAGGGAGAGCTAATTGCAGTGGATTTTCTGGGACCACTACCACGATCAAGTCGAGGTGTGAAGCACATATTGGTATGTATCGATGTGTTTTCCAAGGCAGTCCGACTGTACCCAATTATGCGACCCACAACCAAAGTTGTTCTAAAGATACTACTGCAGAAATATATTCCGTCATATGGAAAAATGAAGAAGGTACTCAGTGATCAAGGTATACAATTCCAAAGTGAAAAATGGGAGAGGACGTTAAAGGAAAAT
Source organism: Magicicada septendecula (assembly GCA_034769895.1). Classification (NCBI taxonomy): domain Eukaryota; kingdom Metazoa; phylum Arthropoda; class Insecta; order Hemiptera; family Cicadidae; genus Magicicada; species Magicicada septendecula. The sequence continues at coordinate 236,519,933 of CM068376.1, forward strand.
GGAATACAACCTGTACTCACATCCATAAGACATCCTCAAGGAAACCTTGCTGAGAGAGTTAACAAAGAATTAGGTAAATATTTACGAATATATTGCCATGATCAACACAATAAATGGGCAGAATATTTACCATTTCTTGAGAAAGCCATTAACGAAAATTATAATGAAGCAACAGAATATACTCCAATGGAATTAGAAGAAGATAAGAAGCCAAACAGATTTTGGACTAAGTATATAAACAAACCTAATAACCAAAATGTACCTGTACCAATAAGCGTGAAAATTGAATACGCAAAGCAACGGATAAGAGAAAGAGGTAACAAGAGAGTAGAAAGATTTAATCTAACTCACAAGCTACAACAATTCAGCGTGGGAGAAAGTGTACTACTCAAAGCTAATCCAGTGGGAAAACGGAGTGATAATACGGCAAAGAAATTCTTCAGACTTTATAATGGACCGTATACATTAAGACAGTGAGTAGGACAACACACTTTCATCGTATATGATGAGATACAGAAGAAAGAAATTGGTAAATTCCACGCAACGTCATTTAGGAAGTTTTACACATGAAAACAACGAGGTCAATGAAACCAGTCAGATCAGCTGTTTGTTGAAGCCACCCTACTACAAGGTCACGAGCAGTGAGCGTATAAGGAGGGGAGGTAAGACATTTGTATACACCCCAATTAAGGGTGAAATGACGAATATTATTCTTTATTATTGGTTACATTTTTTCAAGTGTAATAATAATAATAAAAAAAATTATAATAAATAAATTTATTACATTTTTTTTTGTTACCAAGCAGAGGGATAATGCGACAGTACAAATAAGTGATGTACTGAGCATTGAATATAAAAATTTAAATATACCTAATAAACTGTAAATAATTAATAATATATTAGAAATAAGCATGTCAGGGATTGCAAGCTTGGCTCAGACAAAAATATGAACAGGTGTTTCGACCTGAATCGACGTGCACACACACACAAATGTAACTGAAAGTGTGTACACCAGTATTTTGCTAGTGTGTGTGAACGCAGGTCTATGCAGGCGAGTTTACCACCCCAAGATGAATAATTGTATAATTACTGTTTTTCCGTAATTATTCATAAACTATAATTAAAGAGTAAAATCCAAAAACACAATAAAATGTAAGAAAATTTACTAAATACTGTGTACAAATCGAAAGGGTTAAGTTGCAATGTCCAAAATTACAGTGAACATGTGTTGTAAAAATAGTTATAAGATTAGTATAAGAGTATACTTACAGGACTCTGCAATTCGCAGAAATATAAGAAATAGCGAAATTGACAAAGAGTGGGGGAACTGAATCCAGAGACAGTTTCTGACATGTCGATTTCGTACCGCTGCAGGTGTCGACCAAGACATGGGTATAAATAGGACACACAAGCTACAGTGGTTCTCTTTCTTAAATCATCCACGGTGCAGCGGGAGCTTCTGCCCGTCCACACAGAATATTTAATTTTTTGTAAATAATTTCATCCTTCCAGTTACATACAGTTATGTAACTCGATTGTCAAACCAACTGTTTTTAAATAATAACAAAATTACATAGGAAGATCCACATAAGAAGATCCATTGACGTCAGAAACAGCACGCGGAGAAGTTCCACAGAGAGAGTCGACGCTGGACAAGAAGAGGCGAGTCGATGCTGGACAAGAGGCGAGTCGATGCTGGACAAGAGGCGAGTCGACGCTGGACAAGAGGAGCGAGTTGACGCTGGACAAGAGGACGCTGGAGTGCGAGACGAGGACGACTACAGATGGATCAAATGATCGAGTATGACTGACGAAAATAAGGTGACAAACAACTTATTTATCTCTTAATCGAACAATGAACTCAAAGACAATTAAAGACATTCTTGTTTTTTTTAAAAGTAAGAGCCAATGTTTATTTTAAAGTAGAATTAAAATCATAGATGTTTTAGAAATACGATTAACATAACATTGCTCAAATTAGTATTGAAATAAAACGAATACAAAGAATTTAAATGAAAACAATTAGTGTTTGATATAAATCAGTACTGAGAAACAAAAGATAAATTCAAGAACTATTAATATTTTTAGTACATTACAATATATAAAAATATATTTAAATATTGATATTTTGAAACACATTAATTGACTGAGTAGTCTGAAAATGAGATTTTTCTTTAATACAATAATTAGTAGAATAGAATATTTAGTCAGTAAGGATGTATATAGCATAAGACTTACGGCATAATAACAAATAATAACGAATGTTTTAAGTCGAAGTATTTCAAGTTTTGTTAAATGTAAGTGCGGGCAAAGATTACAGGCTGTATGCTGCCAAAATGAACACCTATTGATTTTAACCTGTGTGTGTGTGTGTGTGTGTGTGTGTGTGTGTGCGTGCTCTACCAGTCCATGTGTTAAGTACTACAAGTACAGGACATCTCTGTGTATGCATACATTTTACTCATTTGAGTGAACTCTGGTTCAGACATGAATTAATGACAGTAATTAAAGATGGTTACAAAATACATTTTGCAATTCAAACAATGCCATTGGAACAATTGCAAATAGTCATGTGTGTTGATGAAAAATGATAGCAAATAATATTGTGATTGGTATTATTAAAACTATTTTGTCATTAGAATACATAGGTTATGTACGTAGGTTATGTTACTCATGTGTATTTACATTATCTACAATTTATGTATAACATATTGCAACAGTACAACCATGTACGGTACTGTGCATTGCCAAAATAATTTAAATAAATAATAAAAATAAATAAATATGGAATAGATATGATTCAGATTGCAAGCTGGATTGTTAAAAAAAAAAAGGGAACGCAAAATTCATGCATGGACATGCATACCTGGCCCACCTATCGCTAGCGTTGTGTATACGTGTATTTTGTTTGCGTGTGTGAAGCCTGTTCATTCCTGAACTGTAACCAACCCTTTTCAAGTATTGATAGTTTTATGTTTTATTTAATTATAAGAATAATATGTATGATATGGTAAAACAAAAGACACCAGAGAGTGTAGAAAATAAAGGTGAACAAAGGTTTAAAAGACCGTGACAAAGTGACAGAATGTGCAATTACTATAAGTAAAAAGTGAATAGCTCTTTTTGTAATTACAATAAAGAAGTGTATTTACGTATAGTAAACATATAAAAATTAGTGATCGATTGAGCATTGAGTGGTGTGAAACAGACTTCGTAATTCACGAAGATAGGCGAAAATAGTGAATTGAACCAGAGTGGGGGAAAAGACGCTTCGACAAAATCTGACAAGTTGAAAATTGTTCAGACCTCAGCTTTTGCACGACCTGGCTATAAATACCAGGTCGCACTAATAAAGTTTCTTCTACTCTATTCAACCATTGCCACAGGAGGCTATGTCAGTCAGAGACGCTATTTTAAATCTACAATGAGAGTCACAGGATGAACTGGAAGTCCAACCAGAGCAGCAGAGCACATATGGGGAGGTCTATGGACACACCTACAGCATATGATGTGAGGCGAGACCGCTATTAAACAGCACATGCGGTGGAATCGAGGACGGAGGACTCCGAGGACGGAGGACACAGAGGATGAGGACTGAGGACCAAAGGAGGACATATGGATGATTAACCATGTCAAATGAGGTGATGAAAAACCATAGAAAAATACAGACATTTGAAAGACACTAATTAAAGTTAGAATCAATGACATTCAAACAGTTAATTAAAATAACTAAATTGTACATATGTATAAAGGCAGAGTGTAATTTAGAATAACATCGCTTGTATAAAATTTAGTAATTGAGAGTAACGTAAATGATATAAGAGAAATATTTGATTTTAAATTAAAGTAATTAATAAAGTCTTTGTTGATAAAGGAGAATGCATATGCAGTAGAAAGTTTTAAAGCCAATTAATATTAAAGAAATTGAAATAAAAGTAAATTCATTATTGAAGTAAATGAATCAGCAATTGCAAAAGATGAACACACAATGAGTAAGCTGAGAGCAAACAAATAATTAATTAGTTCAGAGTAGATAATAAGATTTATGTATAACCTGTTGTATGTAATTTGTTAGCTATAAATCGTGTGCGAAAAAATGTACATACGATTTAATAATGAGTATATTTCAATATGCGAAATGAAAGAATTTGTTTTAATAAAAAATAAATAAATAATGGAAAAATTTTAACTCTTATATAACGCATCATCTTATTACGATTACACCCATAAACACAAATAAAATACATTTCAATATGTGTTGTGAAATTATAAAATTTGTCGCCCTGAACATGGGGCCACACATGACCATTTAACTATTTAACTTTCTTATAGCTAAATGTACGCTCTATAAATACAAGTGTGGTAAACATATAATATGTATAACAGTTAAGAGTCATACGAAATATTCTCGTATATTTTATTTTGTTGTGTATTACGACACAACTGGCGCTCAACGAAATAATATCATTTTAAAGGTGTGTAATTGTAATACTAAGAATAATAATAATTAATAATAATAATAAATAAATAAATAAAATTAGTAATTCGGTTCCATAAGAATAATATTCTAATATTCTAAAACATAATAAATAAATAATATTCAACATGGCAATATCGGGAAGTTTAAGGATGGAAGAGGCGCTTCAAGCTGTGATGCAAGCCATGTTTGGCGAAGTAGAGGACAAACAAACAGAAAAAGTAAAAGAAAATAATAATAGAACACAAATACAAGAGTTAACAGAATTTTTTAGAAAACAAACAGAAAAATTAAAAGAAGAAAGGAAACTAAAATTAGAACAAGATATCGTAAATAAGACTGCGCACTTAGTACCTATGGATATTAATACTAATACGCGTATAAACGCACATGAAAATAAGAGAGAACAGACGTTCATAATTAATGATGATAATTCTAGTGAGATAATTAACACTTAGGGAAGAATATAAAGTAGAATATAAACAATCGTACCTGGGTAGCAAGAATATCCAATTAGCAAGTTACACACATAGTATTAAAACACGTAAGAAAGTAACACAATTAAAACACAGGATTTGCTATGAGAATACGCACAGTAAGTATCGAGCGAACATTAATTATAATGACAATAATCACAATTATAATTATAAACCATACAGTGAGTATTATAGGCGACGCACAAGAGCAGGTCACACACGAACTAATAAGCAATGCGTTCAACAAGAGAGGCAACGCAGAGAGAATGTGAGAGAAGAAAGCTAGAGAGAGAGAGGTTATTTGTCGCATTGTAGAAATAAATTCTCACCGTATGAACAGGTGAGTTATGCAGTCACAACAGACGTTAAACAATTAGGGTGAGAAGTGGAAGTTGTTATATGTCGGCAGCTATGTTACAAAGGAACAATACACGACGTTTGGTTGATGGAACTCACGCATTGTGTAGTCTAAACTAGGGTGAATTAGAGACACTCAATGCCCTATTGTAAATAGAAATTATTTTGAAAATATTACTGTTTGAATTATTAATAAGATAAGGAATTGAATAATATGTGAATAATAATATGTTAATGATAAAATGTAAATGAGCAGAAAATTGCCATCTCGACGAAGATATAATACAAAGAAGTCTTATATAATAACATGAGATTTTAGCAAAAGAGCGTAAGAAAGAACAAATGAGTAGAATTAAGATCAACTACCAGCAATAGGAGGTACACAACTATTCTCTTCAAACTGGTAAAGCAGGATTGGAAGGTAGTATTAGCTAGTGAAATGTTGGTTAAATTGATTAATAAAAACCCATACATGAAAGCGTAGAATATGCATCAGCTTTGAAAATGTTATTTATGTCTGTGAGAAGATTTCAACTATTAATAATATGTTTAAGAGAGTTAGAAAAGAGAGAAAGAAATGTTATGATTGTCAGACGGCTGGTCAAGCAAATCTTCATACCTTAGTGAAAATGCAAGGACACAGAAGAAAGGGAAAGTGGAAGTCTAAGGGCAGAGACTACTTAGGACCCTAGTACTACGATTAAAACATCGAGCAGGTTAAAAACATAATAGTCTGTATATACACATGTTTCTAAGGCAGTTCATCTGTATCCGATCATGCGACCCACAACAAAGCTAAAAAATATTCTGTTACGGAAGTGTATTTCAGCACATGGTAAGAATGAAGAAAATTATTAGCGATCACGGAGAGAAATGTAAGAGTGAAGATTGGAATAAAATGTTAAGAGAAGATGGAATTCAACCCATACTCACAGATATATGACGATGCAAGAAGGAGAGAAGCTGGTAAATATCAAGCCAGTGCTTTGAGGAAAATTCAATTCATAAATAACTGGGTCATTAGAACAATTGAAGTGGATATACTACAACAGCTGCATCAACTCTACAGAGGGGGGGTGAAACAATTGCTCAAACCCTCCAAATAAGGGTAGAATTGAATAATCACATATTCATTATTATTCACACATACAATAAATAAATGTGTTTATAAATAAGAACAATACCATATTATTTGTCTAATACAAAGACAAAATTTTTTTTAAATTTGGTATTAAAATTTTTTTTACCAAGCAGGGAAATAATGGAACAGTACAACCATGTACGGTACTGTGCATTGCCAAAATAATTTAAATAAATAATAAAAATAAATAAATATGGAATAGACATGATTCAGTTTGCAAGCTGGATTGTTTAAAAAAAAATAGGGAACGCACAATTCATGCATGGACACGCATACCTGGCCCACGTATCGCTAGTGTTGTGTACACGTGTATTTTGTTTGTGTGTGTGAAGCCTGTCCGTTCCTGAACTGTAATCAACCCTTTTCAAGTATTGATAGTTTTATGTTTTATTTAATTATAAGAAAAATATGTACGCTATGGTAAAACAAAAGACAACAGAGGGTGTAGAAAATAAAGGTGAACAAAGGGTTAAAAGACCGTGACAAAGTGACAGAAAGTGTAATTACTATAAGTAAAAAGTGAATATTCTTCGTATTGTTTAAATTAGCAGCCATCCTTACTATTTCTTTTATGAATTTGCTAACTGCTATAATTTTTTATTGTTCAACTAAGCTTTTCGTCATTACTGACATCTTCAGGTCTTAAACAACCCAGGTCGTTGTTTAAGACCTGAAGATGTCAGTAATGACGAAAAGCTTAGTCGAACAATAAAAAATTATAGCAGTTAGCAAATTCATAAAAGAAATAAAAAGTGAATAGCTTTTTTGTAATTACAATAAAGAAGTGTAATTTATGTATAGTAAACATATAAAAATTAGCGATCGATTGAGCATAGAGTGGTGTGAAACAGACTTCGTAATTCGCAAAGATAGGCAAAAATAGTGAATTGAACCAGAGTGGGGGGAAAAGACGCTTTGACAAAATCTGACAAGTTGAAAATTGTTCAGACCTGAGCTTTTGCACGACCTGGCTATAAATACCAGGTCGCGCTAATAAAGTTTCTTCTTCTCTATTCAACCGTTGCCACAGGAGGCTATGTCAGTCAGAGACGCTATTTTAAATCTACAGTGAGAGTCACAGGACGAACTGGAAGTCCAACCAGAGCAGCAGAGCACATACAAGGAGGTCTATGAACACGGAGGATGAGGACTGAGGACCAAAGGAGGACATACGGATGATTAACCACATCAAACGAGGTGATGAAAAATTCATAGTAAAATACAGACATTTGAAAGACACTAATTAAAGTTAGAATCAATGACATTCAAACAGTTAATTAAAATAACTAAATTGTACATAAGTATAAAGGCAGAGTGTAATTTAGAATAATATCTCTTGTATAAAATTTAGTAATTGAGAGTAACGTAAATGATATAAGAGAAATATTTGATTTTAAATTAAAGTAATTAATAAAGTCTTTGTTGATAAAGGAGAATGCATATGCAGTAGAAAGTTTTAAAGCCAATTAATATTAAAGAAATTGAAATAAAAGTAAATTCATTATTGAAGTAAATGAATCAGCAATTGGAAAAGATGAACACACAATGAGTAAGCTGAGCGCAAACAAATAATTAATTAGTTTAGAGTAGATAATAAGATTTATGTATAACCTGTTGTATGTAATTTGCTAGCTATAAGTCATGTGCGAAAAAATCGTACATACGATTTAATAATGAGTATATTTCAATATGCGAAATGGAAGAATTTGTTTTAATAAAAAATAAATAAATAATGGAAAAATTTTAACTCTTATATAAAGCATCATCTTCTTATTACGATTACACCCATGAACTCAAATTAAATTTGATTTCATTTTGTGTTGTTATAATATGTAAATTCATGTGCACTATTTATAGAATACACTATACCATACATTTATAATTAAATGTAGTTTGATCTACCAGGTTCTGGAATATATGCCTGGAACATACTAGTATAACGTATACTGGTGAATGATGTCATTACCGACTATATATAAGACATAAGAGACAGTAAAAGTCAGTCTTTATTGAGTGTTCAGTTAAGTGAGTTAGAGTTAGTGTATGTGTTAGATACCACATTTGTGGATCAGTATTATATTTGTGTGTTATCTTTTTATTTGTATAAATTATAATTGTGTTAATCATTTATTGATATCATAGGTGTGAAACAAAATTGTGTTTTCTGTGGTATTTTATATTTGAGAAACATTATTTATGATACTGGTAATAAACAAGGCATCGACAGTGATACGAGTGTTTTATTGCAAATAAATGCCTAGAAGACAACAATTAGTGTGCCACCCTAGATCGACTAACTGCACTTGCTATTCTGGCCATTGAAGAAGTACACAAAAGATTTGCCATAGCAAAAGTAAGAAAGAGCCTCATATAATTTTATTCTTGATTATAAGAGTTCAAAACAGAAGTAAAAATTCAATTAATAATTTATTGTTTTTTTGTCAATTTTCACCTCTTCAAGATAAGTTAAGTATGTTTTTACTGTTTGTTATTTTACTAATAATGCAAGATACAGTATATAAAAAAAAAACAGAAAATTCAAACGCTACAAAATAAGAATGAAAAAGAAAAAGGAATGGATTAATCAAAACAAGTGACAATTATTGAATAGTCCATCATGGTAATAGGCTTCTAAATGAATACGAAATACTTGGCATGTTTGGGGGGGGGTTCTTGGCAACAGGGGAGGTACATCTGGACCAGGTACCAAAATCTCTACTACAACTACTACTACTACATCTTAGGGACAGGCCTGTCTCCACCACCTCCTCCTCCTCCTCCTACTACTACTACTACTACTACTACTACTACTACTACTACATACAGGTGACTTCGCAGACAGTATGGATTTTAGAAGGAAATATCAACTGTAGATGCTACAAATAGTGCAGTGGAAGCTGTAAATGGGGTGAAACAGGGAAATCATTATTAATTTCTATCTGTCTCCTGGCAAATGGAGATGAGAGAAACATTTTCAATTCGACCCACTGGGCCAACGTAAATGGGGGTGCAAGGTGGTGCGCACTGCAAATGGGTGGCATAATCATGGGGCAGCAAATCACATCATGATATATTTGTTTTATGTTTCACATCAAATCACATGTATATGTTTTGTATCCACCAATCTTAACTTTTTAATGTATCTTAAAGTCTTCTATTTGCATCAATATTATCCAATATATGGAGGTTTTTATTTACAAATTTCAGGATCAGATCTTATCCTTTTTGAACAGCAGATTCCAAAAAGTTAATACTAGTTGATAGTATTAGGATTTTTCAGTAGTAATTTATTTAATTACCCGAAAGATGAATCAATTATATATTGTAGAGATATGAACTTGTAGCAATTCTCAAGATGAGGGAGATATTGTTGGGACTGATTTATTTAATGAACTGAATGCCCTAAAACTGAGTTGTTTCCGAAATGCCCTGGATGAGCCATAGACTATTTTTCAGCACCTTTTTCAAAATAATTTTTGTCTCAACCTTTTCGAACACAGCAATAGCGTTAAAAATATTAATTATATTAACAGAATCAGATGAAGCTGGCAAAAGGTTATTTTTAAAATTAAAAATAAAATGTTATTTAAGATCAACCATGGTTTATAGACATTGAGATAGGAGAAAGACATAGGGTGGCAAATTCAAGATTACACGTAGGCACATGAATGCCTAGTGGTTTTCCTGTATAACAGAGGCTTTGAAGGTATCTTTAATGTACCTCAGTATCTCAGACCTGTTCTAAGAGATTACTTCAATTAAAGGAATTGGACAACAACAACACTACAGAAGGACAAAGAAAGAAAAAGTTCATGACTGGAGTATAATAGGGTTTGTTGTTGGGTCTGGACTTATGGAACATGGTGTACTGGTCATGCCAGAGGATTACTTTCTTGATGCCTATGTGAATGTCACAGCAGTTATAGTAGCATGTGATGAACAAATTGGCTAGTTTTTGCTAAGCAGAGTAATGAGAAGTATGTCTCAATGGATGGAGACTCGCAGGCTACAATTGGCAGGGGAGAAGACTGAAATTGTCAATGTCACAATACATCATTTCCCCATTAATTCACAGATAGCTATGGCTAGTAATAAAATCCAGGTTAATGAGACTGTGAGATACCCAGAAGCGATGATTGACAAGAAACTCATGGGCTGGGAACATATCAAAAAAGGCAGTAGACAATGTCTCCACCACATTAAGGATATTGATGGCTAATATTGAAGGACCAAGCGCTAGTAAACAACATGTGCTGATGGTTGTCAGACAATCAATCATGCTGTATGAAGGAGAGATCTGACTGATTCATTCAAAAAACAGAAATTCTTGGGCTATTCATTCCTTGGGCAAATTTTATTTATTATTTATTTAAACGGCATCTGCTTTGATAATTTCGATGGGCAACTCACCACTTTTTTTAGAGATGATATTGTTTTTCTGTATGTTTCAAAAAACCTTAGTGATATGCATACAGCTGTGGAACAAGATCTAAAAAATCTAAAATTTTTGTTGTGGGAAAATAAAATGTTTCTAAATGCTCAAAAACAAAAGATGTTTTACTTGATTTAAAAGGGCAAAAGTCTTTCCCAGTTCCTATAAAATTTCATAGTGACCAATGTAATATAGTAACAGATTGAAGTTGTACTAAATTAGAACAGGTGGATAGTTAGAAATATTTAGGTGTTACAGTGGATAGTCATATCACATGGGAAACTCGCATAAACAATATAAGGTGAAAAGTAACTATTATATATATAAGCTTTTGAAAAAAATTTATTTCTTAAAAAAAGTTTGTCCGCAGTATATTGTTAGAAATATTATTTTGCTTTAGTTCATTCAAAATTAACATAGGAATTGGTTGTTGGGGTGGGACATACATATCATATTTGAATTTTCTATTAGCCTTAGAAAAACATTATGTTCAAATTCTGCCGAGAAAAAACACACAGTATAGCTCATTTTCTTTGTTTCAGAAAATTAATTATTTTCCTTTAAGACATTTTTACTAAATATCACTATTGTTTGACGACTCGGAACACTAAGTTTTTTATAAGTAAAATCGTAAAGATTTACCTTACAGCCTAAACTGGCTTTCACCTTTAGAAGGCTTCATCAGAGGCCTCTGATGAAGCCTTCTAAAGGTGAAAGCCAGTTTAGGCTGTAAGGTAAATCTTTACGATTTTACTTATAAAAAACTTAGTGTTCCGAGTCATCAAACAATAGTGATATTTAGTTAAGTAACGGACACGACATGGACAACGAAATCCAAGACATTTTTACGTATACAAAGTACTTAAAATATATTTCAATAGAAATGGAAATTATGGGAAAATAAATGTTCGACAACTAAGGTGTGAGAATGAAATTCTTTTGACACCTTTAGCCAACAAGTTTATTCATGTTTTGATCCTAGATTTTAAAATCGTTTACCTACAGACATAAAAAATAAAACAACAACAAAACTTTTCTCAAACATTTGAAATCTTGGCTAATGACAGGAGGTCAGTTGAATACTTTTCATCCTGCATATCAGTAATAATAATTTTAACCACATGAAATGCTATATTAACAGAATAAATTTAATTTGTGTTTGTATTTTGTATGTAAAGAGTATAGTTAGACTTAGTTGTGATATAAATGTTTATTACTAAAAATTTTTGCCAATTATCATAAAGATTTCTTTTAATTTGCAAAGATTATATCAGATTTAGTTGAATGTTGATTTTATTTTGAATATTGCCATAACTGCCAAATATTTAGGTTAATTATTTCATATTATTAATAATAATTGTTATTACTATATCTTAGTTGTAATCATTGATGTGAATTAAGGTTAAAAAGGATTATTTCAGTTGGGGTTATTTTTGAAATGTTAAGGATCTATTTTTTTTTTACATACAAAATATACAGAAAACCCACCACATCAGACATGGTCATACACAACACATCCAACCACCCAACTCAACACAAACATGCAGCTTTCAACTACATGCTCCATAGGCTCACTTCAATACCCCTAAACACGCATGACTACCAAGATGAATTAAACACAATTAAATACATAGCAGTCAAAAATGGATACAACCCCGATTTAATAAATAAACTACACAAACGAATCCTCAACACAAAAAGTAAAACACTTCTGACCAACAGCACACAACCCAGCAAATACATAACACTTACATACTACAATTCCAATACACATAAAATAGCAAACACATTTAGGAAACACAATTATAAAGTAGCCTACAGAACCAACAACACCTTTAGAAAACACATAAATAATACTAACAAAGACATTGACACATACAGCAAAACAGGGGTTTATAAATTAAATTGTAATGATTGCCAACAAAAACACAGCTGAACAATTTGAAATATACAGATATCACACACTACAACCAAACAACATATTAAATGAACAAATACATTATAAATCACATACACTATTCGATACACTGATCCACACACACAATTCGAACCTCAGCGCCAATCCCTTCCCACCATCAACCCCCACCACACACACCATTTTTCCGTAACGGTTATTCTGTAATCGACAGTCAGTATTACACCCACTGAAGAAGAGAAACAACATCTCAAAACGTTTGGGAAGTGACAACAGTAAGTTCATTAGTGAAAGTTTTATATATATTATTAAATTTTTTTTTAGTATGCCGTATGCTAAAATTTTGTGTAGTCTGTATAAGGTTTCAGTGACTGCACAGTAAATATGTGACAAAATTATTGGGTAAGAGCTAACTGGACCCATAAAAGATTGTTTTTTGTTGAAATAAATAAAACTACATTAATAAACGTCAACTTGTCACTGCTCACAGTATGTGGTGAGCAGGTGATTCCTAGTGCTGTGAATGTAATGAATGTAAACTTTAGTAATGGGAATACATATATTAAAATAATTATAATACAAGGGTCACATGATTTCAATGCAAAGAAGAAGTACATTGCATGTTGCATCTGCTTATCACACCATTCCATATGCTGCAATATTGGTACTTGCAGGTTTGATCCCTGTTGACCTGCTGACACAAGAAAGGAAATATATAGGGGTCAGAAAGAATAGCACTGACCAGGCTAGGATAAAAGAATAGCAAGAATTATAACAATGGAGAAATGGCATGAGTGATAGTCACAGGGAACCAAAGGCAGGTGGAAAATGAAAATCATTAAGAATTTGGATGGTTGGATAAATAGGAAACAAATGGGGAGACTGAATACTACCTACATAATTTCCTACAGGGCATGGTCAATTTCATTCTTACTTTCATAATGTGGGTAGGGCTGCTAGATAAAATTTTCTGCACGGTGGACATGAGAAAGAAGATGTATGCCACATATTTTTTGTAGCAACAAATGAGTAGATGAAAGACATCACCAAAGCATAACATAGCATAGCATTGCATAATGGGAGCAATTACATCCAACAATATCATTAGAAAGGTGCTAAGTAACAAAGAAACTGTACTGAAGTGGCACTTTACTGTTGTGGAAGTCCTACAAAAGAAGAAACAAATTGAGGCCGCTGCAGTGCTTTAACAGTAATGTTACTCAAGAAGTGTAAAGCCTAAATAGGCAAGGAAATAGCAACACCATGAAGTCTTGTGGAAATTCAGCCATGATGATTCTTGCTAGGATGGGTTTTAGTGGGTGTATGCCCCACACACTGGGAAGCACGACATTAAAAAAAAACTATTTGAATTAGTACTACTACTACTACTACTACTACTACTACTACTACTACTACTACTATACTACTACTACTACTATACTACTACTACTGCTGCTTCTGCTTCTGTTGTTACTGTACTATAGCTGGTATTGACATAGTGTAGATAATAGAACATCAATGCTGGTGTCATTGTTGAAGAATAATGAAAACATATATTTTTTTAAAATCTTGCTTTCAGTATATATAGTAGCAAAACAAAACTAAATTGAAATATTTGCTTCTTTGTATTGTCTTCACATGAATTAACTTATTCCATTTCCAGAAAAATTATAAAAATCTTTAGTATTAGCAAATATATTGGATATGGAAATGTCTGCAGTATTGAATTTTAAAGATGTATATTATTTATTATCACACGGTGGTTAGAAAGTGAAAAACAAAACAGTACTGGTAGCTTCAGAGAATTAGGCATCAATGATGCTGTGGAGAATCAGAAATGTGTAGCGCTAGTTAAGCTGGCAGTATGCTAACAAACTGGTTTGAGATACCAGAGGAGGTGAAGTCAAAAGAATTGTTGCAGTTACTGTAAGCTCTGTACTATTACTAGAAAGTATTAAAAGGAAAGATTAAAAAAAAAACGAATTAACCTGAACCTAAAAATTGTCATTTATTTGTGTGTGCTTTATTATTTTTTTTAATGTCATTGTATTTCATGTAGTGCTGTTGGTTGGAAGTATTTATTTTGGTTTGTTAATAGGTGACAGAAATCAAATTCAGTGTAGTATAACATGAATTATTTCCTTATTTCCTTAATTTGAAATAGAAATTCGCTTTAGTTCTAATACTGTTCTGGTTGATCCTTAAAATGCTGTATCTGTCAAAGCCTCATTCCTGACACTTTATAGAAGGTTGGGTTTCTAATATAAATTACAAAGCCTAGAATAGAAATATACTACCACATGGGTTAAATTGGGAAATAATTAGTGAAGAAATACACTATATAAAGTTCACTTGACCTTTTGTGAGTGAATGAATTTATAATTTTAACTTTATAATGGAATTTTGTTTTGAAAGTCATATGTATTTATTTTTGGGAGGAACTGATGAAGAAAGTGAAAATAAGAAAACCCATTATAAGAAATTATGTACAGTGGTTGATCAGTGGATTCAGAAAATTTAGTGCACTGTAAGTTTACTAGAAAATTGAACTGATTTAACTTTAATTAGCGGACTGTTGATTCTTTAGATAGAACACAACACAGTGCACTCTATTTGTTTAGTGACTCCAGGTAAGCACTTTCAAACAATTTAGCTCATCATCAGGCTAAAAAATACCACACTTAAAGTTACTATGTATCTATTATAATCTACTAGCTACTATAATAATAACAATAATCAACTATAAGTGGCATTTATTCGGATCTGATGACAGACTAAAACAATCGAAAGCACTTATTGGGAGTCATGAAACCAGTGGGGTTCAATAAGTGCTCTCTTATATAAAAATTCAGATAAAATTAAGACTAACAGAAAGAAAATATGGGAAGGAGTGAGTTCAATGCTTTTAGCTAGAGCCTGTGGTATTGGAAATGATATCATTTAGTTTTCCAGAGAAATAACCATGGGCGTAGAGTTGTGAAAAACTTGGAGAGGGGCACAAGAGAAAACATTGACTTACAGACTACAATATCGTGCACGTGCACGCACACACACGCACACACACACACGCGCACACACATGTATATCATTATCAGGGGCGGATTTACGCACAGGCAGACTAGGCACTTGCCTGGGGCGGCAAATTTTGGGGAGCGGCAAAATTTGAGTTAAGAAATGATATTTTTAGATTCAAACAAATTTACAAGTATAAAAGCCAGTTGAATTAAGCACACACGAATATAAAAATTATCTTCACTTAATTTGTAACTATAAGGCAGTTATCGTTTTTCACCCAAAAGTAATACGGGCAAATGTTTATGTTTTCAACCGTTGAAATATTTGGCGTTGTTCATCCCAGAGATTTTAGATGTTGGCAATCCAGATCAAAGTGAGAAATGTAGATCTGTCAATGTAATACCGAATTGTAGGTTGGTTCCAGAAACCGAGGCAAGCTAATATTTAAGGAATCGAGACATTCTAGTGATACCGACAATAACTGTGATAGCAGTGAAGGTGAAGATACTGTTCACACAGTTCAGCCAGAGAGGTCCATTGTGGAGGAACCTTCATTTTTGAAGAATGAAGAGCCAGTTCACGTCAACAATCATGATGAAATGTCATCAAATCAGGTAGGGAAGGTCTTAGATTCTGATCCTATTAATTGGCAAATGAACGAGAGCGCACGCGATTATGTAGCAAAGTTTGGATTTAAACAGAACATTAGTGCGGACTGTAAAACCAAAGAGGGAATATAATGATCCCCGCTCCCAACAGAGATTTGTGGGAGGGGGCAAATTTATACTGCCTACGGGCGGCAAAATGTTAAATCCGCCCCTGATCATAATGCTTAGATAGTGAAGCTGGGTCAGAATTTTTCAAGAATACTCATGTAAAAATATTAATATAGCCAATCAGAATTTTTTTTTTGAAAAATTGGTAATCTACAATTTGACACAGTGCATATTTCACAAAACCATGTTTATTAAAATTAATTGTTATCAAGTGATTAATT
This sequence comes from Magicicada septendecula, assembly GCA_034769895.1. NCBI lineage: Eukaryota > Metazoa > Arthropoda > Insecta > Hemiptera > Cicadidae > Magicicada > Magicicada septendecula. The sequence continues at coordinate 236,536,743 of CM068376.1, forward strand.
TTTATATAGGTCCATAAATTGATTTATGACTTTGTAAAAAAATTGATTATGGTAAAATTATGAAAACCCAGATTTAAAAAAATTTTTACTTGTATAAAGCAAAAGCTGACCTACGAATTTCATTACAGGAAATAAATATGTTGCCAAAAAGTGCCTGCTTGTACTTCCCTACTAAAGTTTCTACATTTATTAAATTTTTTCTTACATATTTTCTGAAGTAAACTAATGTGCTGACACACAGTATTTTATGAACATTAAGTAGTGCAGTACACATAATGATAAAAGGCTTTCAACATTGTGAGAGCCCTGTCCCCGTAACTAAATAATTGGGGCCCCTCCTGAACTATATGCCCATGGAGGTAACTGTAAAGTCACATATTACAGGCTACAGTGGACAGTGCATTCATCCAAAATGCCTATACTTTAAAGAGATAAGTGTATTCACATATAAGCAATGTTAAATTAATGGTACGTGTCTGGAAAATATTCAACATTGGTTATGTAAACTTTCCACAAAGCATTCAATGAATCAAATACTTGGCTAAGAAATTGTAGAGTAAAATAGTGTGTATATATTCAATAGAAATTTTAATAAGAATTTTATTTAAACTTTGCCAGGTCCTGTTCTAAATTAGTAAATTCGATTAAAATTTATTCAGTTAGATCACACTGGTCTTATAATTACTTATAAAGGAAGTTATAAAATATAAATTTCACAAAATTCTTATGTCTGTTTCTTTTTAATTATTTATTTTTTCAAATAATTTAGCAGACTAATCTATATGAACAATCGTGTTATAACTTGTGTTGTAAGTTCCATGAATTCATTTTATACTTTTATCTGTAGGTGTAGGTACAGTATTAAATATAGCTAGAGATTTTATACTGCATAGATTTTGTATTTTTCTTATGCTACATGGTGTATAATTAAAGATAATTATTAATTATGAATATTTTCCTGTGACTTATTAAACAAAGATTTCACAACATATCATTAAAAAAATGGACGGAAAAATTTGAATACTGTTGGCATTTACATAATAATGATATTATTCTGCAACATTACAATATTCCTTACAAACATATATACTCACACACACGCATGCGACTGCGCGCGCGGACACACACACACACACACATATTGTACTGTAATTATTTGCAGATATTTTAATTATTATATGCCACACATTGGTTGCATCATTAATGTACTGTTCTTTTATTGCCAGTAATTTAATTAAGATATGTAATTACAGTTATTACTTTTTTTTTATCTGCACATGAAAAGAAAACTCTATCTCAGGGTTAACAATTATTAAGTTGATTTATATTATTTAATATTGTGTATGATATATTCTTTTCTTTAATCTGTACCATATAACGTTAGTATATAAATTTTTTGATAAATAACAAGGTAAGAATATCTACCATAAAAATGTAAATAGCTTGACTCTGAATTCTTCACAACTGCAACGGGTTCAATTCTGTTTGATGTTTATCATCTTAAAGGTAATACTAGGCTTAGTGATCTGTTCCTCCACGGGGATTTCTTATTAGATTTAATGCTGAATTTTATTTTCTTCTATGACTGTGAAACTGATACCTCTTCAGAATATTGGATTTTATGGTATTGTCACTCAAACTATTTTCCAGTACATGCTTCTTCTTTTAGTTCGGCGTTCTCTCAAAGATATATTCAGACTTCTTGAAATATTTTTTGTTTATTAAGTTGTATTTTTATTAAATTCAATATTAACGTTAACTCCCTTCCTTTGAATGTCTCCTTTATTAAATAGACAATTAAACTCTTTTATGAAAAATTAAACTCTTTTAATGTTTATCTGATTACATATAACATTAGACTTTGTGATGTGTATCTTCTAAATTATAAATTTTGACTTATTTAAATATTACAGGCTCTCTCAGTGATGTTTATCATATTGAATATAAATTTAGACTAACAAATTTTCTTCTGTTTTTATACAATACAAATCTAACAATTTACATTTTGCCATATTGATACCTCACTACGTTACATCTTTCCATCATATGACTCTTAAAAACATATATAACTTTTCTAATTATTATTAAATACATTTATTTGATTTCTAACATTCTTAATTGTAATTTGTATTTATTATATTATAATTTTCTTACTCTTTCCTTTTATTTTAATATTTATTTTAAATTTCATATAATCCTTGTCAAAACATATATCTTAATGCTGTTCTATCTAATATTGGAGTCTACCTCTATGTTGGTTGGGGCTATCGACTCAGTGTTTTTGTTTACAATTCAAACATATGTTCCAATTACTATTAAATTCATATATTTTTTCTTTTAAAATTATTATTTTACTTTTATGTACTGTGTTGTATTTTAACAGCAGTACAATATGTATATGGTCAACCTGAAAAATATTCTTAGGAACACAAGAACAAATGTAACATTAAAATCTTATGGTCTAAAAAGCTATCATAGATGTGGTAGTAATCTTAAGTGGGATACTTGTAACACTTCTGGTTGTACATCAGGACCCTGTATTTAGTGTGAGAGATCATAACCTAGAAGATTTATTCTGTTGGATAACACTCTTCGTGAAAGTTGTAATATTTTGACAAGAGCAATAATTTAACAGATATTATCCGTATGTTTATACAATTAATTACCATGTAAAGTTAAAAAATTTAATTTATATACATTATACGGAACTTCCTATTACTGTTGTTTTATTAATAACATAAATGAAAAATGGCATTTATAGAAATTATCATGGGATCAAATAAAAAAACAGAAGTAACACTAAACTAACTTAATGAATTTAGATATTAAAAATCCATATAAGCACAAAGATTAGAAGTCTGTGGTTATTTATATTTGTCTATACAGCTTATACATTTGAAAGGATACAACTGTTAATACAAACACTTTTTTAGGTTATTTGAGCATCCAACTAGATTAGTAATAATTGGGAAGACAGTAATTTTCAAATTGAACCATTATCAAGTTAAGGTAATGAAGAAACACATAAGGTAGTATTCTGTAGAATTAATATTTTATTGCTAATTTCCAGTTTTAAAGTTTTTCTTCCGTGAGTAAGTTAAAACCCATTACATTAAGTATTACTAAGCACTAAAGTTTCTGAATCTTAAAACATATATTTATAACTATTAGGTTCTATGATACTGAAATTTAATTCAATGCATTAACATTTCAGGCTTAATTTCTTTGATCAGATGAAACTTTGCTTTAATACAAAACATTTTGAGTCTTGTTTCTTCATATACACACAACACATACAACATACAGCTTCAGTACAGTTGCTGAGATCCTTTTTATCTCTACACACACACACACACACACACACACACACACACACACACACACACACACACACACACACACACACACACACACACACACACACACACACACACACACACACACACACACACACACACACACACACACACACACACACACACACAATTAACTTATAACACGCAACATATACAATAAAATTCTTGGACTTTGTTGTCTGTGTATGTCCTGAACTATTATTGTTATATTAGTTATATTATTGTTATATTAGTTATTGTTAAGAACTAATATACACAAATCTGACATGGAACACAAATATTTTAGATAAAAAATTTGAAATTTTACCTTTACTGCCTGAACCTGTTTTAGCTCTTTGCGAGCTTTGTCAGAGTTTTCCGCTAGGAGTGGTACATTGTTTTTGGTGACGACCTGTCGTTAAAAAGATTGTTGTGTTTGTATGTATGTGTGTCTGTTCCGTGTTGTGTAATGTGATCAGATAGTATGTGACTTAGATTGTGTCTGTTCGTTTAAGATGTTTCCATGCATTTGTGTATGTTTGTTTATGCATTTATAATGACAACATAGAAATTCTACATGTACACACTTGAACAACTGGAAATATACAAACACAGGAATATGCATGGAAACACCATCCTAAATTAACAGAAACAATTGAAATTACACATACTATTTGAACACCGCGCGCGCACGCGCACACAAAAAATGATCTTTTGACAGTGCTGTCACCACAAACTGATTGGAAATGCTCTCAGCAGCAGCCTCTGATGAAGCTTGCAATGAGTGAAAACTGGTTCAGGCAATTAAAGTAAAAATTTCAAAATTTTAATCTAAAATATTTGTGTTCCATGTCAGACTTGTATATATTAGTTCTTAATATTAAAAATATTCTAAATTATAAGAACTGTGTGTGTGTGTGTGTGTGTGTGTGTGTGTGTGTGTGACATTAAGTTTGATATTTTTGTAAAACTTGCATGTTTAAAATAAGAATGCTGACACAATAGTCTTTATTTTGTTGAAGAGTCAGTTATGTTGTACATACTACTGAGTAAATTTTACACATTATTTATTAAAAAAAGGGTTCATAGCTTATACAATGTACAATCACTAAATCACATGCAGAAACCAGACAATGCATATAATATAGGCTTTATACTAAAACCTAATCGTCTTACCTTTATCGTCTTATTTTGCAACCTAAGGCCATTCAATGTGTTAATTGCTTTTTCAGCATCTTCAGGTCTGTGGTAGTTTACAAATCCATATCCCAAACTTTGACCTAATAACAAGAAACATAAAATGGAATTAATCTACATATATGTAGGTAACTATATATTCAAAAAAGTTGACACATGAAATGCACTGTCACATTAGTAAAATTGTAAGTCATTAATTTGTTTATACAGCATTGTAAGTACTTTATATTCTTAAACAACATATGCTGAACCACCATATAACTCTGAATATATGTGGAATTATAACTGTTTGTTTGTCTCTGAATGTTTTGTTTCATTTAAGAAGGAGAGGCTGCTGCTACAAAGAGACATAAATATCCAGGAGGCATCAGGATATGTAAGAAAAAATCAGTACCAGGATATGTGTGCAGTACCAGTATATAAAAAGAGCAAGCAACAAGTGCTTAGAATAAGAGTAATGAAAGCATTCGAGGTAGTGGGGTTTTTCTACTGACAGTTTTTGATTGTCAAGTTTTTCATACTTTTAAATTGAATATCCAAACTTGATAAATTTGATAAAAAGTTTAATACACAGGTAAGTTCAATGGATTGTAAATATTATTATTTGGTTATTACAATTTAACCAAACAGTTAACAGTATGACTATTTTTAAACATTAGCACACTCCTATTTCAATATTATAACTGATTACTTTAAACCAGTAAAATATGATGTCCTTAGTTTAGAAGTGCCTTTGCTTGTTACATAAGCATACTGGAATCAGCCATATAAATTTACGTGTTATAATATCCAAGGTGCATATAATATAATATAATATATATATATATATAATATTATATAATATATAAGGTGATAATATGAAATACTAGATGTTTTATTTAATATATTTATATTTTAATGTTTGCTGAATTGAATTAAAAGTGATAGAAAGTTTTACACATTTAAATTAACCGTGCAATACATGAAGGTGCTCATACAATGAGATGAAGCACTCCCTATGTAAGTATGTTACTTTTTACTGGTTTATAGTAGATCATTATGTTAATAATATGATTCTTATATTAATATACTAACACCAGCAGCCTAAGGTCCATGTTAAAAACATTTACTTTATTTGTTGTTTTTATGACTGTAATCATTGCTGACAATATTTGCACTGTGAAATTATTTATAAATAAGCTGCCTCTAAACTAGCTTTTGTGTAATAAATCTTGTGTGAATAAACACATTTATAAGCTGTGGATATTATGTTGTACTCTTTATTTGTCTAAAGATTGATTTTTTTTTAGATCTGCTAAAAGTCTAGTATTATTTATAAGTTTGGTGCAAAATTACCTAAATTAAATTATCATTTAGAATGTACTGTATATAACAAAACTGCATTCTTGTGTGTGTGTAAATACATGTTGATATATACATTTGGGGGTATTTTAAATATTATATACAATTAACATAACTATTACTGAATCATTAGCCACACACATTTTGATTTTATGGAATCACCCTCATCATGAACACCTACACTACCATCATCATTATTATCATTGTTTTAATTAACATTAATTTATGCATAGTACATTAAAATATTAATTTTGAATACAGAATGTAATGTTTAAATCACATATCTATTGTAATTTAAAAATATTAGATGAACATTGAAAAAAATGATGTAGCTCAAGTCATAAGTATAATACTTCTAGATGAAGCCTTGGTCATTTTTACAACTGTGGCAAAATGGTAATGAAGTGTGCTCAAATTACCAAATCATCTTTCTCTAACCAAAAATCATTCAGTTTATCACAGAGAAGTAGACCACTGATGCTTTTTTACTTTTTTCAGTATATACTTTCTTCAGTGGCATAACACGGTTTAATATACCATACAAAAAGAACATTTTATACAAACTCTGGCAGTTTAAAATCAAATGTTAGTCCACATATTTTCTAAACTAACCCAATGTCCTTTTCCTTTACATTTTCAAAATTAGTAGCTAGCTGCACACCTTGGTCAACATCTAGCATATCTAAGCATGTGTCAGTATGAAAGTAGGCAACCAGAGGACAAACAAATTGTATAAGTACAGAGGTATGAAATGGGTACTCAGTATTCCACTACATCATATTCTTTGTATATATTTGTAATTAAAAAACATATTGTTATGAACTTACAGGGTTAGTCATATAGTGAGTACATAGCTTAGCTACTAAGTTAGAAAGTCTAGATTTGATCCCTGGCAGTAATTGTTAAAATCAAGGTGTTTTACCTTCAGTATGCAATAATAAGTACACTAGTAAAAATAGGTATTGGCCCTTTATTATTAAGTAACTACTTGTTGCAGTAAAAACATGTTGTAACTTGATATCATGCATTCTTTTTATTTACATTCTTTTATTACTTTTCCTATTACACATGGTTAGCAGAACAACAGCAGTTCTTCTGTTTTCTATCTTATATTTTGTGTAATGGCTCCATTTTATTGTAAAATGAAAAACAGTGTGACAATGACAAAAATATACAATGTAATCTCAGTAACAAACAACTAAAGCTGAGAAAAAGTGGTGTAAGGATTACATAACATATTACAATATCAAACAACTCCAAAACTCTTGGATTTCGTTGTCCACGACGTTGATTAACTAAATGTGTGGTTTGCTTCTATAAGGTGGTTTGCAAAGGTGGATTCGGTAGTGCAATGTAGTGCCCTTGTGTGTTCAATGTGTCTTTGTTTGAAGCAACGTCCTGTCTGGCCTATATAGAATTTGTTGCAATCTGAGCAATTTAATTTTTTGTAAACGTCAGGTAGATCAAATTTGTTTTATGCTTTGTGTGTGTGTTCTGTTTTGTTTGTAGTTTTGTATGTGATTCTGTATCCTAATTTTTTGAATTTGTGGGCTATTTTGAACACAAAATTTGAACACAGACACAAATTCAGTATATACAGAAAACCCACTACAACTGACACTAATACACAACTCCTCCAATCACCCAATACAACACAAACTACCTGCCTTCAGAACTATGATACATAGACTTAACAACATCCCACTAGATGAAAAAGACTACAAAGACGAACTAAACACGATAAAATAACTAGCAGAATCCAATGGATACAACAGAACAATAGTCAATAAACTCCTACACAAAACACAAAACAAACAACAGACAAAGACAGAAAACAACAAATTCATAACACTAACATACAACAATAACCACACTGAAAAAATTTAGTTAATCAACGGACACGTCATGGACAACAACAAAATCCAACCAAGAAGTTTTTTTTTTTATGTGCAGTCCTGAGTACCACAGACCCTTTGGTCTTTTGACATTTGTCTCACCAAATAAGACAATGACAAGTCAGTGAGTGACTTTCTTTCTTTTCTAATATGTTTCATACTGTAATCAATCCAAATAGCCATGAAACTATAAACCTTATACATCTATAAAATAAATGTTTCACACATGCATGCATACACCCCCCTCCCCCACATACCCAACTATAGTGTAGTCACCAATATCAAGAGACATTTAAAAAGATATATTCAATTTGACAATGTAATAAATTACAAAATACAATTGCCAGACACTTTTTTCGGTTCCAAGTTGCTGAGATATGAATTTAAAGTGCTGAAATAAATGTATTATTAACTAAATATCACTATTGTTTGATGACTCGGAACACTAAGTTTTAGAAGGCTTCTAAAGGTGAAAGCCGGTTTAGGCTGTAAGGTAAATCTTTACGATTTTACTTATAAAAAACTTAGTGTTCCGAGTTGTCAAACAATAGTGATATTTAGTTAAGTAACGGACACGTCATGGACAACGAAATCCAAGTATTATTAACATTACAGCAGTAAAGATATTCCAATTAGAACTAGGTGAAAGACTGTTGATTTACTCCTATCACAGACCTGATGGCTCACAACAGATTTATGCAGTTACTGGAGGTTATTTCAAAAACATCTGCTGGATTTAAAAATACAAATATATACTAGATAAACTCATAAATTATTTATTATTTACTTATTTATTATTTATTTATTTATTATTTACTTATTTATATATTTATTATTAATTGATTTATTAGTAAATAAATAAATCCTCTCTGTCACAACCACAGAAGCGTGCAATACTCTGACACGCTCTGCCGACCTTTCACATGTCTGGCTGGATGTTGGAACTGGAATATTTGTCTGGCTACTTGCAAGAAGTCACAAAAATATATTTTGAAAACATATATAAAATTCAGCTTTAATGGTATAACGTAAATAATACATTATTTCAGCACTTTAAAATCGTCTGTCAGCAACTTGGAACTGTAAAAAGTGTCTCAAAATTGTATTTTTTAATTTTTTATGTTGTCAAATTGAATATATAAAAAAGACAGACATATTACTATAACGTTTTATTCATTAATTTTTTAGCCCTTTGAGGCCTTGATAGCAGCAAGGGAACCGGTAGCAAGTCGCCAGACTCCCCATTCCGTTTCTGGCAAGTCAAGTTGTATTTCTATACAAAGTATCAAGCCTACTAAAATACCGTAAGCATTTTCATCACCAGCTCTTACCCTATAACATCTGCAGCAATGTGACTGTATAAACACAGTAAGATAAATGCTCAGGTTTAGTAAATATCATGCTTAACTGTCATCTCAGAGGAAGTAAATATCTTGAAGATTACAGTTGAATAATGAAAGTAATGTGATCAATGATTTACGTTTTCAATGCAAGCTGCTTTTATGGAACAAAATGTATTTTAGCTTGCAGTATGATAGTAACTTCTTTCATACACATTACATACTTGCATAAAGGTTAGATAATTTTTTTCCTAGCTCAAAAGTCTAAGTGGAAATTCACTTGCCAGTCAGAGCCTTCATATGGGAGACTGGGTGAGAAGCCTGCTGTTTAGTCCACAATTCTGATGTTTTGTCATATATGATTATGTAATAATATTACATAATGTGATATCAACTAAGAAAGTATGACCATGGTTACTTGGCAATTATCTTCTTTCAAGGAATATTATCATGTCAGATCTGAATACTTTTATGGATGTATGACCAGTGCAAAGTGGGCTCTAGTTTACTGAGGACAAAGTATACATATAAAGCTTAAATTACAATTTCTACTTTCCATTTAATCATCATAATCTGCAAGTCACTGAAGAATTAATGGAATTGGAAACATAACATACTTATTAAATTCAAAAATAATCTGCAGATGTATGTTATTAACTATTATTATCCAGCCACAATTATGAAAATAATATACACTTGTGTATAATATTATAAAATGTTATTTTTTTAAAATGTATTTTTAATAGATACTAATGGAAAAACTTATTTTGTAGATCCCAGGAAATTCAACTAAAATAAACATTTGATTCTGTATTGGCGATGGATGAATGGAGGCTCACTACTGTAAGATTTTTTATCACTTAATGTCACATTTCATTAAATTTGACATACACATTCAAGTCTTTTTTACTTCCATGTTCCTTAAGGAAATGGAAGTATGGTGATGGAAAAAAAAATCGTGTTCGAGATTATTGCAGATTCTGATTGTACTACACTCAAAACATGAAAAAAAGTCGTTTTTCGAAAAGTGTCTCTGTGTGTGTCTGTAGATTTTTTTTCTATGGCAAACGATAACAGCCGCAAATTCAAACAGAATCAAATAATTTTTTGCATACAGCCCTGATTTGTAGATACTCGCGACCTATTGTTTTTGGTGAAGATCGGTTGAGGGAAAGGGGTAATTTACCTGCAACTGTTTTTTTTTTAATCAAGGGTAATTGTTTTCTATGGCAAACGATAACAGCCGCAAATTCAAACAGAATCAACTACTCTTTTGCATACAGCTCTCAATTGTCGAGTTCTCAATACCTATAGTTTTTGGTAAAGATCGGTTAAGGGGAAGGGGTAGTTTACCTGCAACCTTTTATGTTTTAACAAGGGTATTTTCTATGGCAAACGATAACAGCCGCAAATTCAAACATAATCAAATAATGTTTTGCATACTGCCCTGAATTGTAGAGTTCTCAAGACCTTTTGTTTTTGGTGAAGATCGGTTAAGGGAAAGGGGTAGTTTACCTGCTACGTTTTATGTTTTAAAAGGGTATTTTCTATGGCAAACGATAAGAGCCGCAAATTCAAACATAAGCAAATAAGTTTTTGCATACAGCCCTGATTTCTTGAGTACTAAAGACCTATTGTTTTTGGTGAAGATCGTTTAAGGGAAAGGGGTAGTTTACCAGCCTCATTTTTTGTTTTATCAAGGGTATTTTGTATGGAAAACGATAACAGCCGCAAATTCAAACAAAATCATATAATATTTTGCATACAGCCCTGAATTGTAGAGTTCTCAAGACCTGTAGTTTTTGGTGAAGATCGGTTAAGGGAAAGGGGTAGTTTACCAGCAACGGTTTTTTATCAAGGGTAATTTTTTTCTATGGTAAATGATAACAGCCGCAAATTCAAACAGAATCAAATGATGTTTTGCATACAGCCCTGTATTGTAGAGTTCTCAATACCTATTGGCGTTGGTGAAGATTGGTTAAGGGAAAGGGGTAGTTTACCTGCAACGTTTTATGTTTTAAAAGGGTATTTTCTATGGCAAACGATAAGAGCCGCAAATTCAAACAGAATCAAATACGTTTTTGCATACAGCCCTGTTTTGTTGAGTACTAAAGACCTATTGTTTTTGGTGAAGATCGGTTAAGGGAAAGGGGTAGTTGACCTGACAAGTTTTTTGTTTTATCAAGGGTATTTTATATGGCAAACGATAACAGCCGCAAATTCAAACAGAATCATATAATATTTTGCATACAGCCCTGAAATGTAGAGTTCTCAAGACCTGTTGGTTTTGGTGAAGATCGGTTAAGGGAATAGGGTTGTTTACCAGCAACATTTTATGTTTTATCAAGGGTAATTTTTTTTTTGACGAACGATAACTACCATACATTAAAACAGAATCAACTACTCTTCTGCATACCTTTTTGAATTATACAGAACTCAAGGTCTGTTGATTTTGTTGAAGATCGGTTAAGGGAAAGGGGTAGTTTACCAGCAACATTTTATGTTTTAACAAGGGTAATTTTTTACATGACGAACGATAACTGCCGTAAATTCAAACAGAATCAACTAGGTTTTTGCATACCTTTTTTAACTAAAGAGAACTCAAGGTCTGTCGATTTTGTTGAAGATCGGTTAAGGGAAGGGGTAGTTTATCAGCAACGTTTTATGTTTTAAAAAGGGTAATTTTTTTATGACGAACGATAACTGCCGAAAATTCAAAGAGAATCAAATAATTTTTTGCACCCTTTCCTGAGTTGCAGAGAGCTCAAGGTCTATTGATTTTGGTGAAGATCGGTTAAGGGGAAGGGGTAGTTTACCTGCAACATTTTATGTTGTAACAAGAGAAATGTTTCCATGATGAACGATAACTGCCGCACATTCAAACAGAATCAAATATTTTTTTGCATGCGTCCCTGAATTGTAGAGGACGGAAGGTCTATTGATTTTGGAGAAGATCGGTTAAGAGAAAGGGGTAGTTTACCTGAAACATTTTATGATTTAACAAGAGTAAAGTACTTAATTTTTATAAATAAAGTATCCTGATAAGAAGCTCATAGTAATCCACTGTAGAAACGTAGATGAAATATCTATAAATGAAGAGGTTAGGTGAACGGGGTGGGGGTAATTTTCTATTATTAAAAATTATAGTTGAAGGTGGAGAGGAGAATTTTTTATGTGTACTACATTATCGGCAACAAAGAAGTATTTTTTTGTTAAAATTGCTTCCCGGGCTCTTTAGCCGTAGTCCAATGTTTTCTGCAAAACCAGACTTTTCGGCAGTGCCATCGACTGCCATCATCGGTGAAAATCGAGTGCGAAAACGTGAGGTGGTATACGTTAGTGACCACAGTACTGTGGTTAATGCTGAAGCAATAAGTAGAAAGACGTAGTTTCTATGGAAATATTTCATTTCGAATATGACTTTAAACATAAATCTTAGAACATGGAAGTCATGTATGGTTCTCCATACCGATATTTTAGATCATTAATCTTGTTTCTTTAAGAATAGCTGAATATGTTGCCACAGCAGAAAAGTCAAGCACATCTTCCCACAAGTTAAGACACTTGTAATAAGGACAGACAAATTCTCTCACTAGTTTTGGATTAAAAAAAATATATATTTAAACATACATGATGAATTGAAAAAATCCATTGTTTTGGGATACACTTGAAATTAATGAAGAATAGTTTTAAATGTAGGAGAGTTAAGCAAGTTTAAAAAATAGTTTCACAATACTTTGATATGCATACAGGCATATATATACGAAAATTCTGACAGTATATTAAAGAATCAGAATCTTAGTAACAATAGTAACAGTAGATGACAATATTAGTAATACTGCATAAACAATAATAGTAATAAAAGTGAGTAATAGACTAATATTAACATTAAGTAAAGTAATAAAACAATAGTGACAGTGAACTACAGCAATAAAATTTTATAATAGAACTGAATAGAAACTAATAGTAGAAAAAAAGAACTGAAAATTCTGTAAATTCTACTAGTAGGAAAATTATTTATGCATTTTTAAAAAGTAACAAGTGTATTTATAACAAAATAAATTAATAAACTGACAAAAATATAATGATGCAACTGAGAAAATTAATATAAAAAAATGCTGTAGAGTAAAAGAAATTTTGAAAGTTCAAAACATTGCATATCAAGAAAATATTAAACAATGACCTATCATATTAAATGTAACATAATGTATAATTTACTAGTAGCAATCAAATCGATGGGCTCTCAAAGCTCAGTTATGAAGACATAAAACTGATACATCAACAAACACAGGACATGGAAAAAATTTGATCCTATTCTACTGCAATTCTGGGGATAATGTATGTTTGGAATGATTAATTGCCATGTTTGTTTATAACAGCATGGACAGAAGAGAAGGCATTACAAATGAGCTAATAAGGGAAAAGTGGAATTACGTATTTTATTATCAATGACATCAAGAGCAAATAGTTAAAATTCTTGGATTTCGTTGTCCATGATGTGTCCGTTACTTAACTAAATATCACTATAATATTGACGACTCAGAACACTAAGTTTTTTATAAGTAAAAACGTAAAGTTTTACCTTACAGCCTAAACCGGCTTTCACCTATAGAAGGCTTCATCAGAGGCTGTCGTTAGTAGCGCTGTTCGTCTTGTTGTTGGTGACGAGATAGTTTTTCGAAAGATCGAAGCTGTGTGTGTGTGGTGAGATGTGTTCGAATTATGCGTGCGATTTGAATTGTGTCTGTTCGTTTAGGATGTCGTTTTTATTTGTTTTTGTGTGTTTGTATATTTCTAATTGTTCTAGAGTGTCTAGTTTTCGGCCTTTTGTGTGTACGTGTAGTATGTTCATGTTATTGTCGATGTTTTTATATGTGTGGCTTGCTTCAATGAGGTGGTTTGCGAAGGTAGATTCTGTAGTGGTGTGGAGTGCTTTTGTGTGTTCAATGTATCTCTGTTTGAAGCTACGTCCTGTCTGGCCTATGTAGAATTTATTGCAATTTGAACAATTTAGCTTATATACACCGGGTAGATCGAATTTGTTTTGTGTTTTGGGCATGCGTTTTGATAGTGTGTAAGTATAGTTTTGATTGTTTTGTTAGTAGTTTTGTAAGCGATTCTGTATCCTGCTTTTTTGAATTTGTGGGCAATTTTTTCTGTTTGTTTGTTGATGTATGTTAGTGTTATGAATTTGTTGTTTTCTGTCTTTGTCTGTTGTTTGTTTTGTGTTTTGTGTAGGAGTTTACTGACTATTGTTCTGTCATAACCGTTAGATTCTGCTAGATATTTTATCGTGTTTAGTTCGTCTTTGTAGTCTATTTCATCTAAGAGGATGTTGTTAAGTCTATGTATCATGGTTCTAAAAGCAGCTAGTTTGTGTTGTATTGGGTGATTGGAGGTGTTGTGTATTAGTGTGTCAGTTGTAGTTGGTTTTCTGTATATACTGAATTTGTGCCTGTGTTCTAGTTTTGTGATGGAGAGGTCTAAGAAGTTTATGGTATTGTTGTGTTCGTATTCGGCAGTGAAGGTTATGTTTTTATGTATTTTGTTTATGTGCGTTAGTAACTGTTCACATTGTCTTTTGTTTCCCCTGTATAGTATTAGAATGTCATCAACGTATCTGTGCCAATATAGTATTTTATGTGAGTGTCTGTCATTGTTTGTGAGTATTTTTGTTTTTTCTAAGTGTTGGAGGAAGACTTATGCTAGAATGCTGGATATGGGGGAGCCCATGGGTAGGTCATCGTTCTGTGTGTAGTATTTATTGTTATAAGTAAAGTAGTTTTGTTTTGTGATAATGTTCAGAGTTTCTGTTATTTCATTGATAAGTTCGTCTGGTGTGTTGTTCTGTTTGAGTTTGTTTTGTAGGATGGTGATTGTTTCAGAGATGGGGATGTTTGTGTACAGGTTTTTAATGTCAAAGGAGGCTAATGTGGCGTTATGGGGGATGTGTATGTCTTTTATTTTTGTTACTAGGTCAGTGTTGTTTTTTACTGCAATGTTGTTTTCTATTTGTGTGTGTTGTCTAATAATTTTGTCTAGATATTTTGCCAGTTTGTGTGCAGGGGCATTACGGTAGTTGATAATGGGGCGGATCGGTATATAAGCTAAATTGTTCAAATTGCAATAAATTCTACATAGGCCAGACAGGACGTAGCTTCAAACAGAGATACATTGAACGCACAAAAGCACTCCACACCACTACAGAATCTACCTTCGCAAACCACCTCATTGAAGCAAACCACACATATAAAAACATCGACAATAACATGAACATACTACACGTACACACAAAAGGCCGAAAACTAGACACTCTAGAACAATTAGAAATATACAAACACACAAAAACAAATAAAAACGACATCCTAAACGAACAGACACAATTCAAATCGCACACATTATTCGAACACATCTCACCACACACACACGGCTTCGATCTTTCGAAAAACTATCTCGTCACCAACAACAAGACGAACAGCGCTACTAACGACAGGCTCTGATGAAGCCTTCTATAGGTGCGGTTTAGGCTGTAAGGTAAAACTTTACGTTTTTACTTATAAAAAACTTAGTGTTCCGAGTCGTCAATATTATAGTGATATTTAGCAAATAGTTATTTTGATATGGACACGTGGATTGATTGGCCAAACATAGACTCCCGAAACAACTAGGGTTGAGTACTCAAAGACTGAAAGAAGCCAAGTAGCCTAAGGAAAAGCTAGTAAGAAGATTATGGGAGGGAAAGAATAATAGAATGATCTATGGAATTACTGAAAAAGGTGGAGATTGGAATACATCACACACACACACACACACACACACACACACTACTATTGGTTAGATGTTCTCAGGTTATACTTTATTATGATTGATGCGGTCTTTGAGTTATAAATGTGACAAATAATAAAGTACAGTTATATATTATTATTTCAGTGAAAGGTTTTCATTATTTAATAATACAAATTTGAGTTATTACTGTGCATTTCCAACTGCAACATACAGATTCACACATTACGTACCTGACAGATTTTAGGACATATATTAATTTTGTTTCTTGGATTTCGTTGTCCATGACGTGTCCGTTACTTAACTAAATATCACTTTTTTAGTTAAGTGATATTTAATTAATTTTGTCATTTCAAAATTTTATAATTTTTGTCAATTGTACATGAATATACCTGTGAATTACTTCTGTTCACAGGTTTTTATTTATAAAAACAAAGCTGTATTTGTATTTATTTTATGATATGTCTATTACACAAATTAACTGCAAATCATACTTGGTTTCATAAACAATGTTACAGTAAATCACAGTAAACCAATGAAAGAAAAAGAGTTATAACATATACACATACAATAATATGCAAGTGCAGATAAACACACACCCACCTAATTCAGTTTGTAAGATGATCTGATGCCTTTTACAATGTCATAACATTATGTATGGTACATGGTTTTAATAAATATTCAATCTTCAAAACTCCTAATGCATGATCCTAAAATTCCAATAATTCTCCAGCTTGCTTCACCTTTATTACGTGTAATTTCACTTGGTGTTTCAGGCTTTAAAATCTAAGTCTGTCTTCAGAAAATAATGTATAATATACAGCAACCAGCAAGATTTACCTGCTGGACTTTGGTTATTACTGATATATATTGTACATCTGAAATGGGCTTAGATTTGAAAGCCAAACATGAAGTAAAACTATAAAATGAAGACAGATGTCTGAGGTAAGAGAATTATTTACTATTATTGAAATACTATATTAATAAATACATTGGATTATAAATTGAATATGTGTAATCATCCTTTGCCTAAACTAAACTAAAACAAATAGAACTATTCACAAACTACAGTATCATACTACCTTATTCGTAGCAGCTCAGTACAGAAGTGGTTATGAGATTAGCTTAATAATATAAATTTAGAGGTCCCAGGTTCAATTTCTGTACTATACTGTGAAATCAAGGCACAGTTTTCAACTTAGGTTGTGGAAATGAATACCTGGGATAACATCCTAGTGTAATAAGAATGGCTGCAGCAGTCTTTCTTGCCCGACAATCCTAAGCAACTACCATTAATATCAGACTTATAAAACAAAAGTAATGGCTCTCAATGGCAAGTGTCTTATAAGATTAAAAATCATGATAAATGACAAAATGGAAGAGAAAATATCTTACTTCCATTACCACAATTGTCATATTGCATATAGATCTGATAGGAACATGAGGGCATCAACATAAAGTTAAAGAGACTGAAGATTATTTGGAGAACAAAAGTAGTATGGAAGCAAACAAGAAAGAAACTGCAAATGAAACTTTATAAAATTAAGACCATCACTACTTTTTGCATGGATCTCAAATATAGCTGTTACCTAGGGGCATACTAAGGGGGGGGGGTTTGTTATTGACCAATAACAAACAGTATTGGACCCCTCCCACAGGGTTGAAAAAGTTGATGAATTTTGTTAATCTCTTAATTTTTAGGCTGTTTTATTATTTTTTCAGCTGTATATGCTAAACAAGTTTATTACACACCATTAGCATACATGTTTGAAATATGAAATAGAATAAAATCAATTGAGTCAATAAGTACCTTGTAAACAATGTTTCAGTATTGTGTATTTTTATTGTGTTATTACTGTTTACATCAATGGGACTGATTTCACACACTTTAAAGATAGTAATGTCGAATAGTCTTAACTTGTATTCCCTCCCTAAGGCCAAATTCTAGATATGCTACTGGTATTACCTAAAATAGATATGTCATATTCAAGCTACAAGCATGTATTATTCAAGATATGCAAAGGAAACTACAGAATTAGAAATGCTATAATAAAAGTAACTTTAATATTTTATTTGAAAATTCAAGAATAAAGTAATATAAATTGAAATAGATTGAACAAAAGGGAAAACTGCCTAAATGAATTGTAAAATATAAACCTAAAGTGAGAGAGAGATAATCTGAAAATAAGGACTACAGCAGGTGTTACTGACTGATTCTAGAAAAGAGAAGAATAATGAAACGTGTAACGCAAAAATTGAGCAATCGCAAATTTTACGAAATCAAACTATGCTGAACGGAAAGAAATGTGTATGTTTTAGAAAGCGGGGAGGTAGTGAAACGCCTGTACCATTAAGTGGCATTACATGAAAGAAATTAACTTGTAAAAGCTGTAGAGTATAGCGGTAGGTTAGCAACGCCGGCCTTAGGGCTGACGTCTATAAGGAAGGTAATATAGGCTAAGTCACGTTTTGGGACATAACTATCATAAAATGTATTATTTGCTAGGATATTAGGGGTGTTTGCCAATGTTGTAAACTTTAAGTGCATGTAACAATAGATACCGTTATGTGAGAGAGAGCGATGTAAGAGTGAGATAGATAGTGACGCTAGTTTTTTTAAGCACGTGAGACGCAGAAAACGTTCGGCAAATCAGAGGAAGCGTCATGTGTTGCGCGGGAGGTTTTCGCTAAGGAGATTGGGCGATTTTGTATTTAGCGCTAGTCTAAACCTATGGGATTGTTTTTCTATCGAGACTTGGTAAGGGAAATTCAAAGCGAGTATAAAATATGAATTTGGAGAGAAATCAGGCAGTCTTCTTTATATCGGCGAAACTACACTGAAGAGACTCGCGTGCGCTGTTTTGCGTTAACTATATAGATATATATTTTATTAGTAATTTAAAGAATAAAGTAAATTTGCAGCAGTAAACAGAAGTACGGGAACGCGATAATTGCTAACGCTAAATTTATAAAGTTTAATATACAGTAATAAGTTAATGAGTGAGTGTTCGGAGTAGTAACGAACAACGAGAAGTAAATACTACATATAAATTTTCATCAATACGATATGTTGTGGTGAAATCAGTGAAGAAAGCGAATTAGTTCGGGTTAAATTCACGACGGTATGAGATAATCGAGACGCACGCGACGCGAACTGTGTTAGATGCACTTAATGTAAATTCAAGAATACGTTGTAAACCAGAGTGTATAATTATACGACATAATTGTATGTATCACCAATATGTCAAGTGTAGTGTACATCTGTGATAAAGTGAATTAGTGCATTCATAACCAGGATTAACACGCAACAAACAGCTGCTGACGACTCACTGACCTGCAACACCTTAAGGACTACGCACATCGGAAGGATTCTCCACGCAAGTAACAAATAAATGAACATTTGATTCAATATTGTTTTATAAATATATATATATATATATATATATTTATATATTTGTAATCAAATATAGTGACTCAATTTGTCTAAAAAGAACTCATTGCCACGAAATAATATTCAAATTGTAAGGCAAAACTATTCAAGTCATGTTAAAGAAATTTTTAGTATATAAATGCAAATGAATCATTAAAAGTTGATTGATATATTTTAATTTGTGTTTGTTATTACTGGCGCCCTGAGGTACAATAAAGAGTTGGTACACTGGAGTAAGTGTTATAGTCTATTGAGTAGAAATATTAATATTATCAGTGATTAAAGTAGTTTGTAAACCTTACTTCTTACATGCTCATAGGCCAACATAATATGCAAATCAACAATTTAACTCTTTCGTAAAGGCCTATCAAGTAGTGTATTACAAATGATGTGTGTACATATTTATATTTACTTAAAACTGTTCCAGATAGATATGTGGATCTATATAAATTCTTCTAGTGAACAGCTGACGAAAAATGGCAAAATAATTTGAAAATGAACATCTGAAGGAAAAACAAGAAAAGACTTCCAAGAATGTTCTGGAATACTGATGTCTTTGGGTATCATGTAACACTCAAGAAGAATTCTGAAGCAATTTGAAAGCAATCATTATATAATTTATTTTATTTTTATAGAAATTTGTGAAGTTATATAGCTCAATGGATTTCCTTCATTGCCAAACAAATGAAAGACATATACATAACATAATTATATTCATGAGTAATAGTATATTCAGGATTTTACTTGTGGGGGGGGGCAATGTTATAACCAACCAGTACTTAAGATTTATCCTAGCATGTACATAAAAATAATTGTCATAATTTCTATTTATAATTCTATGTTCCAAATCAAAGAGTGTCTTCAAAATTGCACTGTGTAACAGTAGATAAGGACACTAGAGTAAACAGGCAGATCTGTTGCCTGCTGCACTTCCATTGTGTAATATTCAATATATTATTAACACAGTCTCAGATTTTGGAAACCAGAACATCAAGAGAAATTATGACAATGGTGTATATCTGTGTTAGGATAATTCTTGGGTAATTTGCTCTATTGGGCAGAAGTTTTCAGGAAACAGACATTATAATATGTGACATACCATTGTAGTATGTAGTAGACCTATCTGCCATAAATTGTGTAAGAATTAAAAATTACTGCAAATGTTTAAAGGCAGTGATTGTACACATAAAATGAATAAATCAATGTATGTATGTACTATCCATAGAACATTAAATATGAACATCAGTTATCACAAATATAATACATTAAATAAATACTCATTATTAGAATTTAATATAAAAATCAGTAATTCCCAATGTGTCGTTTCCTAGGCCTAACCAAATACTCTTGTGATATCCATTATTGGATTCTTCTCTTATACCATCACAGCTTATCTGTGATGTCAGACAGATGGCCATTTTTTATATGAGTAGGGAACTAACAGAAATTCACAATAATCCCTAGCTATAATTCCTATTCTGCATATAGCACCACTTCAATGCTGAGTGGACACTGCTTAGACCTCTTGGCGCATGAGACGAGAACATGAGATACTGGACTGTGAAGGAGGTGGGGGGGGGGGTGGATGGGTGGGTGTAGCAGTAGATGATGGCAGTTAAAGTCAAAATGCAGAAGGAAAGGGAAATATTTTGATATTCATAAGCCATGTTTTATACAAAGTGTTTGAACCTCTTCAGTAGCATTTCCTTCCTCTCACAAATGAAACTTTAAGCAATTGACTTTAAAAAAGTACTGAAATAATCGCTAGTTATTTATAATTAATATACATAAGAATTACATACATAATTTTATTACTAAATCTGCAGTGTTCACAAAGTTTATGGTTTGTCATTTAGTAGTGAACAAACAACAAAGCTACCAAATATATTTTATGTTTGAAGTAATTTATCTTAAGACTGACTGGAATGAACGCATGTAACAACATAATATTTTCGTGTCACTAATACCCTAATAATTAATATTAATACTAAGCAAAAAAATTTTTTTTTTTTGGTTTAGCACAGATTTTATTTTTAGTACCACAAAATGTTTCATCCCTTTGTGGTGAAACATCCTCCTGAGATTCTCTGTGTAGGATGCTTAATCACAGAGTGTAGGAAATATTTGTTATACCTATAAAAGATATTTAAACCTAAAAACGTTGTTATTCTTTATAATCAGTCCCATGAAATCTATAGTGTGACAATACAAATATTTTTAACAACAATAATAGTATATTATATGGTAACAATCATTATTAATATTGTTATTACTATTAAGTAATACATTTGGGTTGGTATTATCAAGATAGGTTAGAATTCTAATCATGTTGAATGATTTAACCTACATATGACTTTTTGATTTGTTTCTTTATATTTGAAGATAAAATACAGTGTCTTACACACTATATAATATCTAGATGAAAATACAATACATTTCATGCACTAATCAAATTTTAAATTTTAACTTATGTTTACACACAATAAAAACAACATACTTTAGTATATGTAGGAATTCTTTACTGTTAACATTCATATATATTTTAAAAATATTCTAAACGAATGTCTGCATGTCCCTTCTCAGCCAAGTCAGAGTTAAACTGAGGCATATTGGGTAGTTCTCTTTAATGCTGTGTCTGTTGACCACTCCAGTAACAATGGTGGTACAAAACTGCCATTATTTCTGAAATGATCAGTAGATACAGCAAATGAAGGTTATTATACATACAGCTGAAATGGATGGTTGACAAGAGTCATTAGACAGCCTTCTGTCCAACAAGTTTTGAGAAAGTGAAATAATTCAACTCCTGCAAGACATTATAGTGTGTACATTAATTTTTACTTTGTTTTACTGTTATACTAACCAATACTTTATGTTCAATTCTAAACTAATAAATGGAATATCGTAAATATTTTTTGGGCTGAGCCATTAATTTTTAAACAGACTTCTAACTGCTCGTATCCTCACATCTATAACAAACTAGTTTACCGTATCATAAGAATTATTTTTTTTAAATCTTCATTAATGATTTGTATTTTGATTCATAATTTCACAATTAAATCTTTCTTCTTATATCACTTCATTAAACAATGTTATCTTTATGCAAAGTATATTTCATGAAGTCAAGGCTCATGAAACTATGGAAAAGGTCTATTATGTTAGAAAAAAGATGGCTTTTGTTAGCCAGAATCATGTCTTGATTGTTGAGCTTTTGTTAAGGCATTCTCAGGCAGGCTCAAAATAGTCTTAGTTAATTTTTATCTAACAGCTAAAAATTAATAATTGTGAGTTTCTGCTTGATCGTTTCCCAGTAGTGTGGATTAACATCAATGTTTATCAGCGAGAAAATATAGGGAGGAGATAATGTTTAAATAATTTTAAGCTATTATAGCTTGAGGAAACTTCTAGCATCAGTTTAATAGTTTGTCTTCCTGAAAATAATTTAATGTGATTTCCCTACCATATTAGTATGATGCCAGTGACTTAATGGCTTAAAAATTCACAGATGGCCCTATGAAACAAAAACATCAGGAGGATAGAATAATTATTTAAAGATTTAAATTACAGTGACACTCAATATCTTTATTTTAATGTTTAAAAAAAAATTAAGATTTAAAATGACATTTATGCTACAGAAGGGGCTGCTAGGTGTTAAAATAAACCATTTTATAATACATTTTCATGTTACACAAAGTAACTGTGTCAAATTAAAATATTACTTTTAAGTAAGCATACACAGTTTATAACTAACTCACTGAACAGGTTTTTTTTTAATTATGTATATTTGTCATATACATGGTGACAGATCTACTGCCATAATACTGATGATAGTGGTGAGTTCTACTGCTGCTGGCTTGGGGTATACTCACAATTGTGTGTATTATTATAATGCTTATGCTTCTTATATAGTGTAATTGTCATGTTTGTTAAAAAATGGCCTGAAATTAACAATCTGTCAGTTTAATTAAATTTAGTGTCTACTACTTCTACTGGTATTTTTGTATTTACTATTAAAAAATTTGAAAATATAAGTTGTCTGTATGTCACCATTTCAATAGAACATTTGTTCACAAAAATGTGTGAATTATTAAGTCATATTTATGGGAAGGGTAATGTGGGCACTTGGCTAGGGCAGCAAATTTCTTCATAACTAGGAAGAAGCCTTAGTAAAACAGAAAGTATAGACATCAGATTTTTACTGTAAATTGCAAAATCTATAGTTCTGTTTCAAAAATTTGTTTTGTTCATCTTAGTTTTGACAGTAATATTTCATATGAAACTATCAATACTAAACTGTCATTCTGTTGCTCTTATCAAATTAACTGAAAGAATGTGCACACAACTGTGTTTATATGGATGGTGATGTATATATCTGTTTATATGCCTTGTGATTTTTAGGTAATGTTCATGTTCAATGCCTCCTGCAAAGGAAAACATGGCTGGGGAAAGAGACATATGTAGTCAAGTAACAAGTATAAAAAGAGTGCTACAAATGTTCAAAGAAGACAAATCACTCAGTGGAAGGTCATTGACAGCAGTCATCAAGGATAACAGAAAGAGGGTGTATCAGAGATTACAGTTTTAAATACCTATATCAGTATTTAATTAAAAAATGATTTAAATTTTCTCTAACAGGTCCTTCTTTACATTATTTAAATTAAATAGTAACCAGACATTCAGATTTATGCTCCAGATAAGCATTGTTAAAAATACCATATCATTGTTCATTATTTGTACCATAAATTCGAAAATTCCATAGATTTGTGACATTTGGAACGATTCTCATTAAATTATAAAAAGTGAACAGTATTGTGTTTGGATGATTTTGTTGACTTATAACCCTTTTAAAAACTTTTTTGCTAAGAATATTGTCATTATATACTATTTACCACATACTGATATGATTAAGCCTGTTAAATAGATGATAGTTTATGGTTTTCGTCAAAATGTGTGAAATATTATATTTTTACTTCCATGTTCCTTAAGGAAATGGAAGTATGGTGATGGCAAAAAAAAAATCGTGTTCGAGATTATTGCAGATTCTGATTGTACTACACTCAAAACATGAAAAAAAGTCATTTTTCGAAAAGTGTCTGTGTGTGTCTGTGTGTCTATCTGTAGATTTTTTTTCTATGGCAAACGATAACAGTCGCAAATTCAAACTGAATCAAATCATTTTTTGCATACAGCCCTGATTTGTAGAGTACTCACGACATATTGTTTTTGGTGAAGATCGGTTGAGGGAAAGGGGTAATTTACCTGCAACGTTTTATGTTTAACAAGGGTATTTTATATGGCAAACGATAACAGCCGCAAATTCAAACAGAATCAAATGATTATTTGCATACAGCCCTAAATTGTAGAGTTCTCAAGACCTATTGATTTTGCTGAAGACCGGTTAAGGAAAAGGGGTAGTTTACCTGCTACGTTTTATGTTTTAAAAGGGTATTTTCTATGGCAAACGATAAGAGCCGCAAATTCAAACAGAATCAAATACGTTTTTGCATACACCCGTGATTTTTTGAGTACTAAAGACCTATTGTTTTTGGTGAAGATCGATTAATGGAAAGGGGTAGTTTACCTATCACGTTTTTTGTTTTATCAAGGGCAATTTATATGGCAAACGTTAACAGCCGCAAATTCAAACAGAATCATATAATATTTTGCATACAGCCCTGAAATGTATAGTTCTCAAGACCTGTTCGTTTTGGTGAAGATCGGTTAAGGGAATAGAGTAGTTTACCTGCAACATTTTATGTTTTATCAAGGGTAATTTTTTTATGATGAACGATAACTGCCGTACATTAAAACAGAATCAACTACTCTTCTGCATACCTTTTTGAATTATACAGAACTCAAGGTCTGTTGATTTTGTTGAAGATCGGTTAAGGGAAAGGGGTAGTTTACCTGCAACGTTTTATGTTATAACAAGGGTATTTTTTCTATGACGAACGATAACTGCCGTAAATTCAAAGAGAATCAAATTATGTTTTGCATACAGCCCTGACTTGCAGAGTTCTCAAGACCTATTGTTTTTGGTGAAGATCGGTTAATGGAATAGGGTAGTTTACCAGCAACGTTTTATGTGTTATCAAGGGTGTTTTCTATGGCAAACAATAACAGCCGCAAATTCAAACAGAATCAAATAATTGTTTGCATACAGGCCTGAATTGTAGAGTACTCAAGACCTGTCGTTTTTAGTGAAGATCGGTTAAGGGAAAGGGGTAGTTTACCTGCAACGGTTTTTTATCAAGGGTAATTTTTTTCTATGGTAAATGATAACAGCCGCAAATTCAAACAGAATCAAATGATGTTTTGCATACAGCCCTGTATTGTAGAGTTCTCAATACCTATTGGTGTTGGTGAAGATCGGTTAAGGGAAAAAGGTAGTTTACCAGCAACATTTTATATTTTAACAAGGGTAATTTTTTATATGACGAACGATAACTGCCGTAAATTCAAACAGAATCAACTAGGTTTTTGCATACCTTTTTTAACTAAAGAGAACTCAAGGTCTGTTGATTTTGTTGAAGATCGGTTAAGGGAAGGGGTAGTTTATCAGCAACGTTTTATGTTTTAAAAAGGGTAATTTTTTTATGACGAACGATAACTGCCGAAAATTCAAAGAGAATCAAATAATTTTTTGCACCCTTTCCTGAGTTGCAGAGAGCTCAAGGTCTATTGATTTTGGTGAAGATCGGTTAAGGGAAAGGGGTAGTTTACCTGCAACATTTTATGTTGTAACAAGAGAAATGTTTCCATGACGAACGATAACTGCCGCGCATTCAAACAGAATCAAATATTTTTTTGCATGCATCCCTGGATTGTAGAGGACGGAAGGTCTATTGATTTTGGAGAAGATCGGTTAAGAGAAAGGGGTAGTTTACCTGAAACATTTTATGATTTAACAAGAGTAAAGTACTTAATTTTTATAAATAAAGTATCCTGATAAGAAGCCCATAGTAATCCACTGTAGAAACGTAGATGAAATATCTATAAATGAAGAGGTTAGGTGAAAGGGGTGGGGGTAATTTTCTATTATTAAAAATTATAGTTGAAGGTGGAGGGGAGAATTTTTTATATGTGTACTACGTTATCAGCAACAAAGAAGTAGTTTTTTGTTAAAATTGCTTCCCGGGCTCTTTAGCCGTAGTCCAATGTTTTCTGCAAAACCAGACTTTTCGGCAGTGCCATCGACTGCCATCATCGGTGAAAATCGAGTGCGAAAACGTGAGGTGGTATACGTTAGTGACCACAGTACTGTGGTTAATGCTGAAGCAATAAGTAGAAAGACGTAGTTTCTATGGAAATATTTCATTTCGAATATGATTTTAAATATAAATCTTAGAACATGGAAGTCATGTAGGGTTCTCCATACCGATATTTTGAATTTGGAAAACAAATTTATTAATTTTTTTCTTGGTGTCTTTCAAACATTCATTTGTTGTTACTGACAAGAAACATTAAAGAAAACATTTATATATTTGATATTCAGTATTTGAATAACTATTTATTTCCAAACAATTTTATGAGCTCCGATTATCTGTTATTAAATCATAAAAAAATCAGATTTCCAAATCCAGAAATACCATAGATACAGTATTTAAAACAATAAAAAGATTAAGTAGTGAAGAGTTCTGTACACGTTGCACCTCATCTAAAGTACGGTAACTTAAGTGACTCACGTGTGAGTAAAAAATTTGAATAAAGACTTTTATTTTTATACAAAAAATAATAAGGTATGGAGAATATGCTTACATTTACTCAAAATTTATTTAAAAATATGAATCATAACTCTATATACAGTGGAACTTGGTTATTACGGCCTCGGCTGTTACGTCAACTCGGGTGTAGCGTTATTTTGTCATAAGTCCGGTCAAACTGATATCTTTAACATTATAAAAATTCCCGGTTTTAACGTCACTAAATATTGTACTACTCTGTTATAGCGTCAAAAATTTCTCAGATATTTTACTCTAAATTTCATATAAACGTATATATGTGCGCGTACTACGCCCATGGCTGCAGACATACATTGTATGCAAGCGATAAGCACTGTAACAGGACCGCCGGCGCCAGCCGGTGTCTGGCGACTGACATGTCTCTCCACCACTCTCACCGAGTCAGTAGCACTGCGCGTCTCGAGGCTATTGTTCACGCCACGCTGTTACAGTATTTACTGTACAGTATTGTTTACACGTAGTCTTGTCTCTGTTTTTGGTTGTTATTGTTTCTGTATCTGCTCGTACTGTGACAGTTTCTTTTGTGTGTTTTATAACTTAAGTTTCGGTAGCCACTGTTTACAGAATTTTATACGTAGGTCTACATTTTTATACAGTAATCATGGCAAGTTCTAGTACAAAAAGAAAGGTTCTGTCTATTCAAGAGAAAGTACGTGTAATTAGATCATATGAAAGCGGACGTAAAATAGCTGATGTATGCCGTGAGTTTGGTTTAGTGAATTCTACTGTAGGTTCAATTTTAAAAAAACAAGGACAAAATTTTAAAAAAATTTGAGGAAGATGGAGAAAAAATTTAAAAAATTAGGAAATGCGAACATGGTGATGTGGATGCAGCATTATTGAAATGGTTCAAACAGTGTCGATGTTCATATATTCCTGTGAGTGGACCAATTCTGAAAGAGAAAGCTACAGAATTCGGAAAATTGTTTGGTATTGATTTTACGTGCTCCAACGGATGGCTAGATCGATTTGAGGCCCAACACTCGATTTCCTTTGCAAAAATTTGTGGTGAGGCAAAATGCGTAGATCTGAACGTTACAGGCGATTGGGTGCGTAACACTTGGCCAGAAATTAGACGATCATATAAAGATGAAGACATCTTTAATGGAGATGAAGCCAGAATTTTTTATAAATTAACTCCAGATAAGACTTTCAAATTTAAAAATGAAAAGTGCATTGGTGGGAGCTCTCTAAACAAAGAGTTACAGTTTTTGTTTGTGCGAACATGACGGGAACCAAAAAAAGGAAACGTTTAGTTATCGGGAAAGGTTTGCATCCTAGATGTTTTAAAAACATCAAAAACCTTCCTGTAAGTTACGCTGCCAACAAAAAAGCGTGGATGACTTCTAGTATTTTTTAAGATGAACTAAGAAAGTGGGATAAAGAACTGTCATCGAAAAACAGAAAAATTCTACTTCTAGTTGACAACTGTGCAGCCCATCCAAAGTTAAATTTGACAAACATTAATCTGGTCTTCTTACCGACCAACTGTACGAGTGTCTTGCAACCTATGGACCAAGGCGTCATTAGAAGCCTAAAGTGTCACTACCGCAAGCAACTTAAAAAAAAAATTATTTTCTGTATGGACACGGCGCAACATGCCACAATTTCACTCTTAGATGCAATACAATTCCTAGACGACTCTTGTAAGAGTGTAACACAGAAGACGATAGCAAAATGCTTTAGTAAAGCACAACTCGTACATGAAAATTTACCCGATGATGATGAAGACGACGACTTGCCGCTCTTGGAGTGGATTAAGAAATTCGACATAAATGAATTTGGAAATGAACTTGATTCCTATGCATCAGCGGATGACCAAGTAGAAACATTCCAAGTGTTGAGTGACGCAGAAATTATCGTGGAAGTAAAAAACATAGAAGCAGAAGATAGTGTTGAAGAAGATGCTGAGCAAGAGGAGGATGCCGACATCGTTTGTCCGACAGTACAGGAAGCAATGAGAGCCGCCGAAACTCTTTCACGATTTTACTGCTTTAGAGAGACGTCTGACGACACGTTCAATGCAGTGCAGCATCTAGACAGCACAACAGAAAGAATTTATTTTTCAGAAAGGAGCGTTCAAAAGAAAATTACGGATTACTTTCGACAGTAAGCCTAAATGTAAGTTACATGTACTTTCTTTTTGATCTTTTAAAATATTCTTCATGCTGTTTGTATAAATGAAATACAGTTTGTAAACTTAAGAATAAATATCACGAATAATATTAATAATGCAGAGATTTTTTTTTTATTTCTCCTTCCTTACTAGTGATTAAAAAGGGTCTTTTATAACGACTCTTTTATAACGTCACTCAGACATAACGTCATTATTTTTTTGGTCCCTTCAATGACGTTATAACCAAGTTCCACTGTATACTTTTGCAGATAAAATATCACACAAATAAAAAAAAGGCTGAAAAAAAATATAAAACACAAAATATAATATAAAGCTGATTGGAATGAATTATAACACACACACACACACACACACACACACACACACACACACACACACACACACACACACACACACACACACACACACACACACACACACACACACACACACACACACACACACACACACACACACACACACACACACACACACACACACACACACACACACACGGATAACAAAGTACCGGTAGTTGAGAAAATATATTCATATTGGACAGAACTGGGAATACAAACGATCTTCATATCTTCAGAGTTAAGAGCAAATGTAAAACTCATTGTAACAGTCATCTTTTAGTAACATAACAATTACAAGAAGGAGGAAGCTATAGTGTAACATTTATACAAGAAATTTATAATTTTAAATTCACTATTGGCACAGTACTATATGAGCAAGGCAAATTACGCCGATCTTTTCTGTCTAATAATCAGAACGGAGAATAGACAACTAGAAAAAATTATTTTAAAGTTACTGCTGCTTTACTTATATTTTTTAGATAACTATTATTGGTATTTCATTATAGTTATTACTGTTAATACATGCAGATACCTTCCTTCATGCACAAGCAGGTTAAGTCTGAGGTTTCATTTGTTAAGTTGTTTACATTAAACGAGTGGCTCATTTGACAAGTTTCTCACTCTGTTTAATGTAAACATAAAACTGGACTATACACATTTTCCAGATACCCATCACCAAAGTTAGTAATCTAAACGCAGTATCTATACCAGTCAATTAGTTTTTTTAAATATGCTGAATATATGTGTGTTATGATATAATTAAATTAGCAAGCTTAAAGCTGCTGCATTCTTTCACAACAATTCTGCTTGCGACTGTTATGTCAGACATTCAGGTACAAAAGCACTAGTTGGCAGAATCATATGGCAAAAAATGGCAATGGGCCATGCAACAACAAAGTGATAAAAAATGAACAACAAATGTATTTTACAATGTTCTGCACAACACTACATCCCTGAGAAGCTAATTACTTTTTACTGAAAAGCTTAAGAAACCTAAAGAAACTTAATGAACCAATGACTAGTTGTTATTGAGTAGGTAGTTTATACAGCCATTACAATTACTGCCATGTATACACCATTCTTGATACAAAAAATAACCACTGGTCGTGTAGATGACTGTTAATAGGAAGTAAATATTCACATTTAACAGTATGATTATTCTGTGTAGTAATTAATTTACAATAAATGATGCAAGAATGTTGCAATGTTGTAACAATGCAATAATTAATTCACAATATTTACAAGAATGATTTACTCCAAAAATTTCTTCAATTTGTATGAATAGTGTCATTAGTAGGATATTATGAAAACATCAAGATCTCTTTATTTTTAAGGTTGAAAAGCAAATGCATGTTTGCTGTTATTGCTGAGAAACGATTTAAAAGTGTAAGCAGCCTATTAATGCTAACAATGGATCATGTAATGCTTCAGTAAATACCATGTACTTGAACATTAATGACACTGCTTAGCTCTGGCCTGAGGAACTGATTAATTTTGGAGTTGGGCAATTCTTGTTTTGGTCCATACTAACATTATTATCTTGTAAGTTGCTATTTATTTATTTTTTATGTATAACGTTTTGACTTGCTCTGGTCTCATTATTGGTTTTTATACCTTATATGTACCTATATAATTTTATAGAAATTACACATTTTTATTTATACTACTTTATATGTGTTATAGACTTTCTGAATTATTAATGTTTTAAAATCATTTATTAAAAGCTTGTTTCGATTTACCAAATTGTAATTACAAACTGACAAAATTACTTGGTTAAATATATGAACCTCAACTGTAAAATTTTATATAATTCAAGTTTACTAGTGAAACCGTATAAAAAGTGAATATTTATTTCTGTGTGAATTTCAGAAGCCTGGCAAAAAAGAACATAAACTATACGAAAATGTAAAAAAAAACAGTTTTTGTTTCAATCAAGTTTTTTAAAAGTGAATTTTTTGTTCTCATATTGAAATACAGCTCAAGAACAACTTAATTAATTAGTCAAGAACAACTCAAGACTGTGATAAATTAATTATATCACATGGTTTTGACAGTAAATACTTTAATTATAAGTGGTCATGATTTATTAGACAAAGAAAGATTTAGTGAGATTCAGTAATAGTTTAAATAATTATGAAAGCACACACACACACACACACACACACACACACACACACACACACACACACACACACACACACACACACACACACACACACACACACACACACACACACACACACACACACACACACACACACACACACACACACACACACACACACACACACACACACACACACAGAGGATATATAAAAGAAAAATCAAATTAACCACATAGTCTGGTACAGACTGCTCACATCCTTATACAAAATTCCATAAAAGTTGGTAAAATCAGATACAGTTTGAAGATAATGCATGACTAGAAAGTGGAAACAAAAGGCTACAAAATGCCCTAATTTCTTAGTATGTGCGCCTATCAGTTTACTAACAGTAGATTTATATTTCTACAGTGACTGAATGCCTGAAATGCTGGATACAGTATACATTTTTGTGAATATGGACACACTTCTAAATACACAAGTGTGAGTAAATGTTTAGGCTGTGAACTTGCAAATGAATTTACGAATATATTTTAAATTTTCTGAAAACATTCACTGGAAATGTGGAAATTTGTGAAAATATAACTATATTTCATTCACACTTTCTGTTTCAAAATTGGACACTATATACAAATAATGGAAACTGTAAATTAGATCTTTGTTTTACAGGCACATGATACTGCTGTCAGTATCAACGTTGACTCTGCAAGTTACTGAGACTCAACTGTCGCAATTAGAAGTGTCATTTCTAGTTATATTCCCTTAAAACTGCCATGTTAGTAATTAATTTAATTACTGAATAATTTATAAGTTATTTATATATATTACCTGTAACTTTGTCTCTAATGAGTTTACAGCTTTCAACATCTCCAATCGAAGAGAACAGTGATCGTATTTCTTCTTGAGTCATTGTTTGTGGCAAGTAATTGACAATAAGATTGGTTTTACTTTCTTCTTGATTACCACCAGGATTTGTTTGCGATGAAGAGTTGTGGGAATTCGATGATGAAGATGAATTTGTGTGGATTGAACCGTTTTGTTGTGGCAACGTATCCATCCCGTTCTGCATCATAGTTACTTTTGTCAAACTGCAAAAAAAGAAAAAGGAATTTTAAAATGCTGGACATTAATTATGTATTACAGAGGATTACTGACAGGAGCACTTATTTAAACATTTCAGAATCAGTTTGTAACAATTTATAATGTTCGGAAGTCAATAATATATCAAATTAATTGTCATATGTACCCGATCAAATATGTTTCATCATCTACTTTTTGTTTTGGTATACCACATCAAATTTATTTAGATGCACAATATACATTTAATAAAACTTATATTTAGAAACCAATAAATGAACAAATGGAAATTGAAAATATACAAACATCATCAGAATGACACATCAAAGAACAGACAAAAATAAAAACAGGCAGGATGCACTGTTTAAAAATATGCACTAAAAGGCACTCTAATAAACATCAGACCTATAGTAGCAGTTTCATTCACTATGTTAAAACACACATGTACACACACACACACATGTGCATGAATTGAGGCATTATACATCCCTTACAAGCCACTCAATAGTACAAAAGCCAGGGACTGAACAGTAAAGCAGAGTAATCCAGACTTCATTACGTAGTCCTAGTAAAGCCACACAAAACGTACACCTAATGCTATAAAAGTAAATGCTTTGCATACAGCAAAAATGATATATTTATGTATTCTTTTAATTATTATTTATGTTTCTAATGTTAACTGAAATTTCTTATAATTATATTTCTTAGTACTTTCAAATAAAGCTCAGTAAACATAACATATTAATGAACTTTAAAATATATTTCTGTTTTATGCAGTTAAATCAGCTGATTATTGATTAACTTTATACAGTTGTGTCTATATTTGATTCTAAATTTTTTAATTCAATACCAATTTATTTTTAACACAAAAGATATTATTAAGAATCTCAAACATTTTTGGGGTTTCACTACCTGTTCATGTTTTGGTTTTTAGTAATTAATTTAATTTAATGTAATACTTTCAGCATTACAGTAGTTTAGAAACTGCTCTTCATTCATGGCCATTAATTAATCACTCTTATTTTAATTATAATTTTCTTATAATAATATAACATTTTATTTTGCAATACATAAATGAAGTTTTAGTAATATAATACTTGCAATATAAATAATATAATGAAAACATTTTACCCCCACCCCCTCACATACATACACGCACGCACGCACGCACGCACACACACACACACACACACACACACACACACACACACACACACACACACACACACACACACACACACACACACACA
Source organism: Magicicada septendecula (assembly GCA_034769895.1). NCBI lineage: Eukaryota > Metazoa > Arthropoda > Insecta > Hemiptera > Cicadidae > Magicicada > Magicicada septendecula. The sequence goes on from CM068376.1 coordinate 236,570,710, forward strand.
CACACACACACACACACACACACACACACACACACTTAATGTACTTATTATTCCCAAGTGGCTACATCTATAAAATCACAATTTATTTCAGTCCCATTTCAATTGTATATTCAAATATCGGAAACACACAATTTTTGGTTAAAGAAATGTTATGAAGTGATTGAAGTGATAACAAATTTTTTTTATATGGTACTGCCTCCTCAACAGATCTGTTTTGCACAATTTTGTCTTTTGTAAGCAATACAATACTGGGAAAAATTATTTTTAGTTATTAACTAACTTACAACACCTTTTCTTACTGATAACATAATGAAGCCTACCACTTTCACAGACCATATCAAAATGAGACAAATTTGACAAAGTAATATAAGTGCTATTGTCTTGTCACATTGTATCTGACATACGCACAAGATAGCTTTTGTACCATTTCTACCCCAATACATTTAACAGTCATTAGTTCTGCCAATCAAAGTTCTATTCATAAAGAGTGATTATATGAACATGGTTTTTCACAAAATTCTGAAATCTGTCTGTCTGTAAAATACACATATTCATACTAAAAAATGGAGTATGATTACTGATTAGATTGACTTCAGCACTTGTTGTAAATTTGAAATATATAAATGTTGAGAGGTTTAGAAGGATTCAATCATTTTCTTAACACGATCTGTATTAGTGTTTTTACAAAATTTATTGTCATCTTAAGCACAATTGTTACTTAAGGAGTATGATAAATATTACAGCAGTTCTGATTCAGTGTCACAGTCAGTTCATGATAAGTCTTTTTTTTAATGTCAAATTTTTTTAACTGTGTCTATAAAATTGACTATTAAACTTTCTGACATGTATTCAATTCATGGTTGCTATTGTATGAATTCGTATATTTAAAATAGAAATATTAACATTTGTTACTGCACGTATTACGTTGTTATAATTGATACTTGAAAGTTGTCTGCACATTTGTTAGTCACATATACTAAGCATATGAATCTTATTAACTGGTTCTTAAAATTTTGTGTAATTGTCCGGACTGCTATATTCTGTCTGTCTGTCTGTCTCTTTCTCTCTCTTCCTGACACACACACACACACACACACACACACACACACACACACACACACACACACACACACACACACACACACACACACACACACACACACACACACACACACACACACACACACACACACACACACACACACACACACACACACACACACACACACACACACACACACACACACACACACACACACACACACACACACACACACACACACACACACACACACACACACACACACACACACACACACACACACACACACACACACACGCACGCACGCACGCACGCACATTTAAACATGTTGCAACTCACATTACTGGTACTTGAAAACAGTAATCATTTGCATTTGATCACATGCAAAATTTAAGAGTATGGCAGAATGATTTTTGATTGTAAATCCTTTTCATTTACAAATAAACTTGTAGAATTGCATTACAAAATAATCATTTACAGTAGTTAACAGCTTTATGTGAAATGTAAGGCAGAGAAATAAATGTGGGTGACTAAGACTGTACACGTCTTGGTTTGGGAGTGTGCCAACACTGTAGATCTGCACAACTGCTATTGGTCTCTAATATTTTTGGAATCCCACTTTGTAGGAATTCCACTTTGTCCCTTTTAAACCAATATTTTTGTCACCTGTGTGCTGGTATTCTATATCTTGTACTTGTGCACATATATGCAGTGTGTGTGTGTGTGTGTGAATCAAAAATTCATAGCAAAATTTGCTATGAGAGCAAATGTACAGTTTAATACTTGAAACAAAAATTGTATATTTCAAGATTTTATGTGAAATACATGCAATGTGTAAACAATAATATAAAGATACCAGGTACCAGGTACACAAACACAATAAGCTTATAAACATATATGCAATAGAATTATATATTGCACAAGATGCAATGAAAATCACTATAATTAATTACACCAAATAATAGTTTTATAAAAGCAGATTAGTAATAAGTATTGTACAAACTCCTTAAATCCATAATGTCATAGAATGTAATTTAATTGCACTATACAACCAAACTCATGCAGACATATTTTCATAATTCATTATACAGGAAAAATATTAAACGAAAATAAATATTTACAAAAAGAGTAACATCCACATAAGGATGAGTTTCTCACAGTTATTTAGCAGTTACTCGAACGGCTCACAAGTGTATGCTCAGTTATTAATAATTAAATACTAAAATGATTAAATCCAATAAAGTTATAAAAAAACATTACCCAGGATAGTATATAACAGTTAATTCAACACATGGTTTGTTTGTTTACCTAAGCTCTACAGAGTGTAGTTGTAATTAATATTAACAATGGTTTATTATGTCAGAAGAACACTGGCAACAGTAAGACACACAAGTGATGGTAGAAATTACTTTAACTTTGTAATCACCTCGTTATTATCAGGAAATGAGATAAAATAGTTCTAAAGACAAAATATGAAATATAATCCTTTGCCTATAACTTTCTTACTGTGAGTTTATATCTGGCTAAAAAATAAAAGAAAAAAAATTCTTCCTAACTACTTTTTCAAGAAATACTAATAATTTAGGTATTCAAACGGGTAATCTGTAACTTACAAAAAATAAAGTAAAATAAAAATTTTGTATGTTATTGGAACTTAAGAAATGTTGGCATTAGTAACAAATGTCTGTCTCAAAGCTGAAGAAGGCGAATACGTACGCCGAAACGCATTCAACGAGAAGAGAATAAACAGTAAGTTTCACAAGAAAAAGTTTCATTTTTAGATAAGTGTTAGTGCTGTGAAAGAAGAGATGAATAATCAAGACAACAAACGTTCTTGTATAATGCTGCTTAGCTAGAATATATTTGTGCGTGTGTGTGTGTGTGTGTGTGTGAGTGAGTGTTTTAGTAGGGAAGGATTGCTAATATCATAAAAAGTTTTACACAAGCAACTGATCAATGAAATTTACTAATATTAACTCTTATTTATAACATTTTCAATGACTGCTGTTGATACTGTCACTAGTTTTTAGCTGACACTATAACAGTTTGTAGTGATTTTAAACAAAAGTATTTAAAATTAGTTTCCAGGCATAAGAAGAAATTTATAATTTCTATGAATAGAAAGAATACAAATTTAAAATCATCTTGAGTTAGTAGATTACTTGGGATAAATTGGGTTGTCAATACCAATCTTTTTTAAGTAAAAAATATGAATTATGCTTAATTTAGAATATAGCAGGCAAAATATTTATAAGTGAGGTATAAATTACTTTTACTTTCTTTACTTTTACTATTACTTTTACCAACAGCTACACTGAAATTGAGTCGTCAGTAATAAGTGAGATCAATCACCAGCAATTTAATAATATTCTGGCTACTGCATAACCAAGTGCCATAATGTTGCTGAACAACAGAATTGTGGCAACTATAGACTACAGAAACCAACTATAGACTACAAAAGTACACTGAAGGTTAATGTAAATCGCCACAATTACAAAAATATCAGTCATTTGATATAATCTTTCCCTGCTCACAATGAACCAACTGACATCTATTGGTCTCTGATTCTAACAACTGTTACTGCCTCAAATGTTGACAGTAGTTTCTGCTATACAGAAATTCACGTCTAGTTGTCACAATGAGCTCTTATGGCCATTGAATTTCTTACAGGCAGAGAGCATGCAGTGTTGCCAAGTATAATATAAAGCCTTTACTAAAGTGAAAACTAATACTGTTTTTCCTTTCTCTCTTACTTAACGCTAAGCTTCCCGCTATCACAAAAGTAAGCCTCACGCATCATGTATGGATTCAAAGAGAAAATTCTATGGAATACAATAGTGCACATTCCAGTATTATAAAAAATTTACCGAATTCCATAGTACCCAATATTTTTTGTAAATCTGGAAGAGTAAATTATATGTATTTCTTGAAAAAGTAGTTAGCAAGGATTTTTTCTTTTATTTTTTAGCCAGATATAAACTCACAGTAAGAAAGTTATAGACAAAGAATTATATTTCATATTTTGTCTTTAGAACTTTTTGATCTCATTTCCTGATAATAACGAGGTGATTACAAAGTTAAAGTAATTTCTACCATCACTTGTGTGTCTTACTGTTGCCAGTGTTCTTCTGACATAATAAACCATTGTTAATATTAATTACAACTACACTCTGTAGAGCTTAGGTAAACAAACAAACCATGTGTTGAATTCACTGTTATATACTATCCTGGGTAATGTTTTTTATAACTTTATTGGATTTAATCATTTTAGTATTTAATTATTAATAACTGAGCATACACTTGTGAGCAGTGAGGTACTCGAACTGCTAAATAACTGTGAGAAACTCATCCTTATGTGGATGTTACTCTTTTTGTAAATATTTATTATCGTTTAATATTTTTCCTGTATAATGAATTATGAAAATATGTCTGCATGAGTTTGGTTGTATAGTGCAATTAAATTACATTCTATGACATTATGGATTTAAGGAGTTTGTACAATACTTATTACTAATCTGCTTTTATAAAACTATTATTTGGTGTAATTAATTATAGTGATTTTCATTGCATCTTGTGCATTATTATATATATACACAACATATAATTCTATTGCATATATGTTTATAAGCTTATTGTGTTTGTGTACCTGGTACCTGGTATCTTTATATTATTGTTTACACATTGCATGTATTTCACATAAAATCTTGAAATATACAATTTTTGTTTCAAGTATTAAACTGTACATTTGGTCTCATAGCAAATTTTGGCAACGTTGGAGCCTGTGATATACACTGTGTCACCCATATATATTAATTTTAATGTAGTCCCACTCCAAAATATGATCACAATCAGTGGCGGCTCTAGACTTTGCGGGGCCCTAGGTGAGTCTATTTTGCGGGGCCCAATTCCCACTTTTGAAATTTACCCTTGTTTTTTGAGCTGAAAACTAACTGGAGTTATAAAATTAATATAGGACTATAAAAAACTTACGCAACTTCTTTTTAATTAAGAAGCTATTCAAAAAACTGAGTTGAGAAAATTTCAATGACTTTTCAAAAAGTATTTTCAAAAAATAGATTAGTCATCTTCATCTTAATTTTTTTAGTTGGCAATTAAAACCACTATGAGGACTTTCAGTTAGTAGTATTATAAAAAAATGAAATAAATTGTTTTCCCAAGAAGTTGGTTTTTAATCAACCTGTATAAAAAAAGGTCATTACTCATTAAGGTTACTGAAATAAAATATAAAGGTACAAAAATACCAAATAATACAGGTAACATTTTTTTTTATTGGTACATAAAAGAAAACACACAATACTGAATAATCTTATAAAAATATGATATGAAACACAACATTTATAATGGACTGAAATTTAACTTCTCATAAACTTTTGTTAATTCTAGTTAATAAAATGAACAACACATATTATTGAAAATTTAAATCTCTCAATAATACAAATTAGATTTGTTATTCTTTCAGTCTTTCAACAGTTTTTTAAAAAGGAATTTTCCTACTTTTGGCTTCACTAAAGTCATTGATGATCGATTTAAGCTCTAGTTCAGTTTTGTTGAAAGTTCACGTTCAATCGACAGTATAGCCAGTGCTGAAAGTCTTTCTTGAGACATAGTAGACCGAAGATAGGTCTTTATCAATTTTAATTTTGAAAACAACCTTTCAGCCGATGCAACTCTCACTGGTATTGTCAATAGAACGCGAATGGCAACAAAAAGATTGGGGTACACATCGGATAGTTCTTTTGAGACCATGTCTTTTAAAGCTTTTGCTACCCCTCCACCTTCTTCTGGCATGGTTCTCAAGAACATTTTCAGCTCTTGATAGAGTTCCTCACAGTTGATGTCACTATAAAGTTCTTCAGACTCTTTCCCGTTTCCTCTCTTAATAGTAAGAGCAGTTTCCAATCGTCTGCAACTGTCCAGAATCTCTTGATCTGGTTTATTTCTCAAAACTGCGATATTGCAGAGAAATCCAAAATTAAACTGGTAGCGTTGGAGCTCCATGAACCGAGAACTAAGGCTTGTTTGGATGCAATCTATAACCACATAAAAATACTGTGTCCTCATTAGGTCCTCTGGGAAAGAAGCAATTTCATCTTGACCTTCGTAATCAAAGAGACACTTTTTCTTGCGAATATGGGTTTGTTTGAATTCTTTATTGACACCAATTTCCTCAGCCAAAGAATTTGCATCAACCAGTACAGAAACCCAACCACTTTTTCTGTACTCAGAAATCCAAGTCAAAAATCCTTCAAAATGCTTCATAGCTGTACTTAAGTCCATGTTAACTTTTTGCCAAAGCTTGCTGATGATGTTAATTTTAAACAAAATGTCATACCACACTATCAGAGAAATTATGAACTCATATGAAAGAATTTCCTGACGTAATGATCTACATTCACTGTACAGTGCTGGGTCACCAATATCTGAAAGTGCTTCAAGGCAATCTGCTACGTCTTCCAGCTGATACCTTACAGCTTTTACACTTTCAATTCTGCACTCCCACCTTGTTTCTGATAAAGGCTTTAGTGTTAAATTTACTTTTTCTTTCAGAGCTGCTCATCTCACCGGAGATGCAGAAAATACCAAGATGTGTGTAAAACCTTTGCAAAATTCCAAAGAACAGTTTAGCTGAAGTGCACGAGGCTGCAGCATCACCAAGTAGTAGATTCCAGTTGTGGCAACCACATGGGGTGAAAAAGGCCAAAGGGTTCATATCAAGTATTCGTGCTTGCACGCCACTTTTATGTCCCTTCATGTTTGCCCCATTGTCGTATCCTTGGCCACGACAGTCTTCTAATTTCAAACCAAGTGAATTGAGCTCTGAGAGGACGTAGTCAGCTAAGTCAGCACCTGTAGTTTTCTCTACAGGTATGAAACCAATAAAATGTTCTTTGATATCTCCAGAATTCACATCAACATAGCGTAAGACTAGAGACATCTGTTCCACACGACTGACATCTCTCGTGCAGTCAAGTATAATTGAGTAATACTTAGCTTGTTGTACTCTTTTTATGATTTCTTGCTTTACTTGTCTTTCCATCAGATCTATTAATGCATTCTGTATATTTTTTCCTAAATAGTGATTGTGCAGGCTTTTATCTGCTATACGTTCCAAATGACTTCTCATAATTGGATCAAACATGGCAGTAAACTTCACTAAGGCTAAAAAATTTCCACTGTTTTCTGAAAACAGATCCTCCCTGTGAGCTCGAAATGGCAAATTGTGAGTAGCTAAATACTCAATGATGGCCAATATCCTTTCTAAAATATCTTTCCACCGTTGCCTTTCAGCTTGGAGTTGGCTCTGTAGCTCTAAATCAACTGTTTGATTAGTTTTTAACTTTTTTTCTAATTCAACCCATTTCAAAACGTTTTCAAGATGTTCAGGATTACCTTCATGTGATTTAATACGAGTACTTATGTTTTTCCAGTCATTACAACAGCTATACGAAAAAGCTGTATTTGAAGAGGAAAACAATCTGCATAGAAAACAGAATATTTTGTCTGCATTTTTTGTGTAAACTAGCCAGTGCCTGTCCTGTTTCTCATCATTATTCAAAATCCTAGTATAGTGCGATGTTGAAAAATGTCTACTATGACAGTCTATTGGATATCTCACAATATTTTCCCTGATGGACCCTTTTCGTACAAGTATTAATCTGTCCTTATCATTAAGTGGAAGTGACCACGCGCTCGGGTCATAAATAATAGTGTCAGGAACAAATGAATTAGTATTATTAGTACTCTCTTGACTGCAACTAGGCTCATTTGTTTCTGCCTGCAAGGACGCTATGTTACTAATAATAGGACTACAATTTTCAGGATTATCTGCGTCATCGTATTTATTAGGAATATGACCGTTTACAGTATTAGGCAGCAGAGTATTTTCCTTTGTACAACTTAACTCATTTTTCTCTACCTGCATAGATTCTATGTTACAAGTACTGGCTGTAGAGCTCACCATATATTTATCCAATGAACCACTTATCTTTAGTCTGAATTCCTCTTTTGCCTTCTTCTTTTGTCTTTTAACACTACCAGTTTCATACTTTCTTCCAATGTCTCTTTCTCTTTTTGTATTTCCACTCGAAGACATGACAAACCACAAATTATTACAAATGTAAGCAACAAAACATTGTAACCCACACTGAACCACTTGATTGTTGTTAAACAAACAAAATAAACCCACTGGAACACGCAGTGAACAATAAACATAACTAACCTCAAAACTCTGCACACAAAAATACTGAACAGCTGTTTCACTGAGGGTGCTTTCACATGGCTGTACTTTTGCCGTGTTGTACTTTTTTCGTGTTTTCATTTGCGTGGGAATTTTGAAAAACACAAGATTCGATTATTGTTTTGGACTTGTAAACAAGGTCGTTTATTAGTTTTTTATGCTGCGATTTACTTCTTAACGAAGGAAATACGTAACTTTTGGGTAAAAAAGGTAATTATAAGTATTTTTATTTAAGAAGGGATTTTTATATAAGGCGGGAATTTTGAAAAACACAAAGTTCGATTTTATTGTTTCTGTTTCTGTTTTTATCCACTAGATTGGGCATTAATTACCTGCGAAACTCACACCATTTTGACCATGTTTAGTAAAACTGAATCGGTAAGTTCAAAATAGATGCACTTTATATTGTTATGGTTAACGAGTCAAATCAAATGTGTAATACTAGTAGTAGTAGTAGACCAAGTAGTAGATTCCCAGACAAATAAGATATAGATGATCATAGATCTAAGCTCAGGGCCTGCGCCCGCGCCTGAGGGGGGGCCCTGAGCGCGGGGCCCCCTCAGGCGCGGGGCCCTAGGCGGCCGCCTATTTCACCTAATGGAAGAGCCGCCTCTGATCACAATTGTTTTGTGATTGTTTATTACTACGATGGAATTTCCACAACTAAGTTGAACTCACTGCATATGTCAAAATATTAGTCTCAGAATGATTCCTAGATGCATGCTTGTTTTTTCTGGAACCAATAATATTTCAAGGGCAAGAAATCTTATAATTTACATATTCTACACATCAACACTGACACTAACTTCATGATAAGCTACACACAAAGTGTTAATCTATATTTCCTTCTGCCCATTATTAGTTAAGATTAATATGACTTAGTATAATTTTCTTCAATCTTCTGAATTTATTAGAACAAGGTACAAGCAATTAATAACAAGCACACATTGAGAATTACCTGTAGATTATTATATAACCACAATCTTCGATGTATTTGATATTCACACACACATAAAATCAAATTGTAATTACTTCTGCAAGTACTATTATTTTAATCATTTTAGTTAATCTTATGCATGTTTTACAGAATGTATCTGTATCTTCAGATGTTTCTAAATGAATTAATTTACCTGTGTAAGTCGTTTGAAACATCTAAAATTGTTTCAAAAATTTAAAGTATAATTATTTCTGTCAGTCTGTCTGTCTCCCCCCTCACACACACACACACACACACACACACACACACACACACACACACACACACACACACACACACACACACACACACACACACACACACACACACACACACACACACACACACACACACACACACACACACACACACACACACACACACACACACACACACACACACACACACACACACACACACACACACACACACACACACACACACACACACACACACACACACACACACACACACACACACACACACAATATTATAAGCACTACTTGTTCTTTACACGTATGTCTATATATGTGCTTCTTAAATGCATTCTTTATATTGAAAAAAAAAACACTACACCCTTTTCTGATGATCAAGTGCTGAATGCCTACACCATTATCAAATTCAAATGCAATTCAGTAATCTAACTGTATTATCAATTTGGCTGTCATTGTCTAATTCTGATACATAACTAACACAGCGTCACTTCAATTATCTATTACTAGAGAAAAATATACACACAGTTATTGTGTTAAGCAGTTAGAGGCACCACAATGCAATTTATAAGGGCATCACAGTGTCACAATTTATACACTTGTTAAACTAATTAATACAGGAAAATTCTGAAAAACATTATGCATGGTTTGTGATTTACAGTTTTGTTTAACTGCAGTCACATATTGAATATTAATTAGTAATGACAATTTTTCATGGTTACAGTCCACTTATATGTGTGTATGTGCGCGCGCGCGCATATATTTCAGGATGGTAATAACACAAAAGACATTTTATACTAAACTGAATTTTTATTGTTTGTGAACCTGCATTAGTCCCAAATTGCAACATACACACACACATATATATATAATATGTTGAAGGAATATATTTTAATTGATATTGATTTTATTATACTGTATTATTAAATATTTTAATAAAATATTTTAAATAAAGTAAGAAATATTGATTTATTCATATGATTGTAGTTATACTTTTGAATGGTGCAAAGTACACTGTTTCACACAAGTGACAATTGGACATTGCAGAGTAAAGAGAAGATCTATCTTAAAAGAGCAGAATTTTGGATACTGGTAAAAAAATGACAAGAACAGTAGGCCTGAATTTAGAACAGTTAACAGAAGTGAAGGAGGAAAGGATTATTAACAGAAATGTAATTTATGAAGATTAAATGTTTTAGTCAATATATCGAACAATTCATCAACCTCTGTCAAGGAAAATGAGGAAAGACTCCACTAAAATTTTATGAGGTAATGGCTGTGCCAGTGTTGTGTGGTTCTGAAATTTGGGTTCTGGTGAAGAAAGATCTTAGTAGAATACAGGGATCAGAGATGAGATCCTTGCGATCTGTTAAAGGCTGCACATGAAGAGATAGACTTTACAATGAAGATGTACACAAAAAGTTGAAAACTTTTTAATATCCAGGATCACATTGCAGTACGTAAAGAGATGGATTGCTCACCTGATTAGGATGTTGGATGACAGATCGCTTAAAGAAATTTGGCAATACAAACTTATGAGATAAAGAAGTACAGGAAGACCTAGGAAGGTTGGTGAAGGGGATGAATTTCCTTTGGGACCGGAAGAGACGATTCACCTATTGCCTGATGGAAGAAGAAGAAGCAGAATATGTCAATTTAAGAATGAGGTATGAATTAATTCTAAATAAAACAAATTGGAAAAATCAGAAACAAGTGGTTTAGTAAGAAGGTTTAGTCATGACAATGATGATGATGTTTGAATGAAAATTAATTTATTTTACTGCTACTATAGCTATAAACATTCCAAATGTTTTTCTACTGGTGTATATTTATATCTTATTGTGCTATATATTTCAAAACCTGGAGCATTTACCCTCAAACAATACTTAAACAAAATACTTAATACTTAATGAAATGAAAATACTTAATTTAATTAAATACTTAAATTTAATTTGAAGAATAATTCTGTTTATTGTTGGTAATATGAAAACACGATCTAAACAAGATAAAATATAAAGTAGTCTTGAGAAAGAGATGCAATAATAAATAGCACATAATGAAAAAAACAACTACAATAATAGTATAAATAAGTATGAGAGAGAGAGAGAGAGAGAGAGAGAGAGAGAGGTAGACAGACAGACCAGAGAGCAATTTTTCCGTAACATTTCGAAGTTACACTTATATTAGGTTTATACACTGTCATATCCTTCAAAACATTTAGTGTTATCTTCACTTTTTGTATAACTTTCAGTTTCATAGACAACTGTATGAATGAAAATGTATTTCTTTATAATCTGAATTTGTTTTTGTGGTAAATTCAGCTTGTTACTAAGTTTCTCAGTTTCACAATGTACACAATCAATACCAATAGTAGTTAGCTACAACATTCCTTCTCTATCACAATATCAACTGGATGCTGTGTTCAGATACTTATAAACTTGAATCTTCAATTGTCCTTGCATATGATCTACTTCTCCAAACAGATACTGTGCTTTTTTTTTACTGTTAACTGCTCACCCCATCAGCCACATATTGGCATATCTCTTACATAAACTGTTCCATGGTAATAGTGGCACAGGACAAGGAATTGTGTTTAATACTACATGAAGATATTTTATAAGCAATTATAAATTAAACTGTTCTAAATAGAAAGGATGATGCAGAAAGTTGAAGTCAAAGTAAAACAACAACATGTAGTAGCAGTAGCAGTAACAGTAGCAGTAGCAGTAGCAGTAGTAGTAGTAGTAGTAGTAGTAGTAGTAGTAGTAGTAGTAGTAGTAGTAGTAGTAGTGGTGGTGGTGGTGGTGGTGGTGGTGGTGGTGGTGGTATAGTAATGTTAGTAATATTAGTAATAATAATTATTATATTATTATTACATACAGGTAATAGAAATTGATATAGCAATTAAAATTTGTATTAGAATATAAAAATAATATTAACAGTGACAATTAGTGAACAATTAAACTAATAAGAAGTTGCTTATCAGTATAAACAAGAATTGTAAGGACTTATTGTTATTCGGTAACACTCTTTCATCATAGTGAGTGAGTACAAGTACTAGTTTACTATTTCTGTGTAAACATAGTTATAATCAGATTTAACATACCAGGTTTAAACAATTGTTTTGTTAAACAAGTATACGGTTTCCATACAAGAATTTTGGAAACAGTAACTTCTTGGAATTACAAACAGTAATTTCCATAGTGTTCCTTAATAATTAATGAATAAATAAGACATAATTAAAGACACAAATTAGAATTATTCTGAGAGAGAGAGAGAGAGAGAGAGAGAGAGAGAGAGAGAGAGAGAGAGAGAGAGAGAGAGAGAGAGAGAGAGAGAGAGAGAGGCAACAATAGTACGATGCTTTGTTTACAGTATTTTCACTTTAGCAACAACTGCAAAAACTTTGTAGACAATATAGACCTATTATAATTGTAAACAGGACCTTATATTTAGTTCTCGACATGGTGAAAATTTTAAAAGTATAATGTAACAAAGAATACCTACCCAAATATTTAAACTGTATTAGGATTAAAATTAATGACACCAAACTGCACCGAATCAAGTCTTTCCAAAATTTAATTTTAATAGCTTTCAAAATAATAAGCTGTCGTCATTAGCAAGGCTCATCCTCATCACTATTCCGCTGTGAAGAATTATACTACGAACACCCAAGACGTAGGCCTACGTGAACCGAACCTTTTTCTAAAGATGCACGATAAAGTTCGCAGAACCAATCTGCTATCACATTTTTTAACTACTATGTCCAAAATATTGACTAAAAAATATTTCTAACTGAAAAGTCAAATGTACTGAAATACGTACGATTCTGAATGAAACAGTATATATTTTTTTACCATAAAAAAGGAAGATATGTTACCAATAGTGTACTGTACTAATTAGGCTAATCCGTCGTTCGCCTAGACATGTTTACCGAGACTTTGCTATAGAAAAATGAAAACTTGTTTTGTGTTTTGATATTTTAAATGTTCTAACCACCGTTTCGATCTTAACACAACATCGTATCCTTTTTTCAAACAAATCACAAAATTAAAAAAAAAATGGTCCTAATTTTCACTATTATGTTGAACACGCGAAAGCTTTTGTAAGCAAATACGATTTAAAATGGATTGTCAGGAATATGAAGTATTAAAAAAATTCCGCAAGTCGCTTTTGAGTTTATTTTGAACCTACCTTCGTCTGGGGTCAAAGGGGTTTATTAGCACAAATGTGGCAATCTCTCTATGTATACGCATTACATGCAGAGCCGAACAGCCGTAAGAAAACGAGAAAATAATAATAGAAACACTAAATTTTTTACATTTGTTGTATACATAGGCGTACGTGCATTGGGCGCATAGGTGACAAAACATATGAACACGGGACACCAGGAACCTCCCTTTATAATTTTACACACAGGCCTATTTCTTTTCAAAAATTCTAGTTATAAGCAAGAAGTAAAAAAGCAAAATGTAGTGAAGACTAACAGCACATAGGCCTACTCTAACAGAGTTTATCAAAACTGATCAACTGTTCAGCCAAGAAACATAAATAAGTTATAAGGGTACCTTGAATTTATCAGTTAACACTTTTTTAAGATGAAGCTACAATTTTAACTTATTATTTTATATTCATGAATAAATAATTGAAATACATATTTTGACTTGTAAAGGACTGAGATTATTCTAGAAAGTAGTAATGTAATGCGCAGGATGATGTGCGCGCGTGTACATACGAAATATAGGCCTAAGTATATTATAGGGCATTAAAAAAATTGTATCCCAACATATTTTGGTAGTAACAAGACCAAAATAATTGCTTAAGCTCAGCATGAAAGGGAAAACTCTGTTAAATATCTGAAACTGCCTTAATATTTACTAGGCATTATTTATTAGACTGCTATTTGCTAATAACGTATTATTGTGAACATCAATTACATCTGAAAAGAAAAAAGTGCGAAGTTAACTGTGAAAGACAATTGATGTATTGTAAAGATCGCCTTAATGGTGTTTTAATATCAGAAATAAATTCTGAAGTATAAGTTACGAGAGTGACTATCCTGAGACGATCTGACGTTCTGTGGTATCAGAATAACCACATCGAACAACAATTCTACTTATAAATCAAATTGCTAACGTAGGCTCAGACAAGGCTGAGTCCCGACTCCGTAATCCGTTGGGTTATTAATTAATTTGGGCTTAAAATTGTTTAATCAATGAATAAAATTAACCGTTCCCTGATTAAATCTGTATTTACACCATGTTTACAGAATAGACAAACATCTCTCACGTGTGTGACTAGTAAAAAATTAAATATTTTATATTTGCAAAAGGAATAATTAAACTCCTCTTAATTGGTATTACATAATGGGCTGGATGTATCATCGTCTCTTAACTAAACGTCATCTAATAGTTGCAACATTATATGACGGCCTGTTAGGCCGTGGTCTGGCCATGGGCCTACACCCCGGCAAATAGTGCTTTCAACTATGTTGCCGGCGATCGTGAAAGCCTTATGTCGTCATCTAATAGTGTTTCATTAGACTACTGTACAAACCCAAACTACTGGTGACGATTAAGCGTACTCAAAAAAAAAGACGAAACATAATTATAACGTTTTTCGAATATGTGTTAATACGCATTTTGCAATATGTGTAACAGTTATTAACAGTTCATCTGCTCAATCCTCAGGTATAATATTTCCTCATTATAATGTTTCATAATTCCGGTTTAAGTAAAAGTACTTAATATGGATCAAATACAAAAAGAAGAAATGTTATTATCAAATAGTCATTCGTACAACAGTATTTTTCTTATTATCTATTACTATATTTGTGCCTGAGGCACGTTTCACATATTCAACCTGTATCCTCAGAGGTTTCTATATTAATTAACGAATAATCGATTTTATTTCGATTTAAATATAAATTAACGAATAATAAATTTTACTTCGATTAAATTTGTTCGATTGTTGTAATGATTATTTACGTAGTCAGCTGTTTTGACGATTATATTGTAAATATTTCAATGTTTATAATTCATCTATTATAATAAGTGTATAATTTTAAATAAATCACCTTGATTTGTTTTTATTTGAATTTGTTCTTTAATGAGCGATTTATTATTATTGTGTTTTAATACATTGACTTTCCCAATTATTCATTTTGCGACCTTTTTGTATGTTTTTAATTAGTTTAACATTTTGAATGTCTGAAGTTGAGTTTACTATTTAGACAGCGTATGGCTAAATTAAACTTGTAGATATTCGGCTATACACTTTCAGAAGTAATTATTATTTGATACTGTAATATATATACAAACACTCCAAGACACGTCAAGAGTTACAAAAAAAAAGAAATGAATTTCAGATTTAATTCTTTGTACGATTTTTTCTAAATTAAACTTTGGGGGGGGGGGTTAACATATTTTCAGTCATAAAAAAATATTTTTATATGCTGCGTTTTAACAAGAGAATGTCTCTCGACTTGTAAAGTTCACCCCGCCCCTGGGGCTGCAAAGTCCCCAGACACAGCTCCGCCCTCGGTCCCACGCCAGTTAAATCGAATGTACCGCAGTTTATCGATTTTAGTGTACTACATGACTTCGAATCGTGTACGTGTGCCCTATATGCTGGTAACTTCGTCTTTGTTACCTACGGACGCGGTAATTAGAATATCTACACCTTCACAAAAGTGTCACAGGGAAACAAACGTACAGCCCCTGCTTATAATGCATGTTGATATATAGTCTCCAGAACCACATTTACTGTGAGTACTCACAGATTATACATACAAACCAGATAGGACTATACAATATACGATGCAGATGTACAGTATGCGAAGAAGTTACTATAGATTAATAGGAGGCACGAGGTACAATCACTTTAATTAGTTAAAAAAACATGATTCAAAATTCTTCTTCTATTCCTGGTCCTTCTGTCTCTCAGGGTATTTTTTTAACATTTTAACATTAGCAGTCAGTTAATCTGGGTGTCTCTCCATCGATAGACATCTCTTATTTAATATTTATAAATAACTTTTTATATCTCTCTTCACATTCTGTTTGGCTAGTCTGTGACTTTAAGTCTTGTTAATCTTGCACTGTATCCGGAGCTACGCCGTCTGATCTCTTCTTTCACAGTCCTCACGCGGAGACCGTTGTGTAAAATGAAGTTCTTCTTCTTTAGCATTACAGCTCAACGTGAGCCCTGGTTTCCAGTACCAATCTTCTCCAATGTCTTCTACCCATTGTCATCTCAAAGTAACTCTCATATCCATTCTTCTGAGATCTTCCAGCACGTCATCCAACTATCTTATCCTAGGCCCCTCTTTCTGCTTTTATAGACTTGCGCCTCAAGATTTTCTTTGGCATACGCTGATCATCCATCCGCTCTATGTGACCTTGCCATTGTCTTCGTTGAGCCTTTACGAATCTTACAATGTCTTTATGCACCAATAGCTATCTCCTGGTTATTTCTTATTCTCCAACTTTTTAAATCGGGCCATAAAGACGTCGTACAATCTTTCTTTCAAAGCTTCTTATGTTTCTTATTCCTTTTTTGCTGATGTCCATGTCTCACCTCCATAATCAACAACCGGTCTAATAAGTGTCTTATACTTTCATTTTTGTGTTACGACTAATGAGTTTGCTTCTCAATAGTCTACTGTTAGCATAATGTGCTCTATTTCCTATTTGTATCCTGTCATGTATCGTCCTTTTTACGCACCCTTCATTATCTATCATGTTACCCAGGAATCTAAGCTTATCAACTGCATCAAATGATTTACCCTCTACGCATAAATTATACATATTTCTTCTCCTTTCTCATGCAGAAATTAGTTTTTCTGATATTTACAGTCAGTCCCATTACAGCGGATTTTTTATTTAGCTCATTGTAAACCTCAACCAACCGTTGTCTTGATCTGACTATTATGATATCATCAGAGTAAGCACGTATTTGGTTTGTCTTATTTAATATTGTTTCTCGCTGATGTAAAATGAAGTTGGGCGCGTCAGTATGATCCTTAGGACTTTTCTTTGGAAACGCTGAACAATCTCATGTTTGAATTGCTGCATGCCGTATGTCCAGATCGATTTCAAGACATTAACAAAACTTAGTAATTTATTGTATAGAGACAGTTTAAATCTTTTTGTTAAGCAATCTTCAACTTCAAAGCGTATCGTTAATGACACAAAATAAAATGCAGGAGGAAGAGTCTATTATTTATAAACAGGAGAATAGTTAACCGCTACAGAATTAATGTGCAAAATGTACAGTAAATAGTTCTTCAATTCACCACCTTAGTGATTAGCACATCTCGATTCCACAAATTGAGAGTGTAAGTGAATACTGTTACACCGAATGGTTGCATTCCGATTTTTTGATTGTTTATCAATTAAGGCCAGTTTTGACAAGCGACTATACGGATCTCTCCTAAAATAGTAACAATAATAATAGACTTCTTTCTATACCTTCGAAACAGTGAAGGTCTTTTGTTGGATATTAACAATCTACTCACAAAGGGCAAGAAGTAAATCTGAAAAGAATACTGTAATATGAAGGGAGAAGCCATTCATTGATGACACTATGACACTCCTTTAGTTAATGATGTGGATAACTTTAGGTAATTAGCCCACTGCTTCTTTAATTTTCTTGGGTCTTCAGGAGGATCGTGTAGAGCGCTGACTGTGTCGTTTCGGTGTAAGTAGCTGAATTTAAATTCCTCGTCAACTGTTGGGATCTGCGTACAGTGAAGATGAGGAATACGTTTCAGCTGTCTACTTATTAACCCAGGTGTTACGTTCTCGTTTTCACAGGTTAAAAACTGGTCTCGATAATACTAAGAAGCATATACAAAGAGGCGAATTTTACGACTTCGATTGAGTGAGGCGGTAAGTTTTATTGACCTCATAAATGGGAAGTGCGAAGCGAGAAGTAAGTCGGTTACGCGGTTACAGCAAGACGTGGGAAGTACAGGAGACAGACTGGGCAGGAAGAAACGAACTACAGGAAGTAGGCACAATGGTATACCTACAGTGACAACTATTGGCACACGTAGGGCTGTTTCGATTAGAGTATTTCCATAAACGACTTATCAGTGCTAATTATCGTATAATTTGAGACAGGAAGTTTATATAATGTGCGGTGTACCGCGATATAGCGCTATACATGTAATCTCGCGACGTCTGCATATGCAAATATCTAGGCTGTCTGAAGTACATCTGGAACGCGGATATGTGGATTTATAAGAACGCTAGGTTTTTTATAAGTAAAAGCATAAAGTTTTAACTTACAGCCTGAACCGGTTTTCTCCTTTAAAAGGCTTCTTCAGAGTCTGAATATAAACAAAGTATAAGGGCACCCGGAATCTTTATTCGGCGTGTCATCTTTATAGTGCCATGTATAAGTGAAACAGACAGGAAAGTGATAATCGTACAGGATTGCAAGGGCATATTCACGCACATACATACACACACTACATATATGTAAAGTAAATTTCACACTTTTCTCGTTAATGTTTTTATTGCCTTTCATTAACCCTACGGCCCGTTGTGTTAAACACTAAACACTGTCATCTTATGTATTAATGATCGTAACCTGATACACTATAGACGTTAAAGTACACGCTTAATAAAAATCCATTTAAAGCAACCTGTCAATGGATCCAGTGTAGGAGTGATATGTTTTACATAATTCAGTCATAACCTATGATGGCATAAAACTACTTGATCTAATTGGTTAAATAGAAATAAAACTAGTAGAGATCAAGATTTTTTGGAGATCAAGATTCAGTGACACTACAGAAAATATTCTCCAAAAAAAAGCATTGTTGGGATTGTTTTAAATATTTTAAAACCTAATCAAAATAAGTTCTTATGTAGTTGGTTGTTGTCAGCAACTTGTCCCAATATTAATAATGATTTGCATATACTCTTCCGATATGGAACACTAATATTTTAGATAACATTTTTATTTGCGATGATACATTTAGATAGATGGATAGTCAAAGAACAGAATACGAGCGCGGACATGCTATCTGCAGAATGTGGTGGACTGAATAGGTTCTGTAGGTGAAGGTCAAATTGGAATTTGTTTAAATTGTAATTTATACGAATTTTATTTCATATCTACATAGATGATGTTTTCCTGAAAGAGGACGAGGCCTGGAGAATGCTGTTTGAACATGAGTGTGTTATTAATGAAGCTTTTCTTTTGAATAACGATTCAATTTAATTAGCATGATCGAGGACATACCACAGTTACTCACCTTTTGTGTACATGAAATCGGAAAAGAACACATTTTATAAATATCTATAGTTTCAGAGGTTAACAGTTTCCGAGTTAATGTTGATAAAACGAAGGCATTCTCTAGATAAAACTAGCTTTCTCTCACCAGTAGAAACGACATCGGCTCCATACCTACAGCTTCATTCTAATATATCTGGAGAAGCGTACTTAGTAAGTTGGAGAGAGAATAGAGCTCATAGAGACAATAAATTTAAAAATTATGTAAGACAGTGATTAATTTCTACTGCCCTACGGACGACACCATGGAAGTTTAGTAGAAGGTTCGACAGTAAAATACAGATCGGACGTAACAGGTGGGATAGAAACTACGCCGGGAGTGTGAAATGTTTTGCAAACAACAAAAGCAGCCGGACTGAATATACCGTCCCATTACGCGCTGGTTCAGGAAGTCACGGTCAAAAGTTCTGTACTTATCTTATAGTTGAAGAAGAACAGATTTAAAGGGAAAATTCTGTAACGTAAGGTAGAGTGTAAACTTCTGGGTTGACGTTTGACCGACTGCTGTTTTCAGCTTATGCGCTGGAGGGCGTTACCACGAGGTACGACCAGTGTCTAGGTGCACTTAGTCTTGTGCCTACTCGTACAGGACTTCTAGGCGTCTGTTGTGTAGCCTGCTGTGCAACGTAAATAAAGACACATTATTCTTTCAACGATAAACTGGGGTTATTTCAGCTTAAGTTAACAAGAATAGCACCCGATTCTGGAAGTGAGGAAACCTATTTCACAGGATTACAAACGTTTCTAACAAGGAAATAAAAAAAAGAAACTTATGACTCGAACAAGAAATTCTCAGTGAGCATCCTGTCTATATGCGACTGCACACGCATACGCGTGGTTTACATAGATTTCAATGAAACGTTGAAATGTTACGAAAATGGTGGGAGACTCAACTTGACTAAAAGTCGTCATTGTATATTTGGCAATAAACATTAAAATGTGAAACGTGGTGGCTATGAAGAAAATGGTGAGTGAGAAAGGGGGGATGGTAGCTTTTGTGATGTGGATATGAGGACAAATTGAGAGAGTAAAGTGCGTTGACGAAGTGAGTTACGAGAAGGTTCTTACAAACGAAAAAAGGACTATTTTTAGATATTATCCTGAAGAGGGAGGGAACTATATAAGACAAGTTACAAGAGCAAGAAGAACGACTGTTACTGAGGGCACAGTGGAAGCGAAAGGAGAAATTAACGGTGAAAGTAAATACAACAATATAGGTGGGACAATAATTGTTTGGTAAGGAATACTTTACATTGTTGTTCTGTTACACATGTGAATGATTACAGTTTGTACGAACCCATTGTCTTTGCTTGGTAATGTCGCTAATAATTAATAGCAATTCTTGTTGATAGGTCAGAGGGTTTGACTTCCTTGTTCATCTTGCCGACCTGCTTGTTTGCTAGTACTATTTGTAACATTTTCTTGACGGTGGGTATACTCACATTCCGCGTCCAGTTATTCACAAGACTTTGTTTTCAATCTAGTCTATATTGCTGTTGTCTACAAATTTTGCCACTGTGGAATTATTAGTCTGTGGAAGGTTAGCTGGACAGATCAACATTGTCCCCAGTATGTGAGACACGCTATATTGTAGGTTACAAAGTTGTTTGCAAGTTAGTAATGTTGTTGCATAAGGAAGTATAAAGATGTTCAGATATCAGTATGAGAAAATTAATTAACAGACCTGGGACAGGAACATTAGGAGAGAATCTGAGCAATGACAGAACACTCAACTTGATGATGAAGACTAAATGTTAGTTACTGTTAATTACTATAGAAAATTACACCCATCGGCTTTAAAGTAAATTAAACGGTTTATAGACCTTTTAAATTGTCTCCTAATCGATTTATACTGACATGTAATATCATTAAACAAACACATTTTCTCACACACACACACACACACACACACACACACACACACACACACACACACACACACACACACACACACACACACACACACACACACACACACACACACACACACACACACACACACACACACACACACACACACACACACACACACACACACACACACACACACACACACACACACACACACACACACACACACGCACGCACGCACGCACGCACGCACGCACACACACACACACACACACACACACACACACACACACACACACACACACTTGTTGGATTAGTTTTCAATCAATGCGTACTTTCTGCACTGACTGATAGTTTAGAAACAAGAACGTGAACAACGAAGAATAATACGAAACCTGCGGGCCCAACGCAACCAAACTAAAATACGCGATTCCATTTACAGAATTTAAAATAGTGTTTTGATGGTTCATCTTCTTCATTCACAGCACTTAATGAATATTAATTGTTAAACTTTCACTTGTGAACTTATTTTGTTTTATCCCGTACGCGTTTCGGAGTGATGTGCGCCTTCTTCAGCGGTGTGAGACAGAATGTCCGGAACTTGTAACGGTTTTTAGTTGGTAGGTCGAGTGGGGGGGTGGAAGGGAATTGGCGCGGGTAATCCGAATTATTGTATGTTTTATGTATAACTGTGTCAAAGAGTGCGTGTGATTTAAAGTGTAATTAGTCGTTAAGTATGTTGTTTGGTTGTGTTGTGTAGTGTTTGTATATTTCATATTGTTCTGCTGTGTTAAGTTTCCGACTTTTAGGCAAGTATTGTAATATCTCAAAAAAAAAAACTTGAGATATTACACTACTTGCCTAAAAGTCGGAAACTTAACACAGCAGAACAACATGAAATATACAAACACTACACAACACAACCAAACAACATACTTAACGACCAATTACACTTTAAATCACACGCACTCTTTGACACAGTTATACATAAAACATACAATAATTCGGATCCCCGCGCTAATTCCCTTCCACCCCACCACTCAACCTACCAACTAAAAACCGTTACAAGTTCCGGACATTCTGTCTCACACCGCTGAAGAAGGCGCACATCACGCCGAAACGCGTACGGGATAAAACAAAGTAAGTTCACAAGTGAAAGTTTAACAATTAATATTTATTAGAATAGTGGATTAGGTTAGGTTAGGTGCTGGATGGAAAATTAAGAGTTTCTGAGTGTTTAAGCGTTTAAGATGATGCGTGAGAAAAGGTGTTAAACGTGCATCAGAAATAAATAATCGAGTACGTATGGAATTTTGTTAGGCACAATGTGATATTGGCATTCGAGTGAAAGAAAAGTTTATCGGACAAATGGTAAAAAAAGACCAAGAAATATATTCAGTGAACAAGTGGCTGTGGAATGACTATAAAGGTACATAGAGATGCGACTGGCAGGACGACCGGGCGATTCTCAAGAACGGACTATGGTTGCAAGAAGAACAAGAAGAAGAATTCCAGTTACCACACTACATTAATAGTTTCATGTGTTTGCATAATGGTGTTTTCGATTTAAAGTTCTTGCATAGAATTTTCTGCCTAATGTTTATTGCTTTTTAAATTCTGCGGTAACGCTTAGGGTTTGTGATCGGACGTCACATATTTCTGTGGCAGACATCTGTAGCGTAATGTACGTGTAATGTGTAATGAAATTATAATCATTATAATCCGTGTAATGAAAGTAGACAGCTTCCGTACATGGCGATAAGTTTGACTGTATATACTGTCCTTGTGTTAAGTCACACACACATACACACACGCGCGCGCGCACACCTTTTTATGTATTTGATACGTTGTTTACAAGAATTACGTCAAGTCGCTGCTATTAGAGTTGATATGATATGGACTATATAATCTGCCCAATGTTCTCTGCCGCAGAACACATCCACTATGCACCTGAATGTATTCATACTACGTTGTGAATATGTTTGTAACTGCACGGTTCTAGTACTGTTTTGCGAAAGTGACTGCGGGGAGGACACTTGAGTGTAACACGTCTGTGACAGGAGTACGTTTCATTCTCATCCAAAATTTATATGGTACTCAATGTGATCCAGGTTATTCAGGGTAGTGATCCTCCTTCCAATCTGCCACCACGGTTAACTGCGGCTGTCTTACCCTCTGAAGGTTTCTGTGCCTTCTTCAGAAACATTTTCATGACGAAGAAAGAACTAAATGAAAAGCACAAATAAAAAATTCTGCGCATGCGGACGCACATACAGGCACACATTGTTTTCAATGAATTATTTCGAAATAACAGTGGGATATCCAACCTCACTAAAAGCCTTCGTTATATACTTGGCAATAAACATTGGGATGTGAAATATGTGGCTATGAGGAAAGGGGGGCGGGGAGAGAGAGAGAGAGAATTGAGACTTTTGAGATGTGGGTATGGAGAAAAATGGAAGAGGCGCAAAATTTGAAAGGGTAAATAATGAGAAGGCCAAAATTCTAATTAAAATCATCTGAACCAGAACTTCTTCCCTGAAAAATGCGCCCTAATAAATCCCACCGATTGGCTGTTCAGTCTGTATGTGTTCTCCATGTTTCCTCACTTTTTCTGATTGCCCCATATATCGTTCACACTTCCATATACAGTATACAGTATACGTATAAAACGCTTCTTGCTACAGTTATTTTCTTGATGTGCAAATTCCTTGATATTTCATTAATATATGATAAAGGTATTTTTCCTTATTTGAGACATGTTTCAAGCGTTATGTGGTATGTTCAGCTTCAGTCATGCCGGTTTTCTGTCTGGCACCAGACTCAAAATGGCTGAAGATAAGCACACCGTTTAACGCTCTAAACACGTCTCAAATAAGAAAAAACAATTTGACTGTGTATTATCGTTGCGGTAAGTCACACACACACACACACACACACACACACACACACACACACACACACACACACACACACACACACACACACACACACACACACACACACACACACACACACACACACACACACACACACACACACACACACACACACACACACACACACACACACACACACACACACACACACACACACACACGCGCGCGCGCGCGCACGCACGCACACACACACACACACACACACACACACACACACACACACACACACACACACACACACACACACACACACACGCACGCACGCACGCACGCACGCACGCACGCACGCACGCACGCACGCACGCGCACACACACACACACACACACACACACACACACCTTTTTATGTATTCCTGTTTAATAATTTAGTTTTTACTGGAATAATAGATATCTCTTTTGTAGCTGTTGTTCAAATAGTAGTTTATGTGATATCTTTTATTGATTTTATAATAATTGCTATCTTTTATTGCTGCTGTTAATGACTTTGCCATATCCAGTGGCTTGAGATCTTATGATTATTACCATTTTGTACAGTTTAATTTAAGAATTTAGTTTTAATCGAACACAAATCCAATGTGCATTACGAATACACATTTTTACGATTCACAATCTATGGTTATTCTATCGAATCAATTAGTAACCGTAACCTTCGCTGATTTGAAAACGTAACTAACGGATTAACTAAAGATTCTGAGCGTTTGAGACGGCACGTTACAGGACTGCTTGTTGTTCAGACCGGGAGGGACTGACCTAGTAGGAACTGACCTAGCACATCCAGTTTCCAGGGTTCACAATAATTTCCAATTATACGCAATATTTACTTCGTGTTATATATACTGACACAAAAATAAGAACTTGAATGTGAAATAATTCTCAAGAGTTCGTGTACGTAGAAAAATCATCGAACATCATAAACGTACTGAGTATGACGGAAACAGAAGCATATATACGTAGACAGACAGACACACATAACCACGCGCTTGTTGGTAAAATTTAGTGTTTTTATTTCAGACAATTAAAAAAAAATTAGTAAATCACAAACAGCAGGGTACATTAAAAATTTCTGAATGCTGGATAAAGTTTATACTTAAAATGTTGTAGCAAAAGAAAACAGAGTCGGTGCGTACACGGACATTTATATTATTCATATTTATGTTATTTAAAAAGCAACAGATCTACAGTCAATATGTATTTACCTAGGCCTACGTTGCGTTAAACCGTATACTCGTAGTGAATTATTTTGACTCGTCTGAGAGTCGATTTTGCCGGACATATGAGTAACGTTAACTATTTAATAGGCCAAGCAAAGGAACTGAACAACGTCTAGATATTATATGTATGAAGGCGTGTGTGAGGCTGGGTATGTGTTTTAGGTATCCGAAACTCGTGAATCGATAGAATTTGTGGGTAAAGTAACAATAAACCTTGTTCCTGCAATGCCAAAAATCGCCAACCGGATAGGATGAGAGAAAAATGAGTAATATTACCAGTTTTTTTTTTATAAACGTGTTCTTTTTACAATGAGTGCAGACAGAAAGGTAAATTATTTATTAATATCAGTGCATATTGAGTTTAGATAATTTACTGCATTGTTTGAACCAGTCCTGATAAAAAGTATTTCTTCAAGTGACAATGCAATTTTTCGCAACATCCAAATGAAAACAACGAAATTTTAGCTAATACACTTTCTTTAGAAAAAATGAAAACAACGAAATTTTAGCTAATACACAAATTTAAAAAAAAAGAAGAAAAAACAGATCATAGTAATTTTTGAGACCGCAATATACTATTTGTAATGAATACTTCTGACGACAAACAGCTCTTCGTGAACTGAGTGAATTACGTTCCTACAAACATCGCGATTGGCAAAGTTATGTGGGAAAAGTAAGATTAGGGGACTCAAAAACAAAAGACAGAAGTATAAATTAAACATTTTAACTACGGACTGTACTTAACTACTGTTTAAAACCAGTACAATAATTTTAAGTAGCTGACAGCGGCATTCAAGGAATTTTCAACATTACCAGATTTACATTGTATAGAAAACTCCGCTTAGATAATAAAATACAAGTCCGGATTTAGTGGTAATTAAGTTTATAACTTACAGTGCTAGTTTATAACTTACAGTTTTCAACTTAAAATATTAAAATGAAAACACACTTCAAATCACACAGAATTTAAACGCAAAATTTTAATTAAATCCATTTTAAGTCAAGGCATAAGAATCTGTACTCGTTGAAGGACGTGAGACATTGTCAATTGACATCAGATGATTTAAAGAAAATTAAAAAAGTCGGTTTCATTTTATTTTGAAACCTTTTCTGCAGCTGCTTATTTGGATCGTCCTCCATAATCTCCAGACCTCGTTTGAAATTTACTGTTTGCTAAAAGATGGGGATCGCTCTGTTTTTTTTTTGTCCCCGATGGCAGCAAAATAACGTGCAATTGACTGACTAGGATGGATATATTATGTAGGGATATGTATGTACTATCACATATCACTATCACATATATAAGTGCTGATGATACTATCACAGACCGTGTGCAAGTTGGAGAGACTTCTGTTGACAAGGGATTACTGTACTGCATTAGAACGGCAATCTGGTAATTAATGAGAAACCTAGTGGCCATAGTTGTATTAATGTTACTGGAACGAAACACACACAGAACAGTTACAACTAGACAGTTTTAAGCGCACAACATTATAGATCGTATTAATATAAATTAGTCAATTTACAGTTGTTAGGCATATGATTTCAAAATGTCATTTCTTTGGTTACTTCTTCTTCATTTCTTCTTCTTTTTGTGTGTGATCAATTCGAAGGTTGGCTGGCAGCAGTTCTCCACTCTTCACGTTTATTCGCCTTCCTTTCCATTTCTTCGTAGCTCATGCATCTCACATCTCATCGTAGCCATTTATCCTAGTCGCGGTCTTCCCCTAGATCTTTTCCCGTTCACATGTCCTTATTGTTGTTATTACTATTTCACCAAAACATAATAAGTTATATTTAGTTTATAATAATAGTTTACAATAATATATACTTATGTATATATAACTGACTGGTATAACGACAATAGTTCCTGAAATTGTTTTAAAATGTGAAAAAGGCCGTAAAATGAATTTTATTAAAACATTTTAATTTTTATAAATATCAGTGCAAATAATCTATTCACAAAACACTATAGACTGTGTGTGTGTGTGTGTGTGTGTGTGTGTGTGTGTGTGTGTGTGTGTGCGGGCGCGCAAGCCTGCACGCGTGAGTAATAATTTAAAGTTAAATATCAGCTGTTAGCAGGAACAATGAAAAATTAAGTTAGGAACAATGAATTAGTAAGGAATTAGTAAGGAACAATGAAAAAGTAAAGAACACATAAAATTAGAAATTCCAACGAATATAATCAAGTATACATGATTATTTACTGATATAATGTTATTACAGTTCCATAAAAAACATTAGCAAAGGAAAGAAAACAAAAACATTCGTAACTGGAACACACACACACTCACACACAAATTACTAAAGTACAAAATTCAATTACTTTCATTTCACACTATTATTTTTAGTAATCATAAATGTATCACTTCGTTGCAGCAGGATATTTTAAAATAACATTTTGATTCGTGTTTATATAAGTGCACCACCTTTATTTCCTATATCTGAGAAAATAATATTGTACGTTTATTTCAGAGACACCAAAACGTCGCACACTGATTTGTGACAAGAAAACTGAAATTTATAAAATGCCTATGTGTTTTATACGATTATGACAATATGTTTTTCTATTGTAAAGGTAGATTTCTTGTATGGAACTATGATAATATTATCAGAAATGAACTGTGTATACTTGATTACGTTTCTAGTTTAACCGGTTTTTGGCATTTACTGCTTATCTTGAATTGTTTCTTTTAACAGCTGACAGTTGAAATGTTTTGAAAGTCTGTATATTTTCTGCTTATACTTACTACGAAATTATATTCATTGCAAATGTATTCATATTCTATTAAATCTATTAAATTAGTGTGTTCTAATTCTAAATCTTTTTTGGTCATCACGTCTCCTTCATGGTGTTTGTGTAGTCAAAACACGCTATACACTTTCGTGATATCCCTGGTCATACCTTTGACAAACTCCATGCTTTGGCTCTATATGTCCACACACACACGCGCGCGCGCGCGCATAAACTTTTTGAACGTGCCTCTCTTTTATTCGCTCTAATGATTGTTTTATCACATTAGACTTATGCTTTAATCTATAACACTTATTTTAATATGAACGAACAAATAACTTACAATAGACGCAGAGTCTCCAAGTAGTGTTGACACAAGAGTGTCCGAAACACTTACAAGGCACACACATGACAGTTTTATGGAGAGAAAAAGGTAAAAAGTGAACGAATTTCAGAGCCCAATTCGTGTTTTCGGGAAGATTTTATTTAAGGGGAAAACGCGGGCGCGCGCGCGCGCACACACACACAGTTTCATTGTTGAACCTTAGTACGAGGACAAGTATATCTGTCATTTGCACCCCTCGCCCCTTGTGCAGTTAATTTGAATTAATTAGAAGTGTCGTTGAGTGGAGTAAGTGTCAATGTCGATGTCTGTGTTGCGTACTTGATTTACAACTGACGCCGTACACGTAAGTTCAGTGGTAAATTGCACACTCCTAGTAAGACTAGATTTCAGTTACATAAAGTAATAAAAAGGTGCTTTTTAAAAGGATCATAATATTAAGTGAAGTCTATAAAAACGCAAAGTTTCAGAGAACGATATGCGAAAAGACGTGGAATTGAGAAATGCACTAAACAGTGATCAGAACAGAAAATAAAAATCGCGTACCTATCATATTAATGGTTATCTTTTTAACTAGCCTTTAATTCTGGATGCACATGAAATGACTTTGTCTTAGAACCAGTTCCTGATACTTGAAGTAAAACCTAGATGCGTAGCGGTGAAACGTAAGCCGATTTCAAGCTGTAGTTAATGTAACACGTTGTCGGTTGCTAGTCAGTTTTAAATATATACACTTTTCAGTCAAAAGTGTTATAAGTTAACCGTTAAAAATAAACACGTATAAAATAGTAATTATTTAAAATATCTTATAACTGAGTATAAAGTTACGGAACGGACGGCACTTCCGATAGTGGTGTCTATGTTCCTATACCTATATAGTGGCGCTGTTCTGCCGTTTTCTCAGTGCCGTCCTATGATCTGTTAATTCTAATAAGGGAGTGCAAAATCATCATGCATAGCTTCAGAGGACTGCTGTTTTATATTTTCGAATTTTAACTGAACCCAAGCAATAAAACTATAGTTAAACCTGAAAGCGGGGAGTAACTGATGGTCATTTATTACTTTCCAATCATTATTGCGGAAACACTCATGACCGCTTGAGGTAAGTTCGAGCCGAAGTTTACGGCAAGTCCCGATTTACTTATTTCCGTCCGCACAAAAAAATGTCATACGACTGTTTGACAACCTGATATTCTTTCTTTCTTTGGTGTTTATCTCTTGTAGTCATACCAATGCTTCAGTTGCTAAATCAAGGTACAAGACGTACTATGTAAAGTAATTCTAGCTATATGAATAGACCTTTTGTCTACCTTAATTTGGACATAAACGGGATATTCTTGAATATATAGGTTTAGAAAACTGTTTGCGAAATCTGGAATGTCTCCGCTTAGGTTTAATATGAGAAAGGTGGAAGAAAAGATTAAATTGGTAGATATTAAAGTAATAAACAGTAACATAATGAAGAAGCTTCCTGAATTATATTAGAGACAGGAAAACCCAATTGGACAGTCACGTTCTAAGAACAATATGTACAGAAACACAAGGTAAAGTGACAGAACATATGTAATGATAGGGCTACCGGTAACCGGCCAGATTTATGTCTGATGAGGATGATGGGGTGGAGATGTGTGTGTGTGTATTCATCCTCATATCTTTACTAGTTCTTCTTTCTTGTACTTCAGCCTCCAGCATTTCGGCATGTATAACTAAACACACTTCCCATATACAAACATTATTTGTCACCATAAAGTCGAAAGTTCCTAAGAAGTAAGAAGTGCAGTGGCTTTATATTTCCTCTACATTCGAATTCCGACGTTGTTGGTTCTTGACCAACGGAGACCAAACCGGACGCGAATGCATGTTCTGTGGCTGCATAACTTTTCACTGCTCACAGTTTATAGTGAGCAGGTAACTCACGGTGCTGTGAATGTGGTGAATATTGTAAACTTTAATAATGGGAATAAAGATATTATTATTATTATTGATATATGCAAGTGCAAGGTTGATACCGACCTTACTCTGTCACGTTCGATTAAACAGGGCGCCTGTATACTTCGTAGTGCGCACAAACGGAGTTGTTACCATTTCGCTTTCATATCCGAATTGTAAAAATTTATTGCTGTACAAAGGTGCACTGTTCCATGAAAGTAAGCTAGGAATACGAAATCAGTCAACCTATGACAGAAGTCATGATAATCCGCAGTAGTTCCATCATTATCAGTTGGGTGGGAAATTATGAATAGTACGAATTTTGTTATGTTGAATGCTATGTAGCATTGGGGGGAGGGTGCTGGAGAAATTAAATGAATAGCGACAAAAAATGTATTTATGTAAATAACACATTGAAAGAACCAAACAGAAAAAGAATCGAGGTTTCTAAATGTGTGTCTACAGGTGGGGGCCTGGGGTTAATTCCTTGGGGCAAGAGGAAGGGGCCGATACCGCCATCCACGGTGGTTCCGACTGCTGCCGTCTCCACCTAACACACGCTGCCTTATTTGACCGCGGGGGTGAGCCGGCATTTCGGCTGGATTGTGGCTGATGTTAACCGGTGTGTCTTGCGAACGGGAACCAGAGTTACCTCGTCCCTGGCAGTAGCTGTGCTACGTAACCCCTCCTGTCCCGGTGGATCCCGCTAACATCAAAGCGGAATGAACCGTAGTAGCATGGGATGTCCATGCAGCGTACGCCTGGTCAAGTGAAGGAGGGCCGTTCAGATTAATTCGCTGTGTGGCTGGCTGAATCCCGCCAGGTGGGGCTGGGACTACAGCTCTGAAAGGCTATACCGCTGATTATCGGTGGCTCGTTTTTCTCCTTGAAACACCCATCCAGGCGCACACTGCCTGATGTGCGGGGTTAATCGATTTTCGACGGTATCAGGGTTGATAATCGGAAAAAAGCGTGCGTCCAGCGTTCGGTGGTGCGACCGGAGTAGCCTGACGTGGCTCGAGTTCGGGGGTTGGCCTTCCCCGCTCGTTTGTCTGGGTACCGAAACACCACCACCTCGTAGCCCCCGTTGGCCAACGTCAAGTCTTATATCAATATATTATGTTTTTACACGCCATAGCGGCGAAGTGGATTAGTCTCTTTATATGGAGGGGGGTTTCAACCAGTTCATTGGTTCTCCATTGGATGGAGAGCGGAGACTTTCCCTGCCTTTCACTGTTAAGCTATGTGGTTTGGGGGCGATGATGATAAGTTCGGGGTTAAATAGGATCTTCGGAGTTGGTATGATCTATCAAAGATCGAGGTACAGTGATGGCGCTGGGCCGTACCCTCCAGTACATGCGGGGCTCAGACTGTCATAGGTGTCATAGGTATATAAAAATGCTTACATCACATGGGCTGCAGATAAAAGATACATTATTAAAGCAATTAACAAGTTATACTAGTATACCCATACAGCCAATGGAAATCTTGTACACCTTTAATGGAAGGATGGATAGATTTAAGGAAACAATGGCAGTTTTTAATGTTAAGCATTACATACAACGAAAGATAGTTCTGGAAAGAATGAAAATTATAGTGAAACCTATTTATACCACCAGAAATAGATAGGAAGAGGAGGCCTAATGAAATACGTATGCGGTGGGCTTGTAAACATTACATTATTGTACCAGTTTATGAACCCTTTTTACTGTCGAAACAGTTGAACGTTTACTACGAGTACGCTGTTAACAGCTTTCAGTTGCGTATATTCTGCTACGAATGTATCTTTTATTCCGTCAATGAGAAGATTACCATTTCTCTTCTTCTTTTCAGCCCAGAGGTTGGCGAGCTTGCAATATCTTCACTTTCTCCCTCCTTTGATTTAATCCATATGATAACCATTTAATGTGGAATACTATGCAAGTATGTAACGAATGACCAAGGCGGGTAGGAAATCAACACTACATGACAACAACCACAATTCTAATTAAATAAAATTGCATGGCCACTCTGTAGTGTAAAATATTTAAATAAAATTTAATTAAGGAATGATTCAATCATGCCATTAATCTGGTAATTAGTAAATTAACTATAAGGCTGCTCTTATACTTGTAACTTATATAAAATAAGTTAACATCAAATATATATTGTTACATAAAAAATCCATATACTGTAATGATGTTTATTCCTCTACACAAGGTGACAATCATGTTAAGCGCCTCAATCGCAATATACATGTTAATCCCAGGAAAACAAAACAACACGTGTATTCCTCAAACTGCGACTTCTCACAAGTAAAATTGTTTTTTAAAGTCACGAATTCTAACCTACAGCGGCTGTTCACTGATTGATTCGACATTTGGGCCAGTTACGGGAGTTCAACTTGTAATCTTCCGTTTTTTAGTTGTTAAGGGAAGAAGCGTTTTTGACACATTTTATTCATATTACTAATGCGCGAATTTTTTGTTATTGACACGAAACGTTGTCATGAGACTGGGTTGCACCCGTTGCTATTTGTAACCACTGAGGATGTCTCCTTGTGGACTCTGCGAAACGTTTGATGTCAATAAAAGTAAAACGCGTATTAAGCCTCAAAACTACTTGTTCTTAATAATTAAGGTTATACAACAGGTACACAAGAAGTCCCCGTAAATGTTATCTTTTACTGCTCTGGGTTTAGACGTTCTGATTAAGGGACAGCAAGAATATCTGTAGAATATTATTGCCCCTGTAACAGAAGTCTGTTTGAAGTAAATACTAACGCGGAAAGACTGAGTTCGTCAGAATGCCGTTAGGTCCAAGTAATAGGTTAGTGCGCCCTTAAACATTGACTACAGCACCGCGTACTAGACATCAACTAGCGAACCAGTGTTTCATTTATTTTAAGGTTAGTCTAAGAGACTAACAACCGTAAGGTATAGTGTAAAGGAATTACATTCGATCTGCACCTTACGTGTTAGGAAACAGTGTTTCACTATAAACGTGTTTACTCAAGAATATTTCAATTTTAAAATATCGTCGCCATGTCTGTAGGTGGTTCGTACAGCGTAGCTCTGTAAGACACTAGATCATTATTGGAAAGAGAGACAAGGAAAGATCAGTGATACGGTGTTGGGGGAGAAGGCAGAGGACTGAAAGATAAAATAAGCAACAATGAAGTGATTACGAGGATAGTGAAAGAAAAGATTGTGGAAAATCTTCAGCAGGAGGATATATATTTAGCTGGGGCACACGATTAACTACAAAAGCTATATGAGTCATTGTAATGAATACGGTACGTTTCAATAGTTGTGTAACTGTAGGGCACAACAAACCAAGAGTATTCCTATCTGACGTTACTACACATTAGACTTAACACGTATTCATGCGTCTCAAACTAACACGTTCTTTCACTGAACGTGTTTCGCGCCTCGAGAACAGGATGCGACGACTAAGACTGAGGCACTAAAATATAATGTTACAATTTACGACAATGTACTGGCATGGTAGCACTCATCAGTACATTATCTCCAAACTGCGAAATCGCACATGTTTCAGTCATATCAACAACAGACTGTATAACCAATGACGGCCCAGTCGTTGATTAATATCGAACTTTGAGCGAATTACGAACATTCGGCTTATATGATTTCGTCCTTTCACTTATTAAGAGCAGAAACGTTTCGACTAGCGTAGGGGTAACGTGGAATCTGGTCAGCATTATGTACTGCCCAGTGTGCCAAATGAAGAATCTAATGTCTGAGTTAGTTACAGCGAACGTAGAGAAAGGGGTCTCGATAACCATGGAAAGAGGAAGTGGATACCAAAAAAGGGCCATGCGTTTTACGATGAAGTTACTTCCCACCTATACACTGAAGTTTGACTACAGAGTGTTTACGATAGTAGTGGGGCAGGAAGATATTAGGTTCGCCCCTGTGAGGAAGGTGGAGAAGAAGGAATGCAACGAACGCTGAAAACAATAACTGCAGAAAGGGGTAAGGAAGATACAGACACAAGAACGATAAGCCTAGAAACACTAGACGAGACAAAATAAAATGGAAACTGTATTGTAGTAAATTAATCAACTGAGGTTCTCATACACATTAGCACGCATAAAACATTAATGAAAGTACGTCACCAAGCCAACTTTGACTCCCTGAAAATGGAAAAATCATGGTCAATAACCCTTTTTATTGATGAATTCTGGATACACCATTAACTCGAAGGCATGGACGAGATACGAAGGTTGTGAAACAATTTCAATACCGATGACTGGCAAACTTAAATACGTATGGTAGAACGATGGGAGGTGAAAAAATACTAGAGGGGTTGCAGAAATGAGTTCTGAAGGAATACAAGGATTTTAAACTGAGAGGCATCGGCAGGGTACGGCCACCTACTGCCTAGAGCTAGAGTAATATCAATTAAAAAAAACATTAAAACATTAAACCATTTATAATATCAGTATTCATTATCAATATTATCGTCATTAATATATATTTTTTTAAATTTATTAATGTCCGGCAAGTCATTGTACTCTGAGTTTCATACTGTCTTCTTAAATTAGAAAAAAATTTCACTATCACCATAATATGAAGTAAAAAAGTTTTTGAATTAACTAGACGAACGTGGTAGTTTGAAGTCTGAGCGATGTGCCCGAGTAAAAATAATATACAAAATGTATTGAGAAATGAATAAGAATTTTTACTTCAAAAAATAAAAGTTATTCAGAAAATTTACTTCAGAAAATTTATGTTATATTAATAAAATTCTCACAAATATTTCGATTTCGATATTGACCGAATTATATCTAAATTGAACATGACTAAGGGTCATACTACTGAAGGGAGAACAGGGGTACAGACTGTTTGGCCTGACCAGCTTTTGTGGACTAAAAATCAAATTAGAACGCAGCCGCAAGGGTGGTCAGGTCACGTAGTGGCATAGGTGCCAACGTTTTGACCATGGCTCTGGCAGATGCCACAACGAAGTCGCTTGCGTCAGGTGCGGTAGGGAGCATCCTACTCAATCCTGTAGGGTGCCCGACGACGGGTAGTCGCTGTTGTATAAATTGTTATAAATTATTGTCCCCATTCAACAGACTACCGCGGCTGCGAAATTTTCCAGTCGCACCTGAGGCGGACTGTGGACAGTGGACAGAACAAACCCCCTGCCATCAATTAGCGTAGCCAGGCCGTGCCGGAGCGTGCCGCATTTCCTCCCCTCCCAGGGCCTTCTTGCCGTTCACCGGCCAGACCTCAACCCCACGCATCGTGCAAACCTGATCCACTGGAGCATGCTACAACGTCGTCGAACCCTAATCCAGAGCCCGTTCCAATGGACGAGGAACCTGTCCCCGAAGTAGCTGAGCCCGTTCCTGAGAAGTCAGAATCTCTCCCACACCCAGCTCGCTACACTCTCCGAAAGAAGAAGAAGCAGCAGCAGAAATCCTCTGCTGCTCTGGCGGTCCCTCGAACCCAATCCAAGTCTTCCAAGCAATCACAGCGCTCAGACGCTAGGGTGACACGGCACACCAAAGACACTAAAATCACTTGAAACGAGATTTTCATGGCCGAGCGCCACGCCCAGAAAACCGCTTCACGCATCAAGCCTAACCGTAACTTTGTTGCCGCCGCCCGGAGCGATCTTGTTACAACGTCTGCTTCTTCTTTATCGTTCTCTTCTGTTCTCCTCCTTCCTCGAGGAATTTGACCTCGTCGAAGTGGCCCTCATCTTCAAAGCCATTCACGATCGCCTTCGCACGGCGACCCTGACTGAAAAGTTCTTCCTTCTCGCGGAAGCTGCAGCCACTATAGGTCTTCTTTAAATGTTACACGCCCATAGGATAACTTCCCTGCACCGTGACTTCGTCATAGTGGCGTGAAATGGCGAATGACTTCTGCCCCGTCTCGAGGAACTCCGAGAGTTACTATCCCGTCACAAGCCCGACGTGCTTGTCATCACTGAGACCTTTCTTAGTGCCCGTGACAACGTGAGGTTGCCGAACTATGTGTTTTACAGGGACGATAAACCTGGTCGCCATGCGTGTAGAGATGCGGCAATAGCGGTCAAGAATTGCATTGGTCATCACCATGTAGTCTTGCCTCCTCGCCAAAATATCGAGGCCATCGCCAGAGGTCTCAGGGTTATCCTATGGTTTTGGCTTATAAACTGCCGGGAACTCCCGTTCTAGACGCCGACCTGAATACTCTTTTCGGAGGACATGGGAAGGTTATCTTTGCAGGTGACCTCAACTGCAAACATCCTGACTAGGGTAGTCGCTTGGCTACGCCATCCGGGAGGTTGCTTCACAGGTACCTTCATGACCATTACCTTCGTGCCTACGGACCTGGACAACCGACTCACTATCCCCGGGCTCGAGGCGCACTACCCGAGACACTGGACATTGTAGTTGTCAAGGGTGTTGCTTTCCAGATCAAGGTATCCGTGTTGACTGAGCTGTACTCTGATCATTGTCCCACAGAAGTGGAGCTCACTGGAATCGTTACGGGCCTGCTTTCTGTAGAAGGCTTCCCGACTCTGTTGCCTTATCGTAGTACGTAGTCTCTTTGTGCTCGCGGATGAAGCCAAATCTCAGGCCCGACTACCATCGGCTCCCCGAAGATGTCGGTTTAGAGAAGAACAGACTTCGGAGACGGTGGCAGCGGACGCGAGATCCGGCCGACAAGGCCAGTTTCAATCGGGCGTCAGGCAAGTTACGTCGTGACTTGCAGGCCTTCCGACGAAGCTGCTGGGGGTTCACGGTCGCCCGCATGGCAGACACTCCTCCGGAGGAATGCTCTGTTACAGGATACCTTCCGCCTTGACCGGGAAGAGGCGCCGTCCTCCTCTCCCGACCATGAACGGACGTGGAGGGGGCATCCCCTTACCAAGCCGGAGGAGCAATCTGAGTTTCTGACCGGGGTTTGGAACGACAGTTTGTTCCGAACCCATCCGGCGACCCAGACACCGACGAGGAGATCGAAGAGGATATCACCTGGCGTACACATTCCGGACAAGTAGCCCGCACAACTACCAATCGTCTGTACTAGCTTAGACCCCTGTTTTTCAGTAAATCTATGACCCGGCTCCTGTGAAGCACGTACGTGGCGCCGATGGTTACCTACGCAATCCATAAGCGTAAGCTTCAGTTTGTCCTAGACCGAGGACTGCGCTGGGTATGTAAAGCCCACTATTTTAATTCAAACCAGAAGCTCTTCGTGTCAGTTCTCTGAACGCCACTATGCGGACACTTTCCAGAAAGTTCTACTGCCGCTGTGCCCGCTTTCAGGGCAATGCCATCTTTGCCAGGTGAATCTTGGACCCGGTCTCGGCGAATACTCATGCTCAATTAGATCCTTATTGAAAACCCACGGTCGGTAGCAGGCCACATCTAAAATATTCCATGAGAATTTTGGTCCCCAGGGCTCCTGCTACAGGAAGCTCGGGACGCGGCACAACAGCGAGTGACTAGCAAGCCCATCGCCTCGCAAAACCCTTGGTTATCAAGGTAAATGATTACATCTGGCAGCTTTCTCACTCTGCTAAAAGCGACGTATGAAAGTCGGGGCATTGTTTCAGTTTGACCAATGTCAACAACTGCTTTATCCATAGCGAGCCCCTGTGATTTATGTATCGTTACGTCGTGATAAAGCGATAGCAGTAATAATCGGCGAGAGGAGTCATTTTCGTTATGTTTCCAGTGTTGGCAAAATCGAAAACGTATCGTCACTCAGTTTAGGTCCATTGTATCCATAAAATTTCACGAAGGTAGTGATTGGAAATGATGGACGTAAATTATGTTGTACAGAATTTCGATAAGTGTGCCTAATGCGCAATTTACAAGGCATTTTCCACCCATAGATTTTTGGTCACGGCAACCAACAGTCAGAAACAGAACTGGTGGCTTGATAAGCCTTATGTCAGTTTATAGTGCCTCACCGAGCAATATCGATGTGTTCTGAAGAAATGTTTACTACAGGATTTTTATTGAAGGCCAGGGCGTTTTTATTGTGACTCGTGACGAGTTCATTTGTTGGAAAAATCGTATAGAATCTTTAAATTCTTCTACCACTGGGAAAGAGATTACAGCTTCGCGTCATGACAAGAGCGTTTCTCATCGAGTATGCATTAAAGCGCTATTCGAGCCATTATCTAAAATGTTTCTAAACCTTTGTTCACTTTCTTGCTGCCGCATTGAAATACGAAGTGTGAACTTTTTCTGAGTGCTTAGAAAAGTAATTTTTTTTTAATTGCGTTAAAGTCACCTTTAAAGACCAAAGTTAAAGGCGCATTTGAACATAATAGAAGATCGCCAATTTGCGGAAGTTGTCTCAAAACTATAAATAAATAAACGTATAAACCACCAAAGGGTTCTGTTGCTACCCCTTTTGCTTCACAGTGTCGCTTGTGTATCTTGTGAAGCATTCACGATCCAATCGTAGAGTACTCATCAGTCCTCAGAGTTTTCGATTTGACTTGAAAATCTACGTAGAAATTTGTCGCTTAGTTCGTTGAAATATCCCTTTTCAAGAAGCTATGAATAATTTTGTCCATGTACATTAACGGCGGAAGCACCTGTACGATGTATTCTTTGAAGAATTTTATACAATCTGGAGAAGGACATCCTGAAATATTTCTCAGTTTCATTAACTAACGCTCTTATGACCGTACCTTTCCTTGTTCCTGCTTTACCTTGTTCCCAAATTCGCCTTATGTCATATCCGTCATATCCAGTAATTACTTTAGCGTTGGACGCATTATAGGAAGTTTAATTCCCTAATTTTAAATAGGTTAGATACCTGATAATCCTTCATGCAACTTACTTGGTCGCTATGCACGACGCGTTTCGGAATAAAGGTCCCATCTTCAGGTGCTCACTCGGGTCGAGCTCGTCAATTCATAAAAACACACACATAAAACATAAAAAACACTGAATTTAAAACACTCATACTGCGCGAGAGGGGACGATGCGCATCGTCGAGAAAGTAAACATGCCCTAACTGGTTAGGGAATTTAGGTGTACAGGCGATTCTGGCGATTGTGAGAAATGGCGTTGATGGTACGTTTACAATCACGA
The DNA here is from genome assembly GCA_034769895.1 of Magicicada septendecula. Lineage (NCBI taxonomy): Eukaryota > Metazoa > Arthropoda > Insecta > Hemiptera > Cicadidae > Magicicada > Magicicada septendecula. The sequence continues at coordinate 236,610,571 of CM068376.1, forward strand.
ATGAAAGTTAAAATCTGTTCTATCGTCATTTGAAATTTTAAAATGTATATTTCTTTCATGAGCCTCATCAATTAAGCGACACCCCGACTGTTCATCTGTCTCTGCAGTTGATCCGATTCTTGGTGCAGCATACTATGGACGTGGTTGCATTACTCCCTCTTGTAGATCATCGCCTTCCTGAAAGTCACGGATATTATCATCGCTTTCAACAACAGTGTAGAAGATTTCTTTCCACATTATGTTATTATTAGGGGGCGGATTTCTATGACCTAAAAATGTAGGAAATATGCATGCATTTATGACCTAAAAAACATTAAAACATGACCAATAAAATCCAAGATATGACTTTATTAATGTATGTGTTAAATTTTATTTTATTTATTAAACATAGAGCTAATCCTGTTAATTATTATTTTTATTTATCTACTTCAAATGAATGTCTTTAAGATAGTCACACAATGCAACATTCACGAACTCATTTTACTGCATTCTGCAAAACAGCACCAACCTTGTAAGGAAGCGAAAAGTAATTAAATAATTTTATTTGCTCAAATCCCATTCCTTGCAACTACCCCTATTAAAAATATTCATACCTGACCTCAGTCTTCATTATCAGCTGAATTGTTGCAGTTGATGACGACATGCATTTTTAGGTTCTGAAATGAAAATTCTCTCCTGTTGCCGCTGAGAATGGTCTTGTATCGAGAGAAACGTCTCTCCACATCACACGAAGTAACGGGGGCGTACTTAAATAAACTTAGGTCAAAGGGTGAAAATTAATTTTTGAAGTCTGAACCTGGTTCATTTCCGCACAAAATCTCACTTATGGCACATAATTGCAAAAATCCAGGATTCTTCTCCAGTAGACTCACTAATTTTAGTCGAACTTTGGCTGGTACTATTCCTTTTGCACGTTTTAACTCTTGTTCTGTGTATTTTACAATATTCAGAGCATCACTTACTTCAAAACCTGAAGCTTCTAGCTGGGTGATTTTGCTCGGTAAGAAACCGAAGTTGGATTTCAAGTAAGCCAAGTCAGTTTTTATAGTGGAACATGAAAACAAATCTTGCATTATTTTCACTGACTAAGAATCTGTAGGGTCCAAGGAATTCATGATCTTCTCCACGGTGTCATAATTGTTGCAGTAATATACCGCAGCTTCAATCCAGGTACCCCAGCTTGTTAGGACAGGCTGGGGAGGAAGGGGCAATGAAGGAGCTGCATCTTTAAATGCATGCAGGCGGATTTCTTAAAGGCTTTCTTTCCATTTGATATTAATTTATCCACTTCTGGGTAGTTACTGCGAATTTCTTCGGCCACTCTATGTAAAGCATGCGCAAGGCATGTTACATGTATCACCTTCGGACATAACATCTTTAGTCCCTTGGGTGCTTTCATCATATAAGGAGCCGCGTCAGTAATAAAGAGAAGAACATTCTCTTTTTTTGCTCCACTTGGCCACAGTATATTCAAAGAATCGTCGAATAAGACAGCAATACTTGAATGATTTGTCCTCTCTAGCACTTCACATGTTAGGAGGAATATTTCTCCATGTCTGTCTTCTTTCAGTGTGCCAACAATCACGTTTGCAACATACCTTCCATCAACATCTGTTGTTTCACCAATTGAAACCCATATTTTACAGTCCCCCACACTACATCTTATTTTATCTAACACCTCTTCGTAACACCCAGTCAGATAGTTCTTCCTCAGCGTGGATTCATTTGGAACCAGATGTTTCGTATATTTCTCCAAAAACTGTCTCAAGCTTTGATTGTTAAGTTTTTCAATGTTGGATGAAATCATCGCCCTGCAGAGATCCTTCGTAAACTCTGAAGTGTTGGAAGATGAACTTGAAGTACTAGCAGATTTTTCGAATAATAGAAGTTGTCTACTGTCTTTGTAAGCAATTTTTATGTTTTGCCATATTTGCACAAAGAAACGTTTCTCAGCGGCGATTTTAACTTCACACAACTTACAAAATAAAATAGTGCCATCTGTACTAAATATTTTATCGCCAAATTCTCGAATAAAACCGCACAATTTTTCATTCACCGAACTCTTTATTCTAGGCATGATGGAAACAAACTGTGGACACAGGGAATGAGTGAATGACCATTACAGGGGAAGGTGAGAGTTAAAAGCACTTTACAAAATGTAAGAAAAACATCCCCCTCCCGTCACTTCTGCTCACTGGCATTATCGCTCACGGAGGCAAACAATAGAGGCCTAACGGTACTTGAAAATCCGCATTCCAAACACATTTCACACCTTATTCACCATTTCTCCGAACATATATAGGCCTAGGTATTATAATGATATCATGAAAGAAGTTTTTGCTACTTTACACACCACAATTTGTTACAGAACGAATAAATGCATTTTCGTGTGAAAATACATGAAAGTACCAATTATAATCTATTTTCACTGTAAATATGCTGTAAAACTTCATAAATGTCTAAATATGCATATAAAAAGTCAAAAAAATATAACTTAAATAAGCATTTTAGTGCTAAATATGCTACAAAACTTAAAAATTACCGAAATATGCAATTACATGCACAATAAAACCCTATCAATCTTCATCAGAATATTTGAAATCAAGCTGAAACCTGAAATGATGTCAAGAAAAAAATATGACATATCATAGAAATCCGCCCCCTAGTTATTATGACATTTTTTAATTACACACGCGCACGCGCGCGCGTCTTTACACAATGGATAGTTCAGCACGTGCATTATAAAGTATTTTTCATTTGATTCTTGTCTAAAATCGATTTTAAAATACGAGTAATCGGAGCAACACGTCTTTTTTAACACTTTGGGTACCTTTGACTGTATAACATCTAGCAGAGAAATGTTTTCAAGTTTATTTGGTTTTGGTTTCTTCAGTGCCTCAAGTTATTCAGTGCTGACGAATTGTTGAGCAAGGTGCTTACCGATTGAGATTAAGAGGAACCCGATCGCTTTTTATTGAAACTGGCACGAATACGCATGAGGACTCAATGGCTATCCCATTAGAAGTAATACACTTCTTGAGCTGAATAATCGCGCTCAGAAAACGATGAAATAATTGGGTTGGGTCTTAGAGTTTTAGAATGTTTCCGGGGACGCTACAGCTGATTTCGATGCATACTTCGGTATATAGTGTAAAACAGCATCCTTGATATCACTTGATTAAAGTGTGTGTTAGCCCGCCGTGTTGTTACATATTTAATTAAATATACATACATATTAAAAAGTGTGTAGATTTTATTCAAAAGCTATACGGAAATTCCTTGTGGTAAGGACCACTTTCCTAAAAATTACATGAAATTTGGATTGTGCTAACTCGAGTTCGAACGCGACCGTATTTTTTTCCGAGTTACAAGTCCTCGTTTCGCTCAGACTAATCGAACAGTGAAGAAGTTAGCGTAAATTTCACAGCAATTATAAAATAGTAATTCATTACCATTAATATCAGTCTATTGGCTATGTATATGTAGAAAGGAGTTAGTATGGTCAGAAACTTTCAGTCTACCCGGTATGCGTGAAACCCCCCTTTTATTTTATAAGTTTTTTTTTTATATTTAAAGGGGAGAGACATAATAATTAAGACTAGGTGAAGAACCTAGAGGAAGTATAAAGTGTGCAAAGACCCAAGCTACGATCACAGACATGTCCACTGGATGGATGCTAGGACTTGCAAATGAAAAACTCTATTAACAAAACAAGTGTGAACTTTATTTAGCATGCAGTCACATACATGATATCACAAGGCATAATTTAATGAATAAAATCATGAGTAAAATTGAAATACTTCATTACATACATATCATTAATCTCCACAGTATAATATTGTGAGTGATTACTTAATTCAACGGCTGTAAAAGAGTGGATGCAACACTATATCAAGACAACATTGTAATTCTTTTTAATATGTGATATTTAAAGTTTAAATTTAAATTTTCTACACCCTGCAACACTATATCCAAGATAAACATTATAGTAATTTTGTTTTAATATGTAATATTGAAATTATTGAGTGATATTTAAAGTTTAAGTTAAATTGGCTAGCCTTTTCTATACTTCCTTAAGCACATGTGCTATCACATCATAAATTTTGTCACATTCCCCCCCATTGAAAATTACACACAAACACATACATATAACACACATCCACAATTCCTGTACCGACCCTCTCGCAATAACCCTTTGCATTAAACGTACAAATATATATATATATATATATATACACACACAAACAAAACCGAGCTTAGTAGTTCACAGTAAAATCACCCCTAAGATGAGAATTTAAATAACACAGGAAACTGAACTGCCCCCAACAGAACAAAAGACTCAAAAATTTTATAAGTAAAGACCACTTCAATAATTTTGAAGCAAACTCAGAGTATTAAGTCATGATAATAGTTTAAGCCACAATACATGAAGAAATCAGACACCCCCAGTACTGAATTACGCCCACACGGCGGGACATGAGCAAGCAGGACATAACTAACTCTCAGATACATAAAACGCATTAAAAAGACGGAAAAACTTAGAGCAGTTCATGCAGATACATGTGTGTGTGTGCAGTTTCCTTTCATAGTATAAGAAGTCATAAAAGATTACATAATGCTTAGTTGTATGCAAGGTCCACACATGCAGGCACAAAACTTAACGTGTGTGTGTTTGCAGATCTTGTGCAAGTTAAACGCGGGGTATCATAAGTCTGCTTCTGAGAGCGTCTGCCGATTTACAGTATTGTGGTAGATGAAATAGTATAATGTAAATACAGAAGGATCACACCTGGATAGTCCGATGTAATTAAGTGGCACTGGTTAAGCTGTAGCGTGTAGTTTGCACTGGTAACTCCTGGGGCAGAATTCCTCCACGTGTGTGTCTGTGTGTCCCAACTGACGGCAGCTCACGGCTCAAGTAGCATCTCTGCCAGAGGGGTTGACAGTTGTACGTCCAAACCCGACACCCATCTCGTCATTAGTCGAGTACCTGGAGCTGACTTTACTCTAGCTTCTCATAGTGTAGTGCATCGAAAGCAGAACAGATTGGTGCCGTCAGTTGAGACCAGAAACTTCCTTGATGAGGGTTGAAACAGAAATGAGAGCGCTTACATGTTAATTTTCACCTATGAAAGCTCGCCGGTATGCAGGTTAGCACACAGCACAGCTGGGCCGGCCAACTGAATATTCGTCACCGCTACTCACAAACAGTCTACATACACTCGGCGACGACGTGATACAGGGGCATTGCATGACGTCGAGAACGCGCCAGTTTTTAAAAGAAAATTACATGCCCCAGCAACCGAGCTTCGCGTTTCCCGAGCCGAACAAAGTACGGCACACCCTCACCCCAAAATGGCGACATGGTTGCCTCAAAACTAAACAAGGTCTCGACCACGACTGCTGTGGGATTCCTGGGAAACCTCAGACCTTTATTCGCTCCTGGTGGGTTCAGTGTCTCAGGGAAAACGAAAGAAGCAGAAGGAAGGAGTGTAAGTTATGCCAGTGTGTGTCTGAAAGAGAAGGTGTAAGTGTGCGTCCTGCATGCTCGCCGGCCCTGGTCCGCATGCAGAGATAAGGAACAGAGAAGAAAAGGAGAAAGACAAGAATCGCTGGTACCAGCTCTGAGTACTGACCACCAAAGCCTCCTAAACTCAACAACTGAGATCTAGGAACCAAACAACATCCCCCAACGGAAAACAAAATTTGTCACCACTCACTTATGCCTTATGGCAAAACTTTAGTTTCGAGACATGAGTGGTTATCCTCTCAACATCCCTACCGGGATCACCCAATTTCACAGTAACGGGCGACACAAACCGAAGAATGCGGTATGGTCCCGACCAACGATAACACAGTTTAGCGGCCCTTCTGTCTATGGCTGAGCTTATCGGGTGGCTCTGGCAGTAGACCAGATCGCCAACCTTAAAAGGGTTTGGAATTCGCCCCTGATTATAGCGACTACGGACGCGCTCGTGCGCACGAAGCAAATTCCTCCGGGCCTCCCTCCATCTATCCACAGTCTTGATATCCGGATCGCTAGGTAGAAGATCGTCGATGTTCTACAAGTTGGCCAATGGAAGAGTCGGCGAGAAACCAAACATAACCTCAAAGGGTACGGCCTTATGACTCTCATGTAAAGCCGTATTAAATGCCAATTGCAACCACTTTAGATTTTGATCCCAACAATCTTGTTGTTCAGCATGGTAGACGATAAGGGCTGAACGGAGATTCCGGTTGAATCTCTCCGCGTGGGATGGCTGAGGGTAGTAGGGGGAAGTGGTCACATGTTTGATGCCGTTAGCGAAACACATTCGCCGGAAATCACTTGAGATAAACTGTGGTCCATTGTCCGAGACAATGGTGGCCGGAAAACCGAAATGCTGAAAAACATGGGTCTGTAGCACAAGGATGGTCGATCGAGCGTTTGCCTGTCGTAAGGGCAGCAGCCAGACAAACTTGGAAAAAGCATCCACACAAACAAGCAGGTAGGCGTTACCTGACTTGCTACGAGGGAAAGGTCCCACGTAGTCGATGAATAACTTCTCCATCGGTTTGCTCGCCACATCGGATGACAATAAACCCAATTTGGTGTTTTGTGCAGGCTTACTCAAGCCACAGAGATGACATGCTTTCACACGAGCCGCAATGTCCCTATCCATGCCCTTCCAGATAAAATGTCTCCTAATACTGGAAATGGTCTTCGAAATTCCCTTATGGCCACCTACTGGGGAATCATGATAGTAGCTGAAGACCATGGGCACGAGCTTGCTAGGCAGCACAATCTTCGGGGCACGTCCTTTTCGTTCTCGGCAGCACAGGACGCCCTTGGACAAGAAATATGGGGCCTGTACGTTACCCTCTTTTAGATGTTGGATGATCGGACCCAACTCTACATCATTTAACTGATGGGGTAACACATCAGTAAAAGCCAAAGGAAAGTCCAGCAGAACAGAACAGGGTTGCTCAGAGTGGGCTTCACTGGGTTGGGAGAACATACGTGACAAGGCGTCTGCAACCACATTTTGCGTTCCCCTAATGTGTTGCACTTTGAATTTAAAGGATGAGATTTTGACCACCCAACGTCCTATTTTACCCAGTTGCCGGGGATGAGCGAGAAGCCAAGAGAGAGCCTGATTGTCGGTCTCGAGCAGGAACTCAGTATGTTCCAGGAAACGCCTGAACTTATCTAGAGCGTACACGACAGCTAGACACTCTAGTTCATACACTGACGACTTCCTCTCTTGTTGGGTCAAAGTCCTGGATATAAACGCCACCGGCTGCCTAGCACCATCAACAACCTGGGACAGAACCACCCCGAGCACAACAGAACTAGCGTCCGTTTGTAGAATAAAAGGCTTAGAAAAGTCAGGCATCCGCAAAACAGGGGGGGGGGAGACGATCGCCTCCTTGAGGGTATCAAAGGCCCGCTGTTGCCTCTCACCCCATACAAATTTGGTACCCTTTTTTCTTAGTTCGTTTAAGGGAGCGGCGATCTCCGCGGCATTAGGGATGAACCTACGATAAAAATTAATCATGCCTACAAACCTGGCAATACCCTTCGCATCCCTAGGGGGGGGAAAATCTCGGATGCCTTACGTCCTCTCCGGGTCAACCGTCACACCCCCATGTGAGACAAGATGCCCCCAAAACGAAATACTCTGTTGAGCAAATTTGACCTTCTCCGGATTGACAGTGAGGCCAGCACTCCTCAACCGACACATCACCTCTCTCAGATGACACAAATGCTCCTCGTAAGTTTTGCTGTAGACTAATAAGTCATCCAGATAATTAAAGATAAATTTAAATTTTACATCATGGAAAACTGTGTCAAGAAGCCGCGTGAGGGTTTGGGCCCCCACTGCCAGACCCATAGGTACCCTAGTGTACTGGTAAAGATTCCACGGCACGCAGAATGCCGTGTAGGGTCGGCTTTCTTTAGATAGAGGAATCTGATGATAGGCAGCATTGAGGTCGAAGATGGTGAAATATCTGGCCCTACTGAACCAATCGAAAGCAGAATGTAAGTCCGGAAGGGGAACAGAATCTACTTCTATGTTCGCATTTAACTTCCGATAATCAATAACCATACGCTGTTTACCCCCAGGCTTGGGCACCAGAAACGCTGGACTAGCATAACTAGAATTAGAAGCCTCAATTACCCCTTGCTCAAGCAATTCTTGAACCTTCTCTCTTAGGACAGCCATTTTTGGAGGAGCGAACTTGTATGGGTGTGAACGTACTGAGGTGGAGTCAGTTAAGCGGATTTTATACTCCAAAAGGTGTGTGAGCCCCAAGGTGGGAGTTAACACTGTAGGGAATTGCTCACACAACTGATTTAAGGCATACTTCTGGGATGGAGTGAGATGGTCTCTTTCTGAATCGGGACACACAACCTCCTGGATACCTCCCTTAGCTCCCTGGTACCCAAGAAAAGGAATGACAACTTCCCGATTAAACTTAAAATAGCAGTGGTGCCCTTGAATGTCTAAAACGAGACCACTCTTAGAGATGAAATCGGCACCCACGATACAGTCGACTCCCAGAGCCGGAGAAACCAAAAATCGCCACACCCATGAAAAACATTCGATTTTAATTTTTAAGGAAACCACCCGAGAGATAGGCAGAATTTCCCGCGTTGCAGTCCAGCATACCACCGAAGACTGATCTGACCCTATTACTAAGCCCTGTTTTTCAAGGTCCCCACACGCTCTCGATGAAATTATGGATCGGGCTGATCCAGAGTCAACTAAGGCTCTGAGCTGACCCTTTTTCAACTCGAGCAACAGGAAGGGGTATACTGAAGTGTAGTTGGAGACAGTTTGCAAGACTTTGAAGCCCGCAGATCCGGGACCTACTACCTGCCTGGGGTTAAGCGAATCAGAAACAGAATGACCTAACGGGGAAGACCACCTCCGACTTATCTTCCCCGGGTACTTACGTTTTTTGGGTTGTTTTCATTTCGGGAAGACACCGGACGCTGTCTAGAATTGGAAAAATAACGTGCAATGTGACTGGGTCTGTGACATCTGAAACAGACAGATTCACGAGCATCTCTACTTTGAATGGCCGCAGACCGAGAACCCTGAGACCCGGACTGCCCTACACGTCGCTCGACTACTTGGCGATCCGCACTACGCCTAGCCTCGTGACCTCTAGTGTCATCGTTACCTTGAATGGTTTTGGACAGGGCACATAGCCGGTCCAGATCGATAAAATTCCGGGGACGTTCAGCAAATACTAAGAGTGACCGTTCTTGGGGAGTCACCCCTTCCAGAATAGTTTGGATAATTTCAGCCTCAGGCAACCCCAGTCTCAGGATCCTGGCTGCGTCCTTAATGCTAGAAACGAAATGTGCGAGGGCCTCCCCATTTGCTTGGACCCTGTAAAAATGCTTATGTCGCAGCTGTTCGCGCAGCCTCCCCGGTATGAAAGCGTCCAGCACTTCCCTATGAAAATGGTCAATACCACCACCATCCCGAAGGGTGCTCGTCACCCGCTCAGCCATAGATCCCCTGCAGTACGGGTAAATGAGCTCGAGCAAGGTCCGCCCCGACATCCCCGGAAAATCCGCCAACTGAAAAAGAATCCGCAAGAATTTTAAAAGAGTTTCAACATCCAATCCATCCACAACTGGGAGGCGCTGAATGACCTCGGACAGTGGGTTAGGGAGCTTGTGATAGCTAGCGGCGGCCACTCCCGAGAAAGAAGGAACCGGCGCTGGAGGTTCTGACTTGGCCGCGGTCTCAAAAGAAGAGGGTCCGGTATTCGCATCCACAGGGCGGTGCTGGCCGAGAGAAAACTCTCGCAATGCCATCGCCACTTGTTCCCTAAGTGGGGTAATGGTTTTTTCTAAATCTGAGGTGGTAGCCTGTGATTCTGCATTCTGTAACCGGCTTAATACATGCTGTAACCGCTGGCGCACCCTCTGTCTGGCCGTGGAGGTTGGTGCCGCCGACTCCTCCAGAGACAGATCCACCTCCGCAGTGACATCTGTGAGCATCACTATACCACTCGGTGCCTCGCCGGAGGCCAGAGCCTCCCGCAGTTGCTTCCTCAATGAGGCAACCGTCTCTTGCGGCTTCCGACCCCGGAACCGGACCTCCCACCTCCCACTCGAGCTCATCCTTCACAAACAAATCTACGTTCACCGAACTGGTCATCACCGCACAATCGTCACACACCACAGCGTAAAGACAACAACCAAAAAGAAAACCAACAGGAAGAACTTGATCATTCAAGTGGCTCCAGAATGCTCTAGCGATACGACGAGATGGGTGTATAATGAAGGCAGAGAGAGAGAGCTACTCGAAATGCCCAGAAGAGAACACAACAAGACAAGACAACAAAACTAACTCACCATACACAATCCACAAAACACATAACATCCAAATAAACACCGATCAATGCTGTTCCAGCAATTCCAGGATCAATTCATGTTGAAAGGAGGACGTCCCAATGTGCCCCAACTTCCAACATATCCAACAGGATTCAAGAATATATAACAACACCACGACATCTGGTCGGACCATAACCGCATTCATAAATCAACGGGACCGCAAATAGAATGCCCTCAATAAGCAAAAATCACTACATAACGGGGGTGCTATAAAGACACGTTGTCTCTATCACAGAACAAGTCCCAACCAAAATCGACAAGTACCGACGGCTCCCAATCATGTTCAAAATTTTTCTAAGCTCCCAGAGTATGACAGAGTAATACCAATTAGCTCACTTTCATTCTCAAAACTATTAACTACACACTTACAACCCCTTTTCAACACCTACCTTACACTCAACATCACAGAGTAACTAGTCCTATACATAAACACTAACACATATTAAATCCTCTTAAATTTAATCAATATAAGTTCATTTCTTATAAAATATCCTGCTATCCAGATTATTTACTTTATTAAACTATTAAATTGCGATTAACTTCTTCTTTAAACATCTTGGACTCAGATCAAAAATATTTGAAATAATTTATATGAAATAAGTCCCATTAATTAATTATAAATATATGAAATAAGTCCCAACACCAGCCGACATGCCTGTAGCCACACCAAGTTTTATTTTACATCAATGATGCAAGTCCCCACAGATTCTAATTCTTCCAAAGTTCAAAGAATTAAGTGCTGAAATAACGTCTACTACATCCATAGAATCATAACCACGCTCTGATCTACCATTTGAACCCCCCCTTTTATTTTAAAGGGGAGAGACATAATAATTAAGACTAGGTGAAGAACCTAGAGGAAGCATAAAGTGTGCAAAGACCCAAGCTACGATTACAGACATGGCCACTGGATGGATGCCAGGACTTGCAAATGAAAAACTCTATTAACAAAACAAGTGTGAACTTTATTTAGCATGCAGTCACATACATGATATCACAAGGCATAATTTAATGAATAAAATCATGAGTAAAATTGAAATACTTCATTACATACATATCATTAATCTCCACAGTATAATATTGTGAGTGATTACTTAATTCAACGGCTGTAAAAGAGTGGATGCAACACTATATCAAGACAACATTGTAATTCTTTTTAATATGTGATATTTAAAGTTTAAATTTAAATTTTCTACACCCTGCAACACTATGTCCAAGATAAACATTATAGTAATTTTGTTTTAATATGTAATATTGAAATTATTGAGTGATATTTAAAGTTTAAGTTAAATTGGCTAGCCTTTTCTATACTTCCTTAAGCACATGTGCTATCACATCATAAATTTTGTCACATTCCCCCCCAATGAAAATTACACACAAACACATACATATAACACACATCCACAATTCCTGTACCGACCCTCTCACAATAACCCTTTGCATTAAACGTACAAATATATATATATATATATACACACACAAACAAAACCGAGCTTAGTAGTTCACAGTAAAATCACCCCTAAGATGAGAATTTAAATAACACAGGAAACTGAACTGCCCCCAACAGAACAAAAGACTCAAAAATTTTATAAGTAAAGACCACTTCAATAATTTTGAAGCAAACTCAGAGTATTAAGTCATGATAATAGTTTAAGCCACAATACATGAAGAAATCAGACACCCCCAGTCCTGAATTACGCCCACACGGCGGGACATGAGCAAGCAGGACATAACTAACTCTCAGATACATAAAACGCATTAAAAAGACGGAAAAACTTAGAGCAGTTCATGCAGATACATGTGTGTGTGTGCAGTTTCCTTTCATAGTATAAGAAGTCATAAAAGATTACATAATGCTTAGTTGTATGCAAGGTCCACACATGCAGGCACAAAACTTAACGTGTGTGTGTTTGCAGATCTTGTGCAAGTTAAACGCGGGGTATCATAAGTCTGCTTCTGAGAGCGTCTGCCGATTTACAGTATTGTGGTAGATGAAATAGTATAATGTAAATACAGAAGGATCACACCTGGATAGTCCGATGTAATTAAGTGGCACTGGTTAAGCTGTAGCGTGTAGTTTGCACTGGTAACTCCTGGGGCAGAATTCCTCCACGTGTGTGTCTGTGTGTCCCAACTGACGGCAGCTCACGGCTCAAGTAGCATCTCTGCCAGAGGGGTTGACAGTTGTACGTCCAAACCCGACACCCATCTCGTCATTAGTCGAGTACCTGGAGCTGACTTTACTCTAGCTTCTCATAGTGTAGTGCATCGAAAGCAGAACAGATTGGTGCCGTCAGTTGAGACCAGAAACTTCCTTGATGAGGGTTGAAACAGAAATGAGAGCGCTTACATGTTAATTTTCACCTATGAAAGCTCGCCGGCATGCAGGTTAGTACACAGCACAGTTGGGCCGGCCAACTGAATATTCGTCACCGCTACTCACAAACAGTCTACATACACTGGGCGACGACGCGATACAGGGGCATTGCATGACGTCGAGAACGCGCCAGTTTTTAAAAGAAAATTACATGCCCCAGCAACCGAGCTTCGCGTTTCCCGAGCCGAACAAAGTACGGCACATGCGTAAATAAGATGAATATTCATTCTCGGCGTGTTTCCTCAGAAGCAGGAAATCGGAACTTTAATAATAAGTGACAGTGAACGCTCCTTTTTGTGGAAATAATAAATCGTTGTAATTCGACTGTACGGCATTATTATGAACGTCGCTGTGAAGATCTAACTATCGTACAATATGAATAATAATAACAATACTATTACTACTATTATTAACTTTGTTATATTAACATGATAATAGTACACTAGTAGTAATGTCATTGAGGTACAGAACTCCCTCAGACATTTACAATTGTTTTAGAATTTTGACTTCCATTTTTGGGCTTTGGCGCCTCTAAAGTTAAGAAAGATTTCAAAACAAATACTGTATTCTGATTTAGATTAAAATTCCCGGCATGGGTTTTACAATTTTTAAAGTTATTGGTCTTTCTTGGGACCTGGTGTCTTAAAATTTTGAAATTTCCAAAACTGAACACTACACTCAGTAGTGTTGGGGGAATTCCCCAAGCTACTTTTGGGGGAATCAGTGACAGGGAGTCTGTGGGGTAAAAATATGGACGCACAGATGTGTACTCAGGGTTTTACGAAAATCGATTGATGCATTTAACAGTTATCGTGAGATACTCTACAAACAGTAGACATACAAATAAATGACAAATTCTCGCTTCGCTCATTCAGTTATCTTACAATATAATTTTATAATACCACAATTGTATTATTATTATTATTACATTATATTATATTACAGCCTAATATAAATTACACGCCTTTTTTATACCCGTAGAATACCTACTATCTGCGTGTCGTGTTAAATATATAACAATAAAAGATTTTATTGAATGCGACTTGAATTTAGTATATCAAATGTATTAAATATTTACTATATTTAATAAATAATAATAATAATATAATAATAATAATAAATTCGGCAATTTAATATATCTTACATTTAATTAATACTTATATTTAGTACAACGTTTTTTTAATGCAGTGTTTAATATCCATTATATTTCGTGTAATCAGTACATATAATTAATAAGATTACAAGGTTATGAGAAGGAATTCACGTTAAATTGTAACTTTATTGGCCGGAATCCGTTAACAGGTGTAATTAGCCGTCTATAAACGTTTAGCGTTAACGTGATCTGTCATCGCTTCAGGTTCCGTCTCTAACAGTACTTATCTGCATATAACAAAATTGTGAGAAAACAACTAATGGCATAAATCCATTGTGAAACGTGAATCTGGCGGTGATGCATGTAACTGGTGGTTGTAAACAATCGTGACCCTAATGTTTCCATTGAACTTTCCTGATCACCTTTACTCTACCAAGCAGTAGTGGTTACTATTATTACTATTGTTGTTGTTGTTTCTAACCCTGAAAGGGGTATTATCAGATGGTGGTCTACTTGTGACTAGGACTACAAGAAATAAAAATAACCAAAAGAAAAACTAAATGATGGCTATAAGATAAGAAACAGAATGTTAGAATATAGACGGTTGAGAAAGTAACGCGTGAACGATGAAGTAGAAAAACTTTAAAACTATATCTTTCTTCTTATCCCAATCCTCTTCTACCGCAAGGTGTAGAGGTTTAGCAAAGGTCTCGCCACCGTGGTCTCTACATGCCCAGGGCCTTGGCTTCATTCCATGGCACTTCCAGCCCCTGCAGAGAGCACCTCACATTGTCCTCCCAAGTCACTCTTCTCTCAGCAATTCTTGCCTCATACAGTTGTTTCGGAAGTCTATCCCCTTCCATTCTCTGAACGTGCCAAATTAAGAAACCAGCGCTATTGTGCTTTATTAATTTGATATTTCAAATGTACTGTCTTAAGACTCAGTCTTATAGTAGTGTTTCTGACTCGATTTCTTCTTGTCTTTCCTTCAACCTTCCTGAGGTATCTCATCTGCATAGCTTGAAGAGAGTTTAGATGCATTCTCTAAACATAAACTCTCTAACATAAAACTATATTATGGAATACATAAAAGTTTGTTCCATATTATAAAAATCACTCAGAAAACAAAACTGTAAGTAGTTAAGGCAATTATAAGCCTATTCTGACAATTATAAACATATTCTGATTAACGTCCTGGGTGCCGACTGAAAAACCGAAGATCAAAATACAAGCCATCGAGATGAACTACTTGAAAAAAGATTAGAAGAGTTACAAAGATAGACGGAATGAGAAACACAGAAATTAGAAGAGACTTAGAGATACAACGTTTACTTGAATTTACAGCAGGAAGGCAACTGGGATACTGGGACATTTACAATGTGTGAACGAGACAAGACGGACGGACATGGGAACATAAAACTGAAAAAAAAATATAAGAAAAGACGTATTTAATTTTGAGATAAAGTAGTTGCAAGATTTTTAGAAATGGGATGAGATGGGATAGTTAAAATACAAAACCCTACACTATTGTAGTAGGTCAAGTGTTGCTGTACGAGCGCGGCGTGTGTGGAGGTGGGGGGTAATGCTATGTTAAGAAAATGTAGGGCCTAACTGGTTTTCTTTTCTTCTTGTAGAATACAATTTTTGTATATTGCTGTAATCGATTATCGTCATTGTCGTATTCAGTGTTGCGAAGTTGAAAAAATAATTTGATTAATTCAATACATTATTTATAGTGATTAAAGAAAATCACACTCTGTAGCTAACCGAACCCGCAGCATGGATTCAACCATTAATTTCAATTGTTGCGAAACATTAAATTTGCTTTGTTTAATTCGTTTAACTCGTGCATACAAATTTTTGGGCTCCGGCCTCCGAAAATTGAAATTTTAAAAAACGTAAACTATATTCATATCTTGATTTCCTTTAATTTTGATACCCCACAGAGTCTTGCGATTTTTCAAAAGTTTTGACTCCTCACATTTTTGCCTCCCGCACATAAATTTTTTTGGAATAAATCTCAAAAACAATAGGCGTTTGGGGGACAAAAGTGTGGACACGCGTGCCAAATTTTACGAAAAATCGGTGGCGCATTCAAATGCTATCGTGAGACAGACAGGCAATCCGACTGGTGGAACGTAATGACAGTACGAGAAGACAAAAGTACTGTTTCAGGCATGGATACTTTATATACGAACGGAACTCCGTAATGTTCCGTCTGTTACAATAGCCATACACTTTTTAATACAGGTTCAGAAAAGAAGCACATGTTCTCCAGCGGTTGAAGAGGATAAAACTGTTGGTTGACTACCGAACGGACTGAGAAAATTAGAACATTACAAAAAATGTTAGCTACAATAGAAAAAAAAGAGTAACAAACATTCTGAGGTTTACCAAAAATAAAGTACAGATATCGACGAGGTAGAGTCAGAGGAAGGATATAAGCAGTATTCTGTGGCACATGAACAACTATAGCATATACAACACTTTCATAAAGAAGTAATGCTAATAAGCTATAGAACTCGCTCACTGTTTTGAACGAAACACTTTTAGCAGGCTATTTCAATATTAGATAATTTTTCAATTATCAGAAAAGTTCCGAAAATCCAGAATACTTTTTTGTAATTTTTTTTTATTTAGTAAAACGCAGTTGTAAAGCAGACATCACACAATACACACTAAAAATCCAAACAACTGGATTGGTTTCATTATTTAAATTTAAAACCATACGTCTAAATGGCGAATGATTTAGCCTTAGCTTTTAAGTTTATATAAGTGTCTATAGATATCTATAGGCAAATATCTAATAATTTTCACAAATATACATAACTGATAAGAATATATAATGTCTTTTTTGGAAACACAGCTTACAAACTTACTGAAGCCAACCAAAAATACGCTTGGGTGTTAGGAGATATTCTGTTACATTATTAAAGATCACAAGTTTGTATTCTTAGTAAAATTCCTCATGACTTGATTCCTCACATTTTTTTTACAGTTTTCTTAAAATTTTGAGTTCCACTTTTGGTCCGTGGTACCCCTAAAATACAAAATTTGCATGGTAAACCCTACGTTCGGGTTAAAATTCCGTTTGCTCTGGCACCCGACTTGATTTTTGTAATCTAGTTCCTTCAGAACCTTTATTTTATTTGGGTTCATAGATATTACCAATCATATATTTTACCATCTTGTTCCAATGGGAACACCGACAGTTTTAATACCATTCACGGTTTGTATTGAAACAATTAGAAATTTAATTCGACCAGGATCATTAGCTGTTCGATTGACAGCTAATATGATTGCGGGTCATTTGTTAATAACATTGTTGTGAAACAGATCAATTAATTCAAGAATTTACGTTTATTCAAAATTTTTATTTTTATTTTTTTGACCCTGGTGTCCTAAAATTTGGGTATAAATAGTTGACTGAAACGTTTGTATACATTACGCGTTGTGTACATCTACTGATGCGTCGTGTTCAACGGAAGGAAGATTAGGTTAAAGGCAATGTTTTTTTTTCCAAGCTGCCTTCTTGAAATGCTCGTAAGTTTACTTAGTTTTGGCAATTAGTTTTTGTGTACGTCACCTGTTTTGTATTCTAACGTTGTCACTTATCGTATTTTTATCTTTGGAAAACTAGTCTAGTCCAAACGAGGGCTGTTTCGAAAACAGTCTTGTTAGGCTTTGCCGAAAACTTCACGATGAACAAAGGAACGTGGTAATTAGTATAACTCACAGGAAAAAGTCGTTTCTTGCAAATGTATACTGGAAAGTTCAATCTTACTCGTGTTAATTGGTCGATGTGCTTCGCCGTTGGGTTCTGTATATCGCTGACCATTGTAAGTCGGTATGGAATCCTAAATACATGACGTATGAAGCTCGCGTGTTGGTTTAAGAGGTTAAACTGACTTAGAGATTTCGGTGTTTAGTAACACAATCGCCTACCCTATATATTAGTGTAACACTTTTTGTTCTGACAAACGTCGATCAATTCGCTGTACCACTGACTTAACACACCTTTTAACGCAGCACTGTCTCTCGACAAACAGTATAAAAACCAGTAGGTGAATTAGAATAACTTTTCCAATCGTCACACACTGTAAAGGGTACGTGCAAAATCTAGTGGCCTCTGACGTAGGGGAATCAATGCTCGGAGGCTTCCCTAGGGATGTTGACATTACACATCTGATGGTGTCTACACATAAATATTTTGTTGTCCAGTTCGGAAAGTTGCTAAGTTATAATGAGAATTATCTACTCCCGTAATTAACTACTCTGTGCGGCGAGCTGGCTCCCCAGGAGAGAATAGTGGAGCGGCCTTCCCCGCAGACACAGGTAATTCTAGTGGTTACAAAGACTATGCTACCATAACCTTGTTCTCTTATTTGTCTACAAATTAAAACACACACCATATATATACATACAGACAGACCCCTATATGTTACAAAATTAAGTGTAATAAAGCCACTGTGGCCAGATCAGTACTCGTGCCATTAACAGTCACAGCTCGGTCGATCTGTAGTTATGAAACATGTTTCACAGAATGGGATCTAGATTGCAGTGGAATATTATTTATGGAGAAGAGAGAGAGGAATTGAAGTCCTCTGTTAGGTGAGACTATTTCTATATGCTAATGAGGGATATTATGATTAAAATACAGCCAGCACAGTAAAGAAAAGAAGGTTTGGAAGACGCCTGTACGTTGCACAGACGATTTAGAGATGTAGAATACAGATGATCTGCATATCATACAGATGGTGCTGACATGAAACTCTCATCTCTTATGAAATGGGAAACGCGTTATATCCTAAGGCGAACAGAAATTTATACGGAATTATTAGGAAATCCGGATACTCGCTTCGGGAGCGGGTCGCCGTGGCTATCTTCGACTACTTCTTAACCACACCACGGCATACAGCCGGACACTAGGTCTCATCAGATGAGACAGACAAACGCGGTAGGTTACTGATAAATGAATCTTGTTTGGGTAGAAATTTAAACAGAAGTGTCAAAAGGCGATTCCAATCTTTCTCTGCGAACGTAGAATACGGATTTCCATTCTGCAAGGTTTCGTAGTTTAGTAGTGGAATTCAAAGTTATAAAATATATTATTTCACAGGAAAAGTTTAAGACTGTAAAATTAGATTGTTTGAGTGTCGCATTAGAAGACAGGGGCAAGAACAGTACAATAGGCTGACATGAATGCTACATATATTGGAGTAAACTGGTTGAAACCCATTAACAAGATAAGGACGTCCGCGGCATATTTTATAATACTAACAATCGGGAAAACGAGAAGAGCCCGACAGATTACAGTGACAACGAATCCGACTTTATGCCAGTCCATGAAGTGAAGCAACGAAATGGACAGATTACAGTGACAACGAATCCGACTTTATGCCAGTCCATGAAGTGAAGCAACGAAATGGACAGATTACAGTCACAACGAATCCGACATTGTGCCAGTCCATGAAGTGAAGCAACGAAATGGACAGTTTACAGTGACAACGAATCCAACTTTATGCCAGACCATGAAGTGAAGCAACGAAATGGACAGATTACAGTCACAACGAATCCGACATTGTGCCAGTCCATGAAGTGAAGCAACGAAATGGACAGTTTACAGTGACAACGAATCCAACTTTGTGTAGATCCATTAAGTGAAGCAACAAAATGGACAGTTTACAGTGACAACGAATCCGACTTTGTGCCAGTCCATTAAGTGAAGCAACAAAATGGACAGATTACAGTGACAACGAATCCGACTTTGTGCCAGTCCATTAAGTGAAGCAACAAAATGGACAGTTTACAGTGACAACGAATCCGACTTTGTGTAGATCCATTAAGTGAAGAAATAAAATGGACAGATTACAGTGACAACGAATCCGACTTTGTGTAGATCCATTAAGTGAAGAAATAAAATGGACAGATTACAGTCACAACGAATCCGACATTGTGCCAGTCCATGAAATGAAGCAACGAAATGGACAGATTACAGTCACAACAAATCCGACTTTATGCCAGACCATGAAGTGAAGCAACGAAATGGACAGATTACAGTCACAACGAATCCGACATTGTGCCAGTCCATGAAGTGAAGCAACGAAATGGACAGATTACAGTGACAACGAATCCGACTTTATGCCAGTCCATGAAGTGAAGCAACGAAATGGACAGATTACAGTCACAACGAATCCGACTTTATGCCAGTCCATGAAATGAAGCAACGAAATGGACAGATTACAGTCACAACAAATCCGACTTTATGCCAGACCATGAAGTGAAGCAACGAAATGGACAGATTACAGTCACAACGAATCCGACATTGTGCCAGTCCATGAAGTGAAGCAACGAAATGGACAGTTTACAGTGACAACGAATCCAACTTTGTGTAGATCCATTAAGTGAAGCAACAAAATGGACAGTTTACAGTGACAACGAATCCGACTTTGTGCCAGTCCATTAAGTGAAGCAACAAAATGGACAGATTACAGTGACAACGAATCCGACTTTGTGCCAGTCCATTAAGTGAAGCAACAAAATGGACAGTTTACAGTGACAACGAATCCGACTTTGTGTAGATCCATTAAGTGAAGAAATAAAATGGACAGATTACAGTGACAACGAATCCGACTTTGTGCCAGTCCATGAAGTGAAGCAACGAAATAACACAAAAGGCAAGTAGAGAGTACGCGTGGTCACAGATGTGCGTCGGTCTTCAAACAAATTCAAGGACTGTTTATTTTTTCGTTTGGTATTTATATTAGGTTACGCCAAACACTCAGCTTTACGTTAAAACTCACAACGTAGGCATTTTGTTTCGGTTAACAAAAGGAACCCTAAACAACAAAAAACTATGTGTACCAGGTAAACGATGTATTATCTTTAATACGACTTACATTGGAAACGTCACATTTCTAAATACAAAACATACTATAAATAGACTAATTTTGGAAGCATTATTTTAATAAGTTCATATTCTCATTCATGTACTACATGACTGCCTATCTCTTGTACAAATATGTTATTCATTAACCACAGCTCACACTCTTTTGTATAACACTTGTTCGAAAAAAAACTTTTACGCTCAAAATTAAAAGTTCAACTTTTTTCAGAACACTAAAAAGCAGGAATAAAACCCTTTTTCGTAGGACTGTTAAAGACACGGGCTTCTTTTGAGGAAAGGGAGGTGGTAAGTCCGTATGGAATTCGAAAATAGTCGTATCGAGAAGGAGGTCCCAACAGTAACGCCTCCGTTTTGTTAAGTTCGTGATAGTACCTTTCACGCGTAGACAGGAAGGTGACTTACATCAATTAGACGGAGGCAACATTTTACGCTCTGATCGTTGCCGCAGACGAAGACGAACTAATAGAAATAGTGATAGAATTAGACAGTTAAGAAACAAATCACTCCAATGCCAACGTCATTTTCTCAGCGATAATTTAAACAATATGAATGAGGTGTGAGAAATAATTCTAGTAGGTTCAGTGGCGCGTAACAACTCAGAAGACTGACTACTGTAGCAATGAAACGTTTTCACAAGTACAGAAAACCAAACAATTTCTTTTGCCAGTGAATAAAAGATATTCTGCTTATAACGTTAACATTACAAACATTAACATATGGCACTTGGGCGTTGAGACACAAAAGATTCAAAACTAATTTATGGCTGTACAGACGTCTTCACAAGGGTCACGAGTAGAACACCAGAACGAATGCATCCATATTAAGAAATACATATAAAAATAGGTTACTAGAACAGGTTAATAAAGTATGTGTAAACAAATTTGCACAATAGCCAAAACAACAGAAGAAGTAGAAAATCCTTTAGTATGTCAGAACATAAAAGGCAGAAAGGTCATTAGCGAGATGGCAGAATGCACTTGAGGAAGCAATGGATCATTCACTATGCACTTGGCTCAGATGTTCACCAACAGATAGTTTCGGAAAGGACAAATAGAGGCTAAATCCTAATAGTACACTAACCTTCACGAGAACAAAACGTCAGAGGAGGATAAGCAGTGTCTTTCAAACCATAAATGGACGAATCTTTGAGTTCATTAGGTGACTACATAAATCACACTAGCGACAACATAAACTTATAATATGCGATACTTTCTTTGCAATATAGGCGATTACCTTCTTGAGATTTATCACTTCACGATTAGATCTAAGGAAAATCGTGAATGTGCAGCATTTCACTGCCGAAAGTCAAACACAGTCGGGGTTGAAGGAAAAATTTGCCCAGGCACGTGATGTGGGAAACACAGGACTGAAAGGCCGGGGCCGGAAACAAGCGGCAGACGACTCTCACACATACTTGACGTTGAAGTGATGTGGGGCCCCGTCTATGTGCACAGGAAGGATCAGACCAAGAACAAGATGTGGGCACCAGGGAACGACCGGTATCACACCGTAATACCCCGGTTCAAAATACTTCAGTTCTGATTAAACGGTTTTGTTACAACCTTTTTGTAGTAGACTTAGTGGTAGGGTTTGTGCGTTTCTATACAACACAAACAACTCGGATGCAACACGTTTCTATGCAACATCTTTGCCAAAGTATAATAACTCGGATATTCTACGTTTGCACGGAAACGTTGTGGTTATCCTGTTAAACAATGTGTACGTTTTACCAACAACGAAAATTCCATAATAATATTATTCATGCCAAGATAGATCGGTATCCAGGCTGCTGTGAGAATAGCCCAGCTCGTCTCCTGATAAACGTGATTAGCATAAAACAATCCGATAAATTTTTTGCATCTCTTTCATAAATTATTATTATTACTATTATTATTATTATTATTGGAAAACAGTAATTTTAATGCCATAGATTTAATGCCATAGATTTAATGCCATAGATTTAATTTGTGTCGTTTACTGGTTATAAGTCGGTATTTCTATATCGAGTGAAAATGATCAAACGAGTGTTTCAACGAGTCAGGTGGACGCGATTCAGAAGTGTATAAAGAACATTATATGTGTCAGCAAGCACATGCAGAAATAAACCACAAAACGGGAATGAATAACGCGTGTTAAAGTCTATTTTAAGGTTTAGATTTTACGCGTCACACAAACTCTCTCTCTCTCTCTCTCTCTCTCTCTCTCTCTCTCTCTCTCTCTCTCGCTAACGCTTTCTCTTTACTTTATTTCTTCGCGCGCGTGTGTCTAAATAATGTAAATAAATTATTTTACCATACTGAAAACATGCGATGTAACACAAATATCACGACCATAAGGACCAAAAAAATACAAACGACCAATCGGCATATCAAAATTACTAATATTAGAAATACTACATAAGCAAATGTTAAGGTCGCTGATAACACCTGAACAAGTTGTGTCGTTTGCAATGAGTGCAGAGATAGTACGTTGTACGTCGTAGATAGATAGATAGCTAGATAGAGATGGAGAGAGAGAGAGAGAGAGAGAGAGAGAGAGAGAGAGAGAGAGAGAGAGAGAGAGAGAGATTACAAAAGGGTATGACCGAACAAACGCAACCAATAAAGGACTTTTTTCATTTATTTTCGAGGACGCATTAATAAATTTGCCAATAAGCCGAGACACGTTAGTATTGCAACGATAACCTTGCAATTTCAGTTTCACCGGCTTATGCCACTGCATTCGTAATTAATGCCAGCACTTATCGTAAATAACCAATTCAATCGTTATATTTTCATCTTAAATTTAAGCTCGCCAATTAACCCACAGGTCAGCGAACAAGTGGGCTCGGCGGTTATTGATTCGACAGTCGACGCGTGCTTAATAGTTTTCGGAAAATTATCCCCCTCCCCAAAATTCTGAAAATTATATTTTTTCAACCAAGAATATCATCCGTCCTCCAAAATTGAATAATCTGATAAAGGTAAATTTAAAATAACTATTAAAAAATAAACAGAATTATCACTGTTGCACACCACTATAGAAAAATTATTCCGATTAGCGCTTTCAAGCTTCTCAGCTCATCATCAGATCGGAATTCTTTTTCCGATCTGATGATGAGCTGAGAAGCTTGAAAGCGCTAATCGGAATAATTTTTCTATAGTGGTGTGCAACAGTGATAATTCTGTTTGTGATTATAACCACTAACACAACTTTCTTCATTAAACTTATTAAAAAATAAACGTTTGACAAACCACAGATGCTAATTAAATGTCTTAAAGGACCGCTGTGGCGAATCACTGAACCAAGCATGTACTGAAGTGCATATGTTGAATGGCACCGTGTCCTGTTTGCCACGTCATCGGAACTATGGCAGAAATAATAAGATATTGCAACGATGGCATATCTGCTCTACGAGAAATGGGCCCACTATATTGGAAAGATATCAAGCAGGCTTCTTGTTCATAAAAAGGAAAATCTGCATTCATATGAAAGTTAGAGACTGAGGTGTTGTGTGTTTTTGACACTTGCAGAAGCTTGGATAACACGCGTGTTCGTATCATATCAGCAACAAAAGATTCAAAACATAGGAAAAGAAACAAGAATGATTAAAACATGAAAAAAGTGGGTTAATTAGGACACAATGTGAGAAATCAAAAATACAGAATATTACACCTACTTACTGACAGTAAAGCTAAGAGGCTAGAGGCAGAAAGCCTAACTGCCTGTTGAAGCAAATCAGGTAGAAGTTAGGACAACATCCTTTAATTTACCCACAGCATCTGGTGACAGAGTGAATTGGGCAGTTCTGGATGTCCTCAGAGGGCGAGGCACTAAGAAGAAGAAGAAGAAGAAGAAGAAGAAGAAGAAGAAGAAGAAGAAGAAGAAGAAGAAGATGATGATGATGATGAAAAAGATGAAGAAAAAGAAGGAGAAAATAACTGGGAAAAGTGAAGAAGAAGAAGAAGAAGAAGAAGAAGAAGAAGAAGAAGAAGAAGAAGAAGAAGAAGAAGAAGAAGAAGAAGAAGAAGAAGAAGAAGGAGGAAAGTGAACTGGGCAGCTATGGTCCTGGATGTCCTCAGAGGACGTGGTACTGAGAAGAAAAAGAAGAAGATGAAGAAAAAGAAAGAGAAAATAAGTAGGAGAAGAAGTAGGATTGAAATAATAAATGCTGTTTTAATGGAAACTGCAGTGGCGTAAAGCTCTTGTATCGGTGACAGGATTTAGGGTCAATATAGGTCGGATTTAGAAGAACCACAAGAACGACAATGTAGCTGGAACTGATAATTTCTTGATCGTGGAATGCAACTTCTTCTTCAACCTTGGTCGTCTTCTTTAACTTCTCCAGCCGATTAGGCCAAGTACGCAGTAGGGGTGGGTGAGCCCATAGGACGTAATGAAAAAAATATGTTCGAACCACGTGGATCCTCCTCCATCTTAAAACAAGTGCGTTGACCATTGAATCACCTGAACTCCTAAATTTAATAATAACTTTAACAATTTTTACAATGTAACTTTTTTAATGTCTAGCGATACGGTATCCGAAAAATGGTACCGAGCATCAAATTATCCTCGCGTTGATAAAGCTCGCTGTACACTCATTTTCTGCGCTACCGCCGACAAACATAAGAGTTAAACATCACGTCTATATTGTGACGTCGGAATATCTTAAGTAAAAACATTCCAGCAATGCTCGGTGTACTTGTGCAGTAATATGTGGCTGCCGGTTTTAATAAACACGACTTTAGAAATTTTTGTTCACAAACCAATTTGTATTGACCAATAATGCGGTTTTGAGTAAACACGTAACGTATGAAATATAATAAATACAATTTTAAATATAATAAGTGCCTTGCAGCACGAACATTTTTAGACAATTATAAGAATTGTAAAGAAATGGGCTTCCAGCTATAGGCAAGAAGAGAGAAAAATGAGAATTTAAGGGGTTGGTACAAAATAGAAGTTGATGAAGAGGGGGGAAGGAGAATATGTTACAGAACACCAGGAAGAGGAAGGTAAAGAAGTACAATTTACTATACAGTTGTACTACTTCGGTAGAATAGTGAATATGACAGGTGGACTGTTCAATAAATAAAAGTATCCTTCACGGACTGGCAAAGATAAACAAGATCCATATGTTCAGTAACAAATGTAAGCAAAAGAAGATTCAAAAAGTTAACAGCAATCCGAAATCGCAACTGATTCACGGAGGACTCCGCTTATCTCAAAGTCGCAGCAAAGAAATGCAAACATTTATCAATAGGTACCAAAGAAAGATTTTAACAGTTTTATGACCAAAGATATAACAAACATTCAACTACGGGAAAGGATAAAAAATTAAAAAATTAAGAGAAAATGGCTTACAAAGAAAAAATGGAATGAGAAAAAAAAAGGAAATTCGGGGGGGATTTTCTTTACGTTAAGAAGATCTAAAGTAGACACGGGCGATACCTTTTTCAAGTGGACACCCAGAAACGAAGAATTAAAGGACGACCAGGAAACAATTGGAAAATGATAATTTAAAAGTACATGAGGACGACTGAAAAAGTATAGATAGAAATAACTAAACGAGGAAAGACAAGGAATAATATAGACGATTCGTGGAGGCCCTATGCTCCGAAAGATAATAATAATTATTATAATAATGTAAAAAAAACAAAGAAATACACGGTAGAAGAAAATTTGTGCCATGAAAGTTAACGAAATTTCTGTTTTCATATTTGCCGTTTTTTGAGTTGATTTTTATGGAAATACAAAAAAGTACAATTTTACTTCCAATTTAGTGCATCATTTTTAACCGCGTATCAGACCACAGCAAGAGATCTTAGTATGGAGAAGACGCTGGACCACTACCCATTTTTATTAACAATACTGCCTAGCCGTCCGTGCCTATGCTGGCGAGAGGATGGCATTGTCTTCCGGCTGATTAGAAGAGTGTCGCCGCAAGGTCCGAGCTCATTGATCCAGCAACGCCTCTTTTTCGAGGTACCCGCTGGGCAACTTCACCACAACACCTGGAAAGAGACCTCTGAAGTCGCCTGGCGGACGGAAAGCGTGAGGCTTTCTAGCCTTCACCTAGGAAGCCAAAAGCGGTTTTCGTATTAATTACATTCATAGTTTGTTCTACAGGATCTTGGGCCAGGATATGATCAGACAATACGTTACCTCCCTGTCTGAGTTTTTGAAGGACTCTTCTTACCGTATTTACGTATAGTAAACCTAACCGAAAGAGGGAAGCAATATTTTGGGGGTGTTGAATGTGTTTTGTAGCTCGTTTCTTTTTAAAACAGTAGAACTGCCGTTTTAGCGTGTCCTCGTTCCATTTTCTTCTACCTGTTGTAAAGGTTACTACATTACTTTGGTTCTCGGATTCTGTCCATTGACCAATACTACGCTTGAATGTGGTTTGCTAGACGTATTATTGCGGTAAAGTAAATTGATTGTAATACCATTGTTCTTCATTTTGTTGTCCTATTTCCGAAATAAAAGCCCAGGTCTTCTTTTGGGCAACGTCTGCTGTAGTCTCCTTCAATAACTGTCTTGATTATAACGCGATGAGGTCATGTAGACAGAATGATCACTACAGCAGTGAGGATGATTACCGCAGATATCGGAACTGATGACATAAGACAATGGACTACTGTTTTCTATCAGAAAATTTTTAAAAGACATACGAAACATGTCAAAGCAGTACAATCTGCAAAAAAAAGCAATCTGTCTCCAGTGTGGAACAATCGGACGTACCTCGAAAAAGTGGTGCTAACAAACATATCAAAATTACTTGTGTTGCTGAGGTAACTGTAACGCGAAAAATACATGGATTGAATAATGCCACCTTAGATTGCGTCCAGTTGATAATGATGGATCTACTGTAAGAGAAGAAGTTTATCAAGCCTCAGAAGAGGAACGAGAGTTATGAATTGTTATGTAACAATGTGAAGACAGGAAGATCACGACACATTCGAATGGAATATACGACGATTAGAAAAAAGCTGACAAGTCGTCGTTTAGTCAAGTGTCGTAAAACGACACTGGAAAATGTAAAGTGTCGAGACTTGAACGACCCGATATGAACCCGTGGCATCCATTATTACGTGATCCAGGCTAAGCGAACAACATACTCATGAGAGATTGAGAGATGGATTCTCTGTCAGTTCTGAATAATCATGTTCATATACCTGTTTCGTACAATTCGTAACTGCTAAAATGTGTATATATTTTAACGTCCGTGTATCGCGGATTCTATTGGTCACAAGGAATGTAGTTATAATTAATGTATCGTGTGTGTGTGTGTGTGTGTGTAATATTGTATACTCTACTGTTGTACTGTAGGATACAATATTTTTATCCTCCTACAGTAGTACTTTATGGTAGTAATAAAGTACTACCCTACCCTTTTTTAAAGTACTACCCTTTTTTAACGTATTAGGAAATTATTACTATTACATAAAAGTAGTATGAAAATGTTTCGAGAATTATGAATGTCACCAGATGATTATAACAAGTTTCGTCCTCGTTGCTTTCGTACAGCGATGGTTTAGACCTTAACTCATTTTTGTTATTTTTTCATGTTTGTATATAACGTTTTTAGGTCCTGTCTGTATTTTCCATCAATTTAAGTCTTTCGTTTACATTCGCCTTAGCAACATTATAGTCCAAATTGATTGTGAAATAGCACTTCCTGAAACCCATAATTTCAAATACGTTGTTTCTTATTGCGGAATGTTGATCACTGAACATTCAGATAAGGCTCTCTCAGCCCAAGAATCGCAACATCACGACTGAAGTAAAAGTGGCATCCGCGAATGGAATACTTGGGAAATACAGTTCAAGTTCATTTCTATTTTCAATTTGAAAATCACTAAATGCCTATTTACATTTAACGCCAATGTAGTGTTCCATTCTTCAGTTCTGAATAAGTTATTTCATAATTTTGTTGAGATTATCTTAATAGCAGTTTGGCTGTAAATACCGCAACTAACGGCTGGCG